>JAPPVO010000002.1:17167858-17367858 GCA_030407325.1 Camellia japonica | reverse complement strand
ATTATACAATGTTGAGGAGAACCACCGGTGTATGCAAAACAAAAATGAGGAAGATATATATCCCTATTCACTGATCAACCACTCAAAGTATCAACAAAATCCAAAAAAAGAGTCAGAGGAATAGTGTACACTATAAAAACTTAAAAGAGTATTTAGACATGTTATACAACAAACACCTGTAGATGAAACTATAAACAAGAATTATACCATCATCATAAATGAAAAAATTCGAGGAGGAGAGACCTAAACTGACATGGGATGTGGTTCTGCAAAGTTGGAGCTACTTTGCTCTTTTTGTTGCACTGGTTATTAATGAATCTAAGAGAATATAAACCCCATCCTTAACATATTAACAAGAATAAGCCTGAATTTGAGTGAGCATCCATCTAGAATCAAACTGGCTTAATGTTTTAAGAACAATGTACACGACCCTCATACCAACATTTCAGCAGTAGCCTTAGCCATCAGAAAATTTGGAACAACACATGGGAAGTTGTCTCCAGGATTTCAATACATGGTAGCCAATAGATGGCACAGGCAAAAAGAACACCAAGTGTAGCAGGGGATGCGATATTTGTGGTGCTTATATAGCTTTTGGTACAACAAAGTATCATCACCACCAAAGATAATCAGCTATAATAAATTATATCGTTACTCAACACAACTAAACCTCATCTCAACTCAACTTGGATTGGATACATGAACTGCTTTACCATTTGCTCAATCAAGAGCCATAATTTTAGTTAAACCACTAGATAACATGTCTTTCTGTATTATCTCATCCCATGATAATTTCAGTCTCCTCACCTCCTAGCAGTACCATCAATTTGGATAAAATCACCCTTCCTAACTAGTACATCATCAGTCTTTATTGTTTATGAGCAAACCATCTTAATTTATTTTCCCTCATTACTTCCATAAGTGCTACCACTAAATTAAATCTACATACGTATTAAAACTATAAAATAAAAAATTAAAAAAAGCATATGCCTCCATATTACAATTTTATTGGTAAATAATTTATCTAAAGATGATAACATCAATAACTCAAACAGAAGTCTATAATAAACTTACTTTCATCGTCGTCACCGACATCATTACACCATTGGTCTCTGGCCGACTTAGCACACTTGAATCTTGATAAAACCGGTGAACCAACTCCGGTGAGTGGTGAAGAATATGGTAATACTGCTCGACAAAAGCATTTCCAACCACTTGAGCAGTGGGAGGAATAGGAAGAGTTGCTGTTTGCATGGCCATTCTACTGAAATCCCAACAATCCTGTATTACTACAAAATTATCTCCCAATTTTTCATTAGAAAAAATATATAAAAAATATATATATATATACATAAAAACAGATTCTGCAACAAATTTGGGTGTGGTAGTTGCAAATATAAACAAGAAAAACAAACAAAATTAGCATAGTAGTCTTGCATATTGTAGATAATTAAGAAAAACTAAGTCCCCATCTGATAATTGATTTCTGAAATCTGGATAATGAGCAACAAAACAGATGTACAACTTCAATTAAAGACCAAACTTCACTAAAGAAGAAATTGAAGTTAGTAAAAGGTTACCTATTGACAGTAATGCTTTTCACACCACAAATTTTCAGATTTACCAAATGACAGTTGACCGAAGCCCAAAACCCTAAGAGTTAATACCGATTGCTCAAAATATATCAATAATTAAACAAGCTCAAAATTTAGGAAATATGCATAGGGAAATTAGAGGATGTATGAATGTGCATACATATCATGATCAAAATTGGAATAAAAATTACCCACATTGGCATTTCTCAAAAAACCCTAATTTTTTAAAAAAAAATTATAACAAAAAATAAATAAAATTTAAAAAATTTATGAGTTTGTGAGGAAAGACCATTCGACTACAGCTAACAGAGGAAAGCGAGCATTAGATCTCTCAAACAACCGTTGGAACCTAAATGTACAAAATTAAAAAATTAAAACCCAGAACAATGAATTGAATAGAAAATATAAATATACTAGTAATTCAAGCAATAATTGTGTTAAAAAGCAAAATAAAATAAAATTTTGACAAAAAAAAGAATCTTTCAAAATTCAAATACTGAACTGCCACATCAATGAGTATCGTAATGGGTGATCATTCGAGAAAAATTAAAGAATAAAAAAATAAAATATCAAATTACCTAACATAAATGTGACAACTTTGTATGAATTAACTAAGCAATGATTTGATAATCAATGCATGTGTGACTCATACAGAACATTCTCAAGCTCGCATTTTTTTAATTCGAAAGACCCAATAAGTAATAAATTGTGAGAAGTACCTGTTGGTTGAATGCTTGAGAAGGGTAGAGAGATGGTGATGATGAGGAGAAGAAGATTGATTCAGTGCCTTCAGAGCAGTGTAGAGAGAGAAATAAAGAGTGTGCTTTAGAGAGAGAGAGAGAGAGAGAGAGAGAGAGAGATGGAAAGAGATGGAGAGGGATGGAATGGAATGGAGGAACAGTTTGGCTCATTGACTGGCTCCTTTAGCTACGTGGGTTGGGATGCGTTAGGTTGGGAATAAAATAGTTAGTACGTCTGTTAACTATATATTTAATTAAAAAAATAAAAATATTATAAAATATTATATTTTTTTTTTTATAATTTTTTATAATAATTAAAAATTTAATAAGATAAAATATTATATTTAAATTATAATTATTTTTTAAAAAAAATTAAAAATTAATTTAAACGAACTTTTTAATCTTGACTTAAAAAAAAGATCCCAAACTCTACAAACTCAACTATTTTTTTTTTTTTTGGCCAAATGATAACTTATTGCTAATTTGACAATTAGAAAAAAAATCAATTTATATTTATGTGAGTCACACCATTACTTTACATTTTTACACATTTAAAAAAAAAGCCTGGCTTTGGTCCAGTCCACCATCGAACTGGACCGTGCTGTTGGGCCCGTGGAGGCCCATCACGGGTCCCGTTTTGAAAATCTGAACCGTTGAATGTGTAGAACTCGTCGAGTACTATATGCCAGTGAAAAATCACGTTGATCGGATATCGATAGCTATGTGATCAAAACATTTTTTTATCAACTGTTAATTTATTCACCGTCCATTTTTTTTTTATACAGAATGGATTTGATCACATAGCTATCAATATCCGATCAACGTGATTTTTTACAGGTATATAGTACTCGACGAGTTCTACATATTGACGATTCAGATTTTCACAACAGGACCCGTGGTGGGCCCACGGGCCCAACAGCACGGTCCAATCCGATGATGAACTGGACCAAAGCCAGACTCAAAAACAACAACAACAACAACAACAACAACAAAAAATTATTTTTTTTCTTCCTTCCGAAAATGCACGAAAAAGGGCGTATGCGGGCTTTTCTTCTAGTACTACTAGTAAGGTAGGGAATATGGTTCACATGGTTCCAATTTCCAAACAATCCAAAACTTTTTTTGTTTTATGATTTTTTTTTAATTTTAATTTTAATTTTTGTAATTTCCCTAATATTTCCCAAAAAAAAAAGACTTTGTAGCATTTTGAACAATAAAAATAAAAGATACATCCGTCTCTTACTGTATATCACATAACCAATCAAAATAATTATAACATACATATATGTTATAATTGTTTTGTATAATTGATTTTATGATCGATTCTCTATCCGTTAAAAAAACACAATACTAAAATGAAAAATTTTCTTAATGCATATGTCTCTTCCATTCCCATGATTACAAAATCTAATTTTTCTTTATTTCTAACCATAATCACTACTAACCATCACTCTATAGCCCAACATCTCACATATTAGAAAGAAAAAAAAAAAAAAAAAAAAGATCTTACTTGATAATTCAAGTTAAAATGAATAAATTTTAAAATAAGAATGTTTAGTCTCATTTTGTTGCAATTCATTTAATTTTTCATGTCCCATATTCGATTATGTTGATGTATATAAATTTATCTTATTTTTATGGGTTCTTAATTTATGTTTTCACATTATAATTTTTAATATTTAAATAATTGTACGTTTCCTAATCCTCTATTATCAGACAAGACGGCAGTACACTGTTAGCTAACAAATCACAACTACATTTGATGTCCTCTTTCCTAAATACTAAGATAATAGAATGATATATATGTCTAGTCATGGAAAATTATTCAATGCTGTTAGAGTATTGTTTCTTTGGAAAATTATTCAAGCTCCGTTTGGGAAGTTGGTTTAGAAGCTTTTTTAGTTAAAATAGTCACAAAAAATAAAATAGATTTTTTAGCCTAATAAGACGAAACATCACATCCAACTCATAATCATTATATTTTTTTTCTCACAAAAAAAATCTAAAAAAGCCAAAAGCCCTTCCTAAGCTAGACTTTTTAGCCACATGTTAAAAAAGTCAAAAAGTCAACTCACTTCCTAAACGGAGCTTCAATGCTGTTAGAATATTGTTTCTTTTCATTTACAAGTTAAATATAAGATCAATTGTCTCTTATAATTCTAATATAAAAATAATGGATCTTATAGTTTAAATCAATAATTACTAATTTAGAGTACCACTTAGCAATGTTCTAGTAGCAATAATGATAAAAATATAAAACTCAAACATAAAATGAGACACAACCTTCTTAATTTCTATGCACATAGATTTATTTTTTCATAAATATTGAATAATTTTCCGTTTAGTCATTACTCTACAATTAAGGCTAATCAATGCATTGATGATTAGTTTTTCCATTTGTAGATGATTGCAATGACGATTAGTTATTCAGAATAATTCAGTATTGTACTTCATTACAAAAAGCATTGTCTGATTTGATAATAATTGTCTTTGAGAAATGCTAGAGACCCCAAATATTTTACCAAAAGTTTTACCAAATGTCTCACAGATCCACACAATGTGGGTCCCACACCCATGTGAGACATTTGGTAAAACTTTTAGTAGAATTTTTAGGGTCTCTAGCATTTTTGATTGTCTTAACTATGATTAAAACTTAAAAGCTTATTAATGCGTGTCTTTAAATATATGCATAAAAAACTATATAAAGTTTTTTATTTTTTTATTTTTTAGAGGGTAGAGGGAAGTCCCCCCTACAGACTATGAATATCATTCAGCAACAAATTCACCAAATTGGCAGGGACCTCAGCAAGCCACACATGCTTGGCTGAAGCATCCTTTGCCATTTGGGCCAAGAGATGCGCCAAAAGGTTGCCAGTTCGCCTCACATGCGAGATTCTAAACTGTAAGAAATGCTTAGAACAAGAAATTGCATATTGTAAAAAATGACCAAAAGAAGCAAAAAGATTGCTCTCATCTCGGATAGCCTTCACCACCGTCAAAGAATCTCCTTCTAGATGAATATTGGTTAGCCCCAATTCGGTTGCAAACTCTAGCGCCTTGACAGCCGCAATGGCTTCAATACACTCGGCCTCCACCCATGCCGGGAATTGTTCCGAAAAGGCAGCTATCGGCTCACCATGCTGATCACGGATGATTACCCCCACACCACAGACCTGTTTATGTTTGAAAGTGGCCCCATCAAAATCTACCTTGACAAAACCCCCAGCCGGCGGACTCCATCTCTCCAAATTACAACCAACTGGAGGCCCCAACATATTGGATTGTGCTTGCCTAAAGTCTTGCAGCAATACACTCACCATCTGAAAAGTTGAAGCCGCCGAACGATCAATACTATTGAATATAGCTGCATTTCGATCTGACCACATACCCCAGCAAATGGCGAAAAATAACCCCAATGTATCCGCATCCGAACTTCGCCCAATTTCATATGCCCAACTCAAAAAATCTAGACCAACTCCTTTGTCTAACACAAACAGTAGCGGGCTGTTGTACCACACCTCCTGCGCCCTCGAACAACCCCACAAGCAATGCATTAGTGTTTCGGTCCCATTCCCACAGCGGGGACAAATAGCATCCATAAGCAAATGCCGGTTCCGAAGTATAGCTTTTGTTGGCAGAATGTTTGAGCAGCACTTCCAAGCAAAGACCTTGATTTTGTTGGGAATCCTTAGATGCCAAACCCGCTTCCAGAACCAAGTGGTATATTGCCCCTCAGACCCAGACCCCCTGCCCTCATGGGAGCTAAGATGCATCTGCAAATGGTAAGCCGAAGGAACCGAAAACACACAATTTCTTGTATAATGCCAGACCAACATGTCAGGAAGACCATGACAGCAGAGAGGAATTTGCTTAATGGCCTCCACATCCATATCCAAAAAATTCTCTTGGAGCAGCCGGACATTCCAACCTCTCCGATCCTGATCAATCAAATCACAGACCATCGCATCCGCTAATGACTCAGTAGGAGGAGAACAAACCCGAAATGTATGGGGCCTAGGTACCCATTTTGCATCCCAAATGGGAACCGAGCATCCATCTCCAATTCGCCACCTTACACCTGCTTCCACTAGCGGCCTAGCATTAACAATACTTCGCCATGTGAATGATGGATTCGACCCAACGGCAGCTTGAAGAAAATCTACATTAGGATAATACTTGGCCTTCAACATTTTGGCCAACATAGAATCCGGCGCCGACATCAACCTCCACCCTTGTTTAGCCAGCAGAGCTAAATTAAAAGCCTTTAAACACCGAAACCCCATCCCGCCCATCCATTTTGGATCACACAGAGCTCGCCAATTTTTCCAATGAATTTTCCTTTTATTCTCCCGCTGGCCCCACCAATAATTACTCACCATAGAATCTATCTCCTCACAAAGCCCATCTGGAAGTTTGAAGCAGGACAGAATGTACGTGGGAATGGCTTGGGCAACTGATTTTATCAATACTTCACGACCCGCTGCCGATAGATATTTTTCTTTCCATCCATTTAGTCGTTTCCAAATTCTGTCTTTAACATAATTAAAAATCCCACGTTTGGATCGACCCACAATATATGGCATGCCAAGGTATTTCCCAGATTCCACCATAGATCCCACCCCCATTTCCGTCCGCAACATCTCTTGAGAATCAGCCGCAACATTCTTACTAAAACAGATCGCTGACTTCTCAAGATTGATTTTTTGGCCAGATGCTAACTCGTATTTGCTCAAAATTTCTTTCACCACTGTTAATGCTTGCAAAGTCGCATCCCCAAAAATCAAACTATCATCCGCAAAGAAAAGGTGTGACACCCGCGGACTCCGTCGACAAACAGCCACCCCATTGAAACGTCGCTCTTCTTCGTGATTAAAGATGACAGCCCCTCCGCACATAACACAAACAAATAGGGTGACAGAGGATCCCCTTGCCGGAGCCCTCGACTAGGAACAAAAGTCTTTGTCGGACGCCCATTGACCAGAACAGAATAAGACACGGTGGAGATACAGTGCAAAATGGTATCCACAAACTTTTGGTTGAAACCCATCCTTTCCAAAACCCCACGCAAGAAGCTCCATTCAACGCGATCATAAGCTTTACTCATATCAAGCTTTAAAGCAAAATGCCCTTCCTTGCCATGTCGCTTATTCTTCAAATAATGAAAAATCTCAAAAGAGGCTAGCACATTATCACTAATAAGTCGCCCCGCCACAAATGCACTTTGATTGAGAGAAATGACCTCTGGCAATATTTTTTTCAATCGATTGGCTAGCACTTTGCTGACAAGCTTGTAGGCCACATTACAAAGGCTAATTGGCCGATATTGAGACATGCATTTAGGACTTGTCACTTTCGGAATTAACACCAAAAAAGTGTCATTTACTGTCGTCACCCCTTTCCGATCATTAAGGATCCCCAAGACTGCCCGTGTAACCTGTGCACCCACTATTGGCCAAAAGCGTTGGTAAAAGAGAGCTGGTTTACCATCCGGACCCGGTGCTTTCGTAGGATGCATTTGGAATAACGCCCGGGATACCTCCTCAGCTGTGTACACTCGAGCTAATTCCGCATTCATTGCTGGAGAAACAACCATGTGAATATGATCCACAACCTCACCAATACCCAGAGGTTGTCCAGACAGAAACAATTCTTCAAAAAAACCCACAGCAATTTTCTCAAACTCCTCAGGCTTAGTACACCATTCACCCGTATCATTTGCAAGCCCATCAATATGCTTCTTCCGATGTCGCTGGGAAGCTTTGGAGTGGAAAAAAGATGTATTGCGATCCTATCCTTTAACCAATTAGCCCGAGCCCGTTGGCACCACAAAGCCTCCTCTCTCTTAAGGAGTTCATCAATCTCACGGCATAAAGTCATACGAACACCGTGGTCCGCTACCGAGAGCACATCCTGCCCATCCAGTCGGCTGACCTCACGCACCTTAGTACGGAGTAACTGTTGGACATGGCCAAACGTAGTCCTATTCCACTGGGATAAACCCACACTCACCCTCTCCATATTACCCCGCACACTTTCCATAGTAGCCTCCGATACATGGCCCCAATGAGTCTTGACAACCTCCTCACATCTTGCGTCACGAAGCCACATTGCCTCAAAACGGTAAATATGTGGTCTACGCCGATTCCCTAGCAAGCTCTGATGCTGGCCCAATACATCGACCAAAATAGGAATGTGGTCCGACGTGGTACAAGTAAGATGAAACACGCGCGCCAGTGGAAACAAAACGAACCAAGCTGCATTAGCCACTCCTCGATCAAGACGTTCCCTAACCAGCCCAGATGGTCTATTATTACACCATGTAAATCTAGGCCCTCAAAAACCCATGTTAGCTAACATACAATCCGAAAGCGCTTGTTGGAAGGCTTGTATCTGACCTCTACTACGATCATGCATACCCACTTTCTCGGAGGGCAACAAAATTTCATTGAAATCACCCACCACCATCCACGGCAATGCCGATAAGCCATCCAACCTACGAAGCAACTCCCATGAAAACTGCCTATTAGCAACTTCGGGGTGGCCATAGAACTCGGTAAATCTCCATCGTAAATTCCCCTCTCCGGACTCCACCACAGCATCTATATGTCCATGAGAATAGCTTTGTACAGAAACTTTCACCTCAGGCTGCCATAATAATGCTAACCCCCCCGACAAACCAACCCGATCCACAAACAAACCTCCAGCCAAGCCAAGTTTACATCGAACCCACTCCATTCTACTCGACTCACATTTAGTCTCCATAAGAAAGACTATGTCGGGAGCTTGTTCCTTCAGCAAAAGCTGAAGATTACGAACTGTACGCAGGTTCCCAAGCCCACGACAGTTCCAACTGAAGCATTTCATTGTGATCGGCGGGGCTGCGCCGCAACCACCACCGTTGATTGGAGAGACGAAATATGCCCAGCCTTGCCCTTACTGAGTTTAACCTTCTTACTACCAGTAGAGGAACCTGAAGACTCATCTTGAAGGCCCCTATCACGCTTACCCACAGTCAACCTCGTACCACCAACACAAAGCTGTTGCTGGTCCAACATTTGAGAAGAACCCCGTGCTAACTTTTTCCACTTCTTCCCCACCTTCAATGGACCAGCAACAGAGGGCCCATGTAGAATAGGCCTCACCAAGGAAGCCAAATCTGAACTGGACTGCCCCCCAGTTCCACAAAACATAGGCCCCCCCTTGCCCCCCAAGCCCAATTCCGTTATTACCCGATCTGGGTCTTCAGACCCAACACGGGCCACCACCTCCATATCCTTAAACCCAGCTAGCCCATAAACATCTTGATCCAATCCAGCCCCAACTCCAGAAATTTGAAAAATAGTTCCTGGCGCCAAGGAAAGCTCTCTGCAAACCATACCATTCTTGGATCCCACCAAATCCGCCCCTTTAGTAGCAATCACGGGATTTAGGGAATCACTGGGCAACTTACTGGATTTGAAAGGCTCCACCGATGTCCCCTCCGGAAGATGTTGGTCTGCCGTCGCCAGAATAAAAATAGGGGAAGAACTAGCCCCAGTCCCCCCCGGGTGCACAGGCAAACCCTCCGATATCGCTTGTGAGCTTTCCGCCGACTCCGCAGGCTCCCCATGGAACTCCCTCCGAACCCGTCCCCGTGAAGCATCAGCCCGAAGCCATGGTCCATATTGCATTCTCACCTCCACCCTAGGTGCACCGTCCAACAACCTATTCCCACAATCACGCACACAATGGCCAAGCAATCCACAATGAAAACAGAAGTTGGGTAGCCTCTCATACTGGAGCGTAACCCACACTGACTCTCGGCCACCTAGCGACAATTTTAAACCCCTCCGAAGGGGTTTAGCAATATTGATCGCAACTCGAATACGAAGGGTCCGTCCCCAAGCAATGCCTCCTTCACCATACTTCATATCGACAAACTGCCCCAGGTTATTCCCCAGCAAAACCCCCACGTCTCGAGTCATACTGATAAGAGGGAGATTAAATGCATGGACCCAAAACTCCACAGTTGAAAATGTGATTTCTGACGGCTGTAAAGCCCCATTAAAATCTTTCAACATAACTAAATGTTTGTCAAAACTCCAAGGGCCATTAGCCATCACCCTACGCTTATCAACAATATGACCGAACTGAATCAAGAACAAGTTATTACCTACCGGCTTAAAAACTATTCCTTTTGATGCCTTCCAAACAGATAGCAACGTAGACCGCAACGCATCCATATTAAAAGGACGCATGGTGAGAAGTTTACCTACCAAGCAGAGCCCTGCCTTCTCCGCTGTGGATTGGATATGAACGTCATCCACAACCACCTCTGCTTCCTCCTCCTCGGTCAGGACAAGCCGTTGTGCCAAATCCTCAAGAGAAACCTCCATCACCACTCACCAGAGAAATCAACAAAACTATGCAACCCAACTAAAAACCCCCGATGAAAGGGGAGCAAACTTGTACAGGACAAGAGAAGAACTCCTACTAGAGAGGAGAAAAAAATATAATTAATTAGACTAGCCAACTATATAAAGTTCATATAATAAAAAAGATCATATAATTTTTTTTAAGAGGACATATTAATAAAATTAAAAAAATTACATAATATTAGTGAGCCCTTAACTTGTGGCATAATAGAGTAACAAAAACTTAAGTCCCCTACAAAGAATTGTTAAATTTACTCAAATGATACAAAATATTTTATATCAACTATTTATTAGTTTAAAAATTAACTATTTAATCCATCTAAAAAAAAAAAGTAACCATTTATAACTCATCGCCTTATCACATCATCAAAAAAAGAAAATTGAAAAGTAATTAAATTTAGAGCATGCTTTAAAAATCTTTAATACTTTTTAATATTCTCTTTGATCTAAAACATTAGTTATTTTTAGAGAATTTAAATTTTTTTGATAATACAATTATTACATTTCTGTTTGGTTTTCATTTCCATAATTACTTTCCAAAAAATTCAACTTTTTCGTTTTTCATATATTTTTGTTTTCACTGAATTTTTTTAATATTTTAAGTAATTTTTTTTTAATTTTTAGATACACCTAACATAAATACACATAAAAAGTATAATATTTGTGAAAAAATATTTAAAAAATTCACTAAATATAAAAAATACAAAAAATTCAACACATTTTTCGTATTTTTGTTTATTTATTAAAATTTTAAAATATTTTTTCACAAATATTTTATTATTTAGATATATTTAAGTAAGGTGCATATAAAAAAAAATTGCTTAAAATTTAAAAAATATTCATTAAAAATAAAAAAAAAATGAAAAATAAAAAATTCAATTTCTAAAAAATTAAAACCAAACACACTGACTAACTTTTCAAAATATCATTTGATTTTTTTTATAAATATCAATTGTCATAATTATATTTTATGTATATATTAATGTTAATAAATTTAAAAGAATTGCAGAATCTAAAATTTATGTTATTTTAATATTTAATTTTAAAAAATTAATATTTTAAAATAATAAATAAAATAAAAAATTAATATTTTAAAACGGAAGGAACATAATAATTGGCCTGTGTCTTACATTTGATTTGTAGGAGATTTTTCTAAATACAAATTATTAATTTTTTTATACCCTATAAAGAAATTCTTTACTGACCATAAAACTTCTGGAATGTAGTATCAGGATTCAGGACCATTCATTAGTCAGAGAATGTAGTATCATATTCAGGACCGTTCATTAGTCAAAGTGCAAGAGAATATAATAAAGTATTTAATTATTTATTATTTTTGGTGTGGCACGGGAGTATTAAAAAACATGGACCACATCTATTTTAAAATATTTTACGTGAACACTTTATATCTTTTATATATTTAAAAATAATTTGAATGGCAAATTATAGCCGTCAATTTAGTCCAATAATTTAATTTTTGATAGTGTTAATTTAAGGAAGAGTTAAGTGTAGGGCCTCTTAAAAAAATTTATTATTTAATAAGTCTTATAATAATTAATAATAATTTTATTATATATTATTAAAAAATATTATTAATTATTAATAATTAATTTTCAATAATAATTTAAAATTTTTATTATAAAAAATATCACTAATTATAAATTTTAGCGACAGTTTAAAAAAATGTCATAAAAAGTCATTAATTTTTAACTTTTAGTGACAGTTTAAAAAATCCGTCACAAAAAAATTTAACTAATTGTAAATTTTAGCGATAATTTATAAAAATCGTGACAAAAAAAGTCACTATTTGTCAATTTTTAACGATATATGTAAAAAAATCATCACAAAAAATTATTTTTAACAATAATAGTACGAAGGCTTATTTTCAATAAGACTTGGTGAGAATTAAATCAAACTATTAAAATCTATTGATAGTTAGTCTTAATGCAATCTATAGGCCTTGTGTAGTTTGTTTTTTATTATCAATTTAATCCTATAATTTTTTAATTATATATTTTTTGTAAGTAAAAAATTTAAATAATTTTTAAAATTTTGAACTGATGACAAAAAAATTTAAAATTTCTGACTTTTGGGTAGTCTCAAAATTATAGGGCATTTTGACTATTTTGTGAAAACGAAACGAGTGCAAAATTAATGATGGACTGGGCCATTAGGGTGCTAATCGGATTGGGCACAAGGCCATCCCAGAATCCAGAAAATAAAAATAAAATAAAAAATCTGAAACTCCAGCCCACTACAGCCCAAACTTAAGACGGCTATAGTCCAGTTCACTTGCAGTTTTCCGAGTCCAAAGCCGAACTGCAAGCAAAAACACCTTCCGATCTCTCACATTTTCTCTCCAACTTTCTCTCGAACCAAACAGTCGTTACTCATGATTCTCTCAGCTCCTCCAGCCACCACCACGGCCTCCGCCTCGAAATACTTCATGCACACTGTGAAACGCTACGTCAGGAAGCCACGGGAGACCACCGGCCCCTGAGCCGAGCGCCGCATCTGCTGCACCGCCACCGTGACCAGCGCCGCAATCCTCCGCATCACCTTGAAGAAGGCCGACGTTGAGAGATGATGATGAAGGAGAAGAATTTAGACGTCAAATAAGGTTAGCCACTTGATATTCCCATCGAATATTGGGACTTAGGGTTTTTTATTTTTATTATGATATTATTTTAATAGAATAGTTGCAACTTTTAACTTTACTTGTCAAGTAGCGAGTTGTTGTTTTTATAGATTTCAATGAGCTTTGAAACCATTAGCACACAAGAAGCCAAATTTTCAATTTCATGTTTCTTCAAACTCTATCCGAAATCTCAAGCCCTCCATTGTCATCTTCTTTAGAATATGAAACACGAATCTAATGCAGTGTTTGGTTGGGAGATTTGGGAAGAGATTTGAAAAGAGAAAGAAAAAATGTACGTGAAATTAGATAAAATATATTCATATTTTACAATCGCTTCCCAAATCCCTCAACTAAACACACGGTTGTAAAAAAATTGGTCACCAACACCAATCAAGCTGAATAATTGAAAAGGTGAGCAAGTTATTCTAATATAATTATTTTGTATATAATTTTTTATGATAACTTATTTTGTATATTAATTTATTAAAAAATAATAATATCATGAATTTAATTAATTTGGGAGTTTTGTGTTGGGATTTTGAAATAATATATATAAATATATATATATATTTTTTTTTGGGGGGGGGGGGCGCTGAATTTGTGAAAAAATTATGGTCATATTATGTTCACTAATATATATATATTTTTTCCATCAAGTATTTCTAATTAGCTCAATTGGCTGGTTTGAAACTATCAAAATGTTTATCAAACTCGTTGATTTTGAGGATGGGTAGGTTTGTGACAGTGAAAAATGTTCAATCCATTTACAATAGTTTTGTTGATGATCTTTTCCAAAATCAACTCAAATTGACCCATGCACATCCCTATTTAAGATTAATGTTCTATAAACTAATAAATTTTACAATATTTTTGTCTCTGTTACATCGGTTGTTTCTATCAAATTATTTAAGCAGGTTCTATTTTAAATTCTAAAGTTTATCTTTGCATGCCACACATGTTAGTAAAATAAAAAATTTATAGCACTTTATTAAACCATAAAAATTATTAAAAAAATACATGTGAACATGTAGCATTATTGTGATAACCACATTTGTATGAAAGTTGTTTATTATCGTGTCGATACTGTATTTAGGGTTCGTCACTGCATTTTTTCAACTTCGAGACCACTGGCGAAGAGAGAGGCAAAAGCTTTAATTTCCTGTTTCTTCAACATTATCCCAATCTCAAGCCCACCATTGCCATCCTGGAATCAAAAAGAGAGAATGCTCCATTTTTATCAATTGATGTCATCTCCACCTTCTTCGGTTTCCCCCATCCAAAGTCAGTCTTGTACAGCTCAAAGCGTGGTGAACTTGCAATGCTAAATAACCTATCCATGTCCATAAAAGGCAGTTTAGCCAACTCAACCCCATCTAGAATTCCATCATTCAAACCTTCTATAGCTTCGCCAATAGCTTTTGCTGCCATAGCCACCCCATCTTCTCCTATTAAGTCATTTGAATCTGCATCTATGAAACAGCCTGAAATGCAGTTCCCAAAGTAAGTTGAAGGGATAGGGGGTTCCAAACGAGCCCTGCAATCGACACTGAATCCCAGATGAACTTTCCCTGTCCTTATTTTTCGGGCTTTAACTAGGGAAACCCATACATAGGCACTTGTTATTGTAAAGGTCGACACGTGCATGGCTAGTTTGTGTTTATACTTCTCTTGCCATTGAGCGTTCACCCTCTTCTTGATCAACTCTATGTTTGCCCGTGTCAATTGGAACGTGCAAATCATTGCCATCAGGTTGAGCATTTGCGTTCAGTATCATGAGGCTTTTGTTTCTGGGTTCAATATATTTCAACACAAAGTCTAGGTTATTTCTCTCAAGATCATTTGGGTCATCGATCAAACTCCTGTCGTAGCATGGAGTTAGTTCAGGCATTAAAGTTGAGTCTCCACTGTGTCGGCAAATGGAAGCCCATGAATGCATAAACAGAGCTGCAGTTTTCCCATCCAGTACTCCATGGTGTGTGGTGTAACCGATAGAAAATCCAGCGTTTGGAAACAAAGTGATTTGCAATGTCATCACCGGTACTCGTGTGTGAGAGGCCGGTAAGTTGGGTACAAAGGGTTGAATTTCTTTGAATTTGCGAGAGCTGTTGCTTGAGAGATAGTAGAAATCAGCTTCAGACTCGGCTATGGTAAGTGAAAGTGCATCATCACCTTCAACGTATTGGGTAATGGGTTTATCAGAATCTGGGAGCCACGTCAGATTTCCGGCGAGCGGAAGGTAGTGGTGGAGTGTGAGAGAGAGGGAGTGCTTGAGTTTAGGAAGAACTTCCTCTAAGAATGTAGTGCTCGGATGGGAGGTTTCATAGAAGAAAAGGCACTGAATTGGAGACACTCTTAACCAGAACACATCAAAGAAAGTAAGAGGAAGTGAGGTTGAGGTGGCCGTGCTAGGAATTGGAGTCACTCTGCAAACCTCAACCACCTTCATTGTATTGCGTTGTGTTGCCCTGAGAGAGAAAACAGCTCAAGGAAAAGTAGAAAGTTGGTGGTGGTGTTTGTTGAAACTTTCTGGTTGATTTGATTGTATTTATAGTATGAAAAACTCATTATAATAATGGTTGATATACCTCTGATTGGACTAGGAAGAATTTTTCTGGATTAATCGATATAGGATTCTCTGTTATGGAATGTATTGTATTAAAACTTATATGAATAGAGATCTTAATCTGATTATAAATAAGTCAATAGAGTTTGCTAACTTTGATATCCTTATGATGCGGTATTTTTTTAATGAGAAATGGTAGAAGCTCATAATTTATATTTCATGAGTTGGATCTTACATGATTAGGGTTGTGATAAATTAAAAGTTTGACACATAAAATATCATGTAATTGTAAGATTTAAATTGTAAATCTCAATATTTTTCATTTTTTAGAAAGTACTAAGACTATGACCCCGTTTAAGAAGTTGGCTGTGTTAGTAGTTGGCTATTTTAGTCTGGCTAAAATAATTATGTGTGGGAATAGTGTTAGATTTTTTTTATAGTTAGATGTGATGTTTGTGAGAGAAAAAAAATGAAATTATTAGGCGTAATATTTTGTCTTGTAGAATATTTTAATTTATTTTATCTTTTAGTGTTATTTTAGTCTAAAAAGTCAAAAAAAGTCTTTTTCCAAACATCCCCCTATAGAGTGCCAAGTAAAAGCCACATGGAGGGAAAAAAGAAGAAGAAATACACTGCTATAGGGCTGAGCAAGGAATCCGTGAAATCCGTAATCCGATCCGATCCAGTCCAGTCCAATCTGGTAGGTTTGGATTAGTTTTTTGAATCCGTTGTTCAGTTCCGGATTGAAAAATGAAAAATCCGTAGTCCACAGATTGATTCCAGATTGAACCCCCACGGTTTTGGATTGGAATCGATCCGGACCGTATACAAATAGTCTATATTTTTATTATATACCCCCCGTTTAATATCTTCTCTTATTCCATATAAAACCTAAACCCAAACCCAAACTTAAACCCGCATAGTATCTTCTTTTATTATTTTTTTTGTTAGTTTTTAGTTTTAATTTGTAATGGTTTAAATACTTATGGTGGAACTAATTTTCTTATGATTGTTTAAATTCTAGAATAGTATGTCGATATTATGAAAAGATATGTTGCTATTGTGAAACTACTATAGTGCTATGTTTATGTTTTTATGAAATTACAGTGTTATATATATATATATATTTTTGCTATTTAATTATGTGAATCCGTGGTCCTAAACCGATCCAATCCGTGTTTAAATAGATTGGTTCGGATTGGTTCCGCGATTTAAACGGATTGGATTGGTTCCAATTTTTCATGAACCGTAGATAACGGATTGGTTCTGATTTTATCCCAATCCGGTCCAATCTGGACCATGCTCACCCCTAGGTTGCTATTCACACTTCACTTTGTTTTAAATATACTCTATTCTTTGTGCTATTTACATTCCACTTTGTTCTGAAATATACTCCATTCTTTGTCCTTATTATTCATAATTACATTAATACCTTTGGAATTTTGATTTTTTTAGAAAGCATATTTTGTGTAAAAGGGTATTAATGTAATTATATATAATAAAGAACAAAGAATGGAATGTATTTGAAAAAAAGTGAACTGAAAATAGCAACTCCTTACTTTTAATACTATATATATATATATGATTTGTATTTTATTCCATCCAATAACTCTACGGACGTATAACCAACCATAGAACTAATAAGATAAAATGAAATTATGAAACTATATATTTTATGATAAACTTTGCCATTGTTATGTTTTGGCTTTGTCGTCGTCGTCGTCAGTGTTTTTTTTTTAATTTGATTTTCCAGCTCTAGTGAGCTAGTGTAGAGCTCAAAATTTAGGAGGATGTATCATTGTTAGATTATTTTATGTTGTATTTAATCAATTATCGTTGTCTGTTGTTTGGGAATATGGTTTTTGATTAAAATAGTCAATAAAGACAAAATAAACTAAAATAGTTAATAAGACAAAATGTCACATCTTAATCATAATTATTTTATTTTTTCTTTCACAATCATCCAATAAACTATAAAATAAAAAATAAAAAATTATCATCTCAAACATAACTTCTTTAGTCAGGTTTGAAAAGTCAAAAAGTCAATTAAAATAATCAAGTTTCCAAACGAGTATGTTCAGGGGTTTGTGTATATAATATGTATTTTTATTTTATTTTATGTTCTTATTTTTTTGTGGATGAGTAAGAATTTTATTTACTAGAAAAAAAAAAAAAAAAGATTTCATAATTAAAAGGCATATCCCTAGAGAATATGGACGAGGCTCCACCACTAAGATAAAGACCGAAAAAACCAAATGGGATAAGCCAATTGCATGATTTATATGTTTATCCCATCAATTGTCGTTAACTGTATGTTCTTTTATAGTATACCCAATTCCTTGTTTTATTAGATTTGTGGCTACTTAATACATGGATTGGTTGTCAATGGATTCCTTGGCCAGTCGCCTTGTGTAGAAAATTATTGGTTTCATCTTCAAAGATTTGTTGGGTGCAATCTTACACCAATGTTAAAGTACACATGGGTGTGTTTGTTTGGACGGACTAGATAAGGAGGGATTGTAATCCATCGGACTGTTAGTCCCGGGATACATTGTCCCGGGACTATTTGGTTGGATTGGATTTGTATCCTATGTTTGTTTAGTCATAGAATTAGATGTCTGGATTGGACTATTTTTAGTGAATCAATGTTTGGTTAGACGGACTGGATAAGGATAAATGTTCAAAAGACTATTTTACCCTTATAATCTATAATTTATAATTTAACAACACTAAAAAAATTTAATTTATAAGGCCACAATTTTTAATTTATTATTTTCAATTAAATTAAATTTATAATTTATATTTTATATTTTATTTAATATATAATTTTAAATAACGACAATAAAAAAATAATTTTATTTAATATATAAATTAAATTTTCAACAACACTAAAAAAATTTAATTTATAAGGCCATAATTTATAATTTATTATTTTTAAATAAATTTAATTTATAATTTATATTTTTTATTTAATATATAATTTTAAATTAACAATACTAAAAAAAAATTTATTTAATATGTAAATTTAATTTTTTAACAACACTAAAAAATTTTAATTTATAAGGCCATAATTTATAATTTATTATTTTTAATTAAATTTAATTTATAATTTATAATTTATAATTTAAATTTTTTATTTAATATATAGTTTTAAATTAACAACACTAAAAAAATAATTTATAAATGTTCAAAAGACTATTTTACCATTTTCTAATTGTTTACTAAGTAATAGCATGGAGGGTAAAATGGACATTTCACAAAATAATCCCATGGGATACCAATCCCATGGTTTCTATCCCACACTCCCCCATGGGATAGGATAGTCCCATGTTTGTGGGACTAATAGTCCCGGGGGACTATTAGTCCGGAGCAAAATTTTTCAAACAAACAATGGACTATTAGTCCGGTGGGACTAATAGTCCAATCCCACCCTCTTATCCCTCAAAACAAACATGCTCATAGTAGGTTAGATAATGGTTTATAAAAACGGAAACTCACCTCATATTTCTAATTTTGAAATTTTTAGGGTTCTAAGAACAACAATTTGAAATATCATATCTTTACTTATTTGTCTATCTATTCATATTATTTATATATTCACATTCATCTGCGTGTCTACGTGTCATTTACCTATTTGTTCACGCGTCACATATTTGTTCACTTAATCTGCCTATTCGTCAATATCACCTCACCACTAGTTGCCATCGGCCACCTCTGATGACTTTTCTAATAATCCGTGGTGGTGGGGTAAAAAAAAAAAAAATTTCAAAAATCAATAATTTGTCTTTCTCATTTTATGTTTTAATTATGTGTTTAACATTATTATTGTCTACCAAATGTTGGAATGGTGTTTTCAATACACAACATAGGGTTTTTGCCTTTCCTAAACCATGTTTAACTTGTCACCCAGATTTTAAAAAATAATAATAATAATTTAATTTGGTAACCTTATTTGAATATTCTAAACTTTTTCTAATGCTAAATTTGATTTTTTTTTTTTGAATTTCAACTCATTTTTTTAGAAAAATAAAATAACTGTTATCTCTTAAGTTTTGAATTTGGTTATTTTTTTCTTCAAAATTAATTGAAAATTTCAATTTTCTGGCTAATTTATTTATATATATCCTTTTTTTTTGGGTTTTGTGCATGGTTTTAAAAACCAGACCGGACCGGCCGGTTCAACCGGTTGAATCACCGACCGGTCGAGGTTCTGGTCCAAATACACGCACTGAACCGGTCGTAGTGGAAAACCGGCCTATTTTGAGAGAATCGGAAAAACCGGCGGTCGAACCGCCGAACCGGTTGACCCGGTTCCGGTTCACCGGGTTGATAAAACGATTTTTTTGTATTTTTTTTTTATTCTTTCTTTCCTTTCTTTCTTTCTTATTATATATATATATATATATTATATTATATATATAATAAAAATTTAATTAAAAACTCTTTTTTAAGGGTCTCCTCTTGTGAGGAATTCTATTGAGAGTTTGAAATTATTGTGAAAGCTTCTATCTATTTATAAGAAAAAAATTCTTCCAAAAAAACTCAAGAAATCTATGTGGAATTCAATCAAATTTATTGGAGGAAAACTTAAAATTTTGATATCCCTCCAAAATTTTTGCTCTTCTTTCAATTAAATTATTTGAATTAAAATCATATGGAGGAAATATTAAATATTTGATTTTTTCTTCCAAAATTAAAATTAATAATATTTTAAAATATATTTTTATATTTTTTAATAAAAAAAGTATTAAGAGAAATATTTAAGATTATTAAAATTTTTAATTTATAATTTTATTACTTCTATTTTTATTTAAATATAATTCTAATATATTTATGACGTCACGATTCGATTCCGGTTCAACCTGACGGTTGAACCGGTGATTTGTCCACCCAATTATTTTTTTAGTTCACTCACCGATCCGATTTTTAAAATGTTGGTTTTGTGGGGGCGGCGGGCGGGCTAGGTATATCCAAATTTAACCAACTGAAGATGAAACAAAAAAAAGGGGATTTTGACTTTGCGTATGCCAAATGTGTTTATAAATGCTTTGGCTCAAAATCACACACATAATCCAATTTGTTAGGCGATCAAACCAAAGTTCACGAATCCTCCAAAGACTGACATATTCTAGGAATTTATATGGGTTAAATTTTAGAACCTGAGCACAGGACATTAATAGTGACGGAGCACCTCACAAGTAACCAAAGTGAAAATAATAAATTTATTATAAATTAATAAAATTAGGTACTGAAAAATATCAATCTCAAGTATAAAGCAGACAATATGAAAATTTCAAATTATTTTAAGTAATGAAAATTTAAGAACAAATTTTTTTCAAGCGAGAGAGAATGAAATAGACGAAATTTTAAAAATGTTATATATATTTTATTATTTTGAAATTAATATTTAATTATAAATATTTTAATTTATAATAAAATAGTATAGGGGGTTCAAGATTAGGAAGGTAATTAGAGAGGCAAAACTATGTTAATGGTCCAACAATAGTGGAATGGCTGGAGAATGAGCAGCAGTAACTGTCTGGGCAGTTGGAAAGTGTGTAGTTGGGTGAGGGTGAAGCAGATAGCTCAAGAAGAAGACAATGACAGTGCCAAAATGGGCAGTATCTCTCACAAATCTAAAAAATTCCTCCTTTTGGACCTTGGAAAATGGGTCCTATTTATAGGCTTTTCCTTGGTACCAAGAGGACACCAAGTGGCCAAATAGAGAGAAGACAAGTGTCCCTAAGGATCACACATAATATTCTGCCATGAGCCACCAAGCTGAAGGTGCCACATGTCTCTCTGCATGTACTGTGTACTATCCGTTTGCCTCCGCAACTACCTTTTTGAGCCTCAACAAGTGTAATTACGACGGGAGTGTTTGGCGCTATAACTCCCTTTTGAGCCTCAGCAAGTGCAGTTACGGCGGGAGTGTTTGCCGCTGTACTTGATTTCTCATCTCAAACCTCAGCAAGTGCACTTGTAGCGGTAAACCTTGCTGCTGCACTTGCCTTCTCAATTCTATTTAGCTGGAACATGTATTCTCAAGACTCCATTAGCCTACTATCGGCTATGTTTGTGTTCACCTCAGCGAAACCTCCACCTTAGCCACCTAACCACAAACTCCCCAACTTCCTAGAGCGAAGGCCACAACAAAGCCTGCTATTAGCCGTGTTGTGCCTTAGTACCAAGCCCAAGTGGGCTTCCTTAGTCCTACCTAAGAGACTAAGATAGGTCCATAACCTGGGTAATGGAAAGGGAGTCCCTAATACTCGGGCCATCCAGTTCCCATCTTTGCGGGATTGCCGCAGTAAATTGGTATTTCTAGGTCTGCTATTAGCTCCAATTAGTAAGTCTTGAGGCCTGCTATCAGTGCCAAGTTAATAAACTTTAGGGCCTGCTATCAGCCCTGGGCTAATAATGCCTTGGGGCCTGCTATCAGCGCCAAGCATTAGCCTCAACTCCTTGGCAGGATGTTCCCTTCGCACGTTAGTTGCAGTGGTTGTAGTTGTTGTGGCAGTCATTTCCCGCGGCAAGTTCAAATGGCAGAATCAACAATATTAGAGATGGCGGCGCCGACAAAATGCTTTTACAACTTGGGCGCTGCAAGTACTACCTCTGCAACTTAGTTGCTTCGGTTTTCTCCCTCTCTCAGCAAGTTCAGATGGATGCGGCATCGACAATACTTCGAATGGCGGTGGTATCGATAATACTTGAAATGGCGGCGCTGAGACAAAGTGTCTTTGTAACTTGGGCGCTGCAAGTGTCGCCTCTGCAACTTAGTTGCGTCGGCTTTCTCTTTTCCTCAGCAATTTTAGATGACGGAGGAATTGACAATATTGTGAATGGCTACATTGAGGCAAAGTGCCTCTGCAACTTGGTCATCGTAAGTGCTGTCTCCGCAACTTGACTTAGGTATTTTCCTTCGTGGAGTCTGTTTGGACCCTTGGCGGGTTGGACCTGCTTCGGCCCACTGTTGGCTCACTTTCCTTGGGCTTTAGCCTATGCTCCTTTTTCATTCCTAGTCACCTTAGAGGGGTAACCTCAGCACTTAGGCCCATACTTAATTTGGGGTTTAATTTCTGACCCCCTACATTTGCCCCTGCGCGCGTGGGGGAAATGCTCCTTGTTTTTAGCGCATGCATGACGTCAACAAATAACCTAGGGGTTGCGTCGGTTAGGTCAGAAGTTGCGTTGGTTGGGCCAGGAGTTGCGTTGATTTTCTGCAGAGTTATAATGGCTCTAAAAAGGTGCCTTTTGACTAACAATCATAATGGCCTAAGGAAGCGTGTTGGCGCCTTTTCGCTGCTTTCTCTATAAATAGTGCCTATTGGGTCCAGTGGTCCCCTATTTCTGCCATAACAACTTTCTTGCCTCCTTGTCTTCTTCTCTTTCTGGCCCCTACCTTCTAAAGTTTTCTTTTATTTCTTTATCCTTCTTTATGGCTACTACCAGGTTTCTACCCGACAGGGCTGTCCCACCTAGTACTAAGTGGATGAGGGCCCCATATTTTGGGGGCTTCCTGACCCATTTTGGAAGGCCGTTGATTTCTTTGTTCCTGACGCTACTCTTCTAGAAAAGTCTCTACTCCTTTTTGGTAAGGCCTATCTGGATGACGCTGACATGGTGAACCCAGTTTCTGTGTTGCAGTTTCGTGTGGAGCGCGATGATTTTCCTCATTCATACATCTATTATCGCACTCACTTGGGCCCTTTAGCAGATTGGTCCATTTGGGTTGATGACATCATCGCAGATGACGGTTTCGAGCAGCGCTTGAGGGATGTCCGTCTCTTTAACGCCATTTTGATTTCAAGGGAGTTGTCTGTGTGCAAGGTACAAACCAATACTGACACGGTTGTTTCTCACTAGAGCCGCGACACTCATACCTTCGTTTTGGCTTGGGAGGAGATAACCCCAATTCTTGAAGATGTTGTTGTTCTCCTTCGCCTGAGCACCCGTGAGGATTACCCTTTTGATCTTGCATCCCTGATTGTTGCGGAATAGACTGCTGTCACTGCTCTCCAAGGTGCCTTTCGAGAGGCACGAAAGTATGGCTTTTGGTACGATTTTAGAACTGGGAAATTGCTTCAAGAGAGGCCCAAGAGGGACAAGACCACCTACCTCTCCTGGCTGAAACATTTTTTCAAGGACATGCAACCGGTTGTGGGTGACATTACCGAAGACAGCCGTAAGTCCATAGTTGGGTCGGGCTACCGCGGCAACTTGTACCTGGCCGCCTGTGTTAGTTATTTCATTTTCTTTTTTGTTTTTCCCAGCAACCCTGCTGAGAGCATCAATCCCTTAGTGTTCGCTCTCGTTGTCAAACTTTGCAACAGCAGTCAGATCCCTTTGGCTCCTCTCTTCTTAGGGAATTTATACTTCCTTCTGGACCTCATTCATTTGGACATGGAGAGATCCATGGGCTGCTACGACATATGGAGCTTTGTTCATATCTAGTTCCTGACCGCCTTTTTCTACGAACGGTTTCCTTCTATAGGCCCCATCCCTAAAGCGCATGAGCCCTTTTTTACCAACAAAGTCCTTGATGCAGAGGGTCGTCATGTCCTAGATGCAGAGGGATGGCCTGTCACAAGACAAGTGTGCCATTCCCTCCCTCGCATCTCCAGGTGGTCTAGTGTTGGCACCAACAGACCTTTCGTGGACTACATTGACCGCATGGAGGAGTGCGTGTTCCGTCCTTTTACCCAGCTTCTTCCAGGCATCTCTATTGTTCCGTTTTATTTTTCTGAGGCTCATCATGTTGATTTTCTCTTGACAGCGTCCAGGCCAACTCCCTTCTTGTTGCTGCTATGATACGCCTTGGGTTTCTGCCCGTATGGAATGAGGAGGGCATGTCCAGCGTCGTCTATCAATTGGATAGAGTCCTTAGACAGTTTGGCAGAGATCAGGGCATCTCACATGTCCCCCCGTCTTAGACAGATTTTCATCAAAGCTTCTAGTGGTTTGCTCGTGATTACACCGCTTTACTTGTGGAGGGTTTAGGCCTCATGGAGTTGCCCCCGCTTGGAAGAGAAGGCACTTTCATCCCTAGCAACAGGCTATTCTGGCATTGCAACCTCAGCTCCTTTTTTAATTTTTGCAACAGTGACCTAGTTGTCCTTATAGTGGAACCCATTCTGCAACCTGACTTATCCCTTCGTCTCCTCTCTTGTCGTAGGAAGCAGACCAGTGTATTTTTTCGTTTCAAGCTTTTGTCCTTATCTGCAGTAGAGGAGCCTCATTCGTTTGGGGCAATGTCTGTCTAGCCTCTCCAAGTTGCTTTCTCCCCAATCGGTATAACAGTGCGCATGACCCGCTCCCGTTTGAGGGCAGTCTAGGAGGCAACGACATCAGTTGCTGAGGCTCGTGCCTCACCAAGTAGGAAGAGACTCCGGAAGGTATCCATACTTAGAAAATATTCTGCATTTTTTATACTTTTTTGGGCTTTTTATCTTTACTTTAGTAATCATATGATCTTTTTTCCTTTTCAGGGCCTATCGGCTATACTACCTTCAGGCCCCGGAGGTTCTTCTACTACCATCAGAATTTCCTCAGATTTAGACGACAACGACGACCTTCCCATTGCTTCAAGGGTCACAAGACTTAGAACCCACAGAATGGTACTTCCAGACGTTGAAGAAGAATCAAGTGTTGAGGTCGAACCAACTATTGAGGCTGAGCCAGTTGCTGAGGCTGAGCCAGTTGTTGAGGTTACAGACATGAAAGGAGGTCGTAATACCCCTTTTACTGAAAATGAACAAGTCTTTCCTGCTGTGGAAGTTGCAGTGAGTGGTATAGTTGCTAAGGGTGCAGAACCTCTAAACCCTGCTGATTCTGTTCATTCTGACCGTTCCTCCGTCTGTGGAGATGATTTTGTTCCAGAGACTCTGAGAGAGGAGCGTGGCGTAAGAGAGCCACTAGAAGTTGCACCACTCCCCTAGGGAGCTGTATCTGGGGGTTCTTCCCAGTCCACTGAGTCTCTACTGGTTCCATAGACCCTATTTCCCAATGTTCAAGTTACTGAGGGAGGTGCAGATGTAGCGGCTGTTCCTGCTGTGGGCCCCCCCAATTTGGTCTAACTCGTAGAGGTTGTTGTCAATCTGGCCACTCATGGTACCATTAGTGTTGCTGATACTTTTGACCCAGTTGCCTTAGCAACTTCTGAGCAGCTCACTGATTTGTACCCCACTCACTTCCCTAAGGTGCCAACTAATCTTAGGGGATCATGAGACTTTTATGTGGACATAGACACCACTGTTGTGCTAGGTCTGAATGTTGATAACTACCTTATGGACGACCTTTTTTTGGAGCGACATGATGGTGCAAGCAGCTTTGGCTTTTCTCGCGAAGTCAGTTCGCTTGGTCGCCACCTAACATCTACCCATTCCAATGCCGCTGGGCAGTCATCTTCAGAGAAGGTGCGTCGCCCTCAGACCTTTGGTCGCTCTGCCAGTCTTCCTTCAGTAATTGAAGCTAACAGCAGTATAAGAGAGTCCCCTCAGTCCTTAGGAAAAGTTTATTTTCTAAGTTATTAGGTCTCCTTCGAAGCTGCTCCCATTCTTGCCCGCATTCAGGTGCTGCACCCTGGCACCTTTACTACTTTCAACATTTCGGGCTCAATGGTGCAAACAACGTTGTTAGAGTCACTTGCCAGTTTCATTCACGACCTTGCTACGAAGAAGTTTTGACAACTCTTAGCAAGTTTGTAAAGAGTGTTGAGGCCAATCTGAGCGGCTTTGAGAGGAATGGTTTGGACTTATCGAGGATGGGGGATAGGCTTCAGGCAATCGATGGCTTCCTTGAGCACGCAGACAACGTGGTGATGATTGCATCTTTGGAGGAGATTATCAAGGAGTGTAAGGGTGCCTTGGAGCAACATCGACAGAACCTGGCTCAGTTCAAGGAAAATGACTCCGTGCTCGTTGCTCAGTTGCCTCGGGATGTGACCCTGATAGACTCCCTCATGAAGGGTTTGATTTGATATATTATGGCTTTGTTGTGGCTATTTTTCTTTGTACTGTTGCTATCTCTTTTTTCTTTTTTTTGAACACTGTAATTATGCTATGGAAAACTTTGATGTTTATGAGAAGCAAAGATATTGAGCCTTACTTTACTACCTTTCTTTCATTGTCTTTTACATAACTTCTAAAGACAAGCAAAACTCGTGCCATGAACAAAACTTCGTCATGACTATGCTTTTCACATGGACAAAATTTCACTAAGTATGGAAAACTTTCTTCACACTAAGTGTTTACAAGAGTAACAAGTTTACTAAGTGTATGACATTTTCTTACACTTTGTTTTGGAAGTATTAACAAAGAAACTTACAACTCTTTTTCTAAACAAAAGGAAATTAACGAAAACACTCCTTTACATACTTGGCGTTGATAGGGCCCATTCTGAACTCATCATCTATTCTTGTCAACTTGTAATACCCGCTGCTGCTTGCTTCAGTAACTTTGTAGGGGCCTTCCCATCTTGGCGAGAACTTGGGGATTGGTTGCCCACGTATGATTACGTCCATTATTTTCCATACCAAGTCCCCCTTATTGAACTCCCTGTGTTGAACAGATTGATTGTAGGCGCGAGCTATGGACTAATGATACTTTTTCATTGCCCGTGAGACTCGATCTCTTCTTTTTTCGGCCGCCTTTATGTCATTCTTCCTGCTATCTAGAACTAAGTGTGCTGACATAGCAATTCTTGCTGAGGGTACTGCCAAGTCAACTGGTAACATAGCTTCGGACCTATACACTAGGGAAAATGGGATTGCCTGAGTTGGCTTTCTTTTTGACGTTCTATATGTCCAGAGTGCTACGAAGAGTTGTTCGAACCACGTGCCTTCTACTTCATCCATCATTTTACTCAGTATTCGGATGAGGGTTTTGTTGGTTGCCTCAGCTTGTCCGTTTTCTTAAGGATAGTATGGAGTAGACTTGTGGTGCTTGATCTGGTAGGTGTCCAGCAATCTTCCCACATGGCGGTTTACAAAGGGGGTCCCATTATCAGACAACATCACCTTGGGTATGCCAAACCTACATATTATGTTTTCCTTGATGAAGTTGGCCACTCCTGCCCCATCTGCTTTCCTCATCGGTATAGCCTCTACCCACTTGGTACTAACTTCAGTCGCTGTAAGTATCCATCTATGGCCTTTGGATTGCTGCGTTATAGGACTTACTAGGTCAAATGCCCAAGTATGCAACGGGGTAAGGAGTCTTGATGTTGTAGAGTTCAACCGCCGGTGCATGTATCAAGTTTCCAGACTTCTGGCAGGATTGGCATCTCTTTACAAAGTTTTTAGCATCCTCTTCCAT
Organism: Camellia japonica; assembly: GCA_030407325.1. Taxonomy (NCBI): domain Eukaryota; kingdom Viridiplantae; phylum Streptophyta; class Magnoliopsida; order Ericales; family Theaceae; genus Camellia; species Camellia japonica. The sequence continues at coordinate 17,339,591 of JAPPVO010000002.1, read as the reverse complement.
TGTCAGCCATAATAGCCGAGGTGAATAAGATGCCCATATAATTGTTGCGCTCCTTGATGCTCTGCCTTGTGGGCTTCCCTCAACATTTCGTTTGCTTCATCTTTTGATAAACACGCTAAAGGTTCCCCTTCAAAGCTCTTGAGGTACAGCTTGCCTTGGTCAAGGAAGAAGCGGAGGGTTCGCCTCTTAACTCTGATTGCATCGGCTTTATTCTCAGGTAGTATGTCGTTTCCAAGATAGTCAATATATGGCTGTCTCCATTCTTCACCGCTTAAGAAATGGGCTTCCTCTTCTTTAGGATGTGACTGACATTTTGTACATTGCCTCTACAACTCAATACTTTCCTTTTCTATCTCTGGCCAGTAGTACCCTTGCTTCTACATTCGTCGATATAGATTGATATCTCCATTTCCACAGGACTTAGCATGGATCTGCTTAAGTCTATAAGTTGTTTCTTGTCTACCGACGCACCATGCTAGCAGGTTGTTGGGACTGCAAAAATACAACTCTCATCTGAGGAGCAGGAATGATACAAGTTTTGCTGGTCTGATTATCCCTTGGCCTATTTTCAACTATTGGATAATGTCTGTTTTCCACCCCTCAGCATCTTGTTCTGTATGTCCTTCGGCTAACACTGCTGGTGTTATTTTTTTCTCGATGACAATGGCTATACTATCGTCTAGTATATCAACCTTTGCCCCCAGTGTAACCAAGGCATTGGGGAAACGGTCGTGTGTTCGAAGGGTGTGCTAGATTTGAACATCGTCAAACTGAGTGAGCAATTTTTGAACTATGGTGCGATACGGGGCCAACAGGGGGTCCTTTAAAGCGAAATTACCCATTGTTTGCTTGACAACTAACTTGGAGTCACCTCAAATTTTTAACTTGTGGAGGCCTTTCTTTTGAGTAGCAATCAGACCCAGTATCAGCGCCTCATATTCAGTCTTGTTGTTTGAACATTCAAAGTCAAGCTTATATAACAAATGGAACTTCTCCCCCTCTTGACTAGTGAGTGTTATGCCAGCTCCACCTTTCCCAGCTCTAGAGGCTCCATTAAATTTTAAATCCCAATAAGTCTTAACTGCTGCCGCTGCTAAGACATGGACCTCACCAGGTAAGGGTACCTCTGCAGGTTCATGTTCACCAGATAGGAATTGTGCTAACAAATCTGCAAGCGCTTGGCTTTGGATAGCCTTAGGAGTAACACATGTGATGTTATATTCTGCTAGAGCCAAAAGCCATCTTGCCATTTTTTCGGTCAGAGCGGGCTTGCTCAGTAAGTAACGAACTGGATCACTCATGGTCATAACCTAGATTGGGTGTGCCAAAAAATAATGGCACAACTTCTGCGTGGTGAATATTAAGGCTAAGCAATGCCTTTCAATTGCGGTATACCGTGATTCAGCACCATTGACTTTGCGGTTGATATAATAGACTGGTTTCTCAACGCTATCTACGTCTTGGACAAGTAGAGCTCTAATAGACCGAGGTATGGAGGTAAGATACAGTAGCAGAGGCTTTTTAGATTGTGGGGCAATCATTGTAAGTGGAGAAGTAAGTGCTTACTTCACCATATCGAATGCCTGTTGGTGTTCTTGCAACCATTCAAACTTGTAATTCCCTTTTAGTAATGTCCTAAAGGAAAAGGTTATCTCAGCAAGGGCTGGGATGAACCTTCTAAGGTATGACATTTTGCCTAGGAATTTCTTCAAGGCTTTTTGAGAGTGTGGCGATGATATCTCCATGATTGACTTGATCTTATCCCCATCTACCAAAAAGCCAAGGAACTTGCCTGCGGTAACTTCGAAGGCACACTTGAGAGGGTTCATTTTTAAGTAGAATTTTTGACAACGCTGAAAAACTTTTTCCAAGTCGCAGAGGTGCCGATTTGCTTCAGTAGACTTTACCACTAGGTTATCCACATACACTTCGACTTCATGATATAACATATCATGGAACACTGCAGTCATAGGCTGTTGATAGGTTGCCCCTGCATTTTTTAAACCGAAGGCATCATCGTATAGAAAAAATTTCCTAGGGGCATTCTGAAAGCTGTTTTTTCTGCGTCTTCTGGTGCCATTTCGATCTGGTTATAACCACTGAACCCGTCCATGAAGAAGAACATCTGATGGCCCGCAGTAGAATCGACAAGTGTGTCAACATGGGGCAGTAGAAACTTATCTTTCGGGCAGGCCTTGTTCAGGTCACGAAAGTCTACGCAGACCCTGATCTGGTGGGTCTTCTTCTTCACAAGCACAATATTTGTTAGCCAAGTTGGGTACTGTATATGCTCAATGAACTTGGCCCTCTGTAATTTTTCTACCTCTTCCTTAATCTTCGCCTCAAGGTCAGGGTGATACTTTTGAGCATACTGTTTTATGGACTTAGAGTTAGGAAAAGTGTTGAGGTGATAGGTGACAAGGGATGGGTCAAGACCAAGCATCTCGTCGTATGTCCAAGCAAAGACGTCACTGTATCGCTTCAGTAGTGTGATCAATTCTGCCTTGGATGCTAGAGCCATTGTGTCGCTAATAAACACATGTTTGTTTGGCTTGGCAAGTCGCTGAGATTTACCTCAACAAGTACCTCCTGCTGCGGTTTGAGTCTGTCTTGCATGCACTCAGGAGCGGGTTCAGGAGTCTCCACCAGTCCTTCTTGGGACTAGTCACCATCACATTTATTTGTCTCGGGGCCATCCTCCCAAGGTATGAAGTCTGGCCCCCAAGACCATCATAGGTAGTAAACCGTCTTGCTGCCCTCACACACCTTAACAATCTTGGGCAGAGGATTTGTGGACTTGCTGCTCCTCTTGTGCCCACTACTTTCTGGAGCAGCCTCTGCATCTCGAATGTCTTCCCACTTCGGAAACTTTACCCCTACAACTTTACCAGTCCTTGGAGTTTTATCCATTGACAGCTTAGTAAAGAAAACTACATCAGAATAGTGTGCCTCTTCCACTCCAAATGGTTTGTCAGACACATTTATGGTCACTATGCACTTGCCCAACTTTGCCTTTACGCATTAGTGAGAACTTGACGGGATAGCCCTATATCGGTGCATCCAAGCTTTACCAAGTATCATGTGGTAATTTGTGTCCACTTCAATCACATGGAACTCAGTTGTGGAACGAATCTCGCCAACTGTTAAGTCCACTACAACATGGGCCTTAGTAGCTTTTTTCTCACCACCAAAACCTGTCACAGTAATGGGTTGGCAGACCATCCTGGACTCTGGGATACCGGTCTTTGCAAAGGTGTCAGTAGTGATGATGTTTATGCACGCTCCGCCATCAAGGAAAACACACTTGAACTCCACATCATTGATGTAAGCTGTGACAAAAAGAGGATAATTATGGAGAAATGGGTATGCTCTGTCTACCTTTGAAAAAGTAATGGGCCCATAGTCCTCCTAGATATGCCAAGACACATACTCCTTAGCCGCAACTTCAGTATGATGCACTTCAGAAATATTGATGAGCGCCTTTGTTGTTTCCAACCTGGCGGCTTGGCTTAGCCCCAACTGGTCAAAGAAGGTACGAAACTTGACAGAATTTTGCAAGGCTTGAGCATGAGTATCGTCTGCAAGTTTTGCCTCCGCAAGTACTGTTTCAGGAGTTGGCCAGTTGCAATTTCTTCTAACTCATCATAGTAGGATGCCATGTGCACTTGATTGCGCACAGGCCCAAGGTAGCCGATCAAATGTACATTCTTTCCATTCTCCTTGTGGTTAGGATAAGGGTCCTTCCTTACATCACGGTTACCGGTATCTTTAAACTTTAGCTCATTCGCGACAACTTTCTTCTTGAAGATACTTTTCAAAGTTCAACAGTCCCTAGTAGGGTGTCTAGTGGCTCTGTGATAGATACAATAATCTGGGCTTTCTTTGTCCTTCTTGGTTGGGGAAACATCAACTGAAGGCAAAGTAAATTCACCATCGGCCACCCATTCTTTAACCAAGGCTTTGACGTTCTCAAGGCTGTAAGGATATGGATTTCTATCCTCATAACTCTTTCTCTTCCGAGAGGATGATGCCTTCTCTTGCGAGCGGCTCCCTCCTATGAAGGTTACCACAACAACTCTGTTACTACGAGAGTAGCGGTTATTGTCACGAGATCTATGCAAAGGACCAGTGGTACTGAAATTCCTAGCTGCCTCAATCAAGGCTGAAAAGGTAGGCAGATTATGGTTCACCAAGAAAATTTTATAGTCGCGTATGACACTTTCCACACATATACTGACTAAGTGGGCCTCGTCCATTGGTTCATGATAGTTAATAGCCTTATCCTGGAATCGCTTAACATAGTCCAATATATCTTCACCTTCTTTTTGGACATCTCCCCCAAGTGTGAGGGTTGTAACTTTCTCTTGGACTTGGAAGAACTTTGTGTGGAACTTGTTCACCATCTCCTCCTAACTCTTGATTGAGTTGGGAGCCAAGTTCACATACTAACTGCAAGTCTTTTCAGTAAGCGATTTGGAGAACTTCTGAAGGTGCAAAGAGTGGTCACTACCATGGACGCCAATAGTTTCAATGAATCTCACCACATGTTCTCTGGCATTGCCTTGCTTCCCATCAAAATTGATAAACTTGGGTACTGTATACCCAATTGGGTATGGCATAACCAATATCTCCGGAGAGTATGGAGGCTTCATATTTGGGTTGGGGAGAGATGGTAGTTACTTCTTGTTACGTTCTTGCTCGAGCATAGCTTGTACATTGGCTAGAGTAACAAAGTAAGTGGGCTAGAATGGTCCAGTTTGCTTCGGGGTAATGGAACCAGCAGCTGTATCGTTCGCTTGGGGTACCACCAGAGGAACCTGGATTGGAGCCTGATTCGTAGGGAACATATTAGGCACTAGGTTTGGGACTGCTACAGGTGGAAGTGTTTGCACTAGTGCTGGTCTAGAAGCTATGGCCATAATAGCCTCGGTGAGGGTTTGTAAAGCTGCTAGGATCTCCCTCTACGTCTCCTGAAGCGACTGGACTGCCTCAACCACAGCACTGTGGTCATGGTCATCAGCATGTGCTGCTTTGCCATCGGAAGAGCCTTGTTGCCGTGGAGGTTGCTGAACTTCATCATCTGCCATATTTTCCAGTGAAGTATGTCCATTGCGAGTATGAACCATCAACAAAGTAGCCGCTCCAGTGAAGTTGCTAGAAATGTAAGGGGGTTCAAGGTTAGGAAGGTGATTAGAGAGGCAAAACTATGTTAATGGTCCAACAATGGTGGAATGGCTGGAGAATGAGCAACAGTAACTGTCTGGGCAGTTGGAGAGTGTGTAATTGGGTGAGGGTGAAGCAGATAGCTCAAGAAGAAGACAATGACAGTACCAAAATAGGCAGTATCTCTCACAAATCTCAAAAATTCCTCTTTTGGACCTTGGGAAATGGGTCCTATTTATAGGCTCTTCCTTGGTATCAAGAGGACACCAAGTGGCCAAATAGAGAGAAGACAAGTGTCCTTAAGGATCACACAGAATATTCTGCCCTGAGCCACCAGGCTGAATGTGCCACGTGTCTCTCTACATGTACTTATAGACGCGCCCGTGGGCCTCATGCTACAGTTCGGACTCCCTTTTTGTTTGTTGCGGTTCTTAATCTGAACCAAAGAGTCCAACTCTGGCAAATCGTTTTGAGAAAAAACAGATTTTGAAAAGAAGTGCCAAACATGGACTGCTTTGCCAGATACAGAGTCGCCACCTAAATATTTTTTAATGGGGAAATTTAGGAAACCCTGACTCGGTGCCAAAGGCCACGTGTCCGTCATTACCAAAGTTGTCTTGGCTCGGGAGCTTGGGTACGATCGGGGAAGGTCAGCTATGAGCACCCTCTTTCGCCCGGTCCGAAGACCGGCCTCTACTAATCATGATATCCGATTTTGAAAACATTATGTGTTCTTGTTCCGGTTATTAGCCTAGATTTACTATGTTATGCGCACAGCAAACAAGTATAGACTAGATTGCCTAGTTTGGAAACAAGCATTGCATATCCGTTTGTTTTTAAAATGCTTTGGAATTTACTACTCGCAAGTAGGCTAAAACACGGATTTCAACGAGTTTTTCCAACTCAAACAATCCAACCTTCACCCACAGGCAATCAGGCAGTTTATCTCATATAAGCATTTAGCCACATGGTAATCATGCTGTCATGTTAACATTCACACGCATGCGGGATGCTAAAGCATAAATACTTACATTGCACTCCATGCCAAAACAATAAACTAGTTAGCAAATATGCATGTCCTAGTTCATGTTAAGTGGCTAATGCAACACACGCAAGGATGCAGTTAGAGTAGGCTCGGCTAACCCTAAAATGGCATATGAAATGCTACAATTATCACGTATTCAATTTGGAATTGAAAATACAATGCAGTTTGTATGATGTACCGAGCCTGGTGCATGCAAGACAAATGCATGGATGCACGCATGCATAGCATAAGGTATGCTAATTTAGACGTGCCCTAATCTACCATCATAAGCAGGTAAATAAAAGGGAAGAAAGAAGTGGGGATTGGAAGACATGCACACACACGCACCCACACTTATTACAGATTCGCCCTCGCTCCGAGGGACTAAAAGAATAATACAAATTAATTAACTACGCAAGCTAATTAAATATTACAAATTGCCTAATTAGTTAACAACTAACTAAACTAGGAAAAACAGTAAACCGCCTCGGGAGGAGAGCCTGATGCAACGCATGCTCGGGTCCTGCTCGGAATTGCACTGCCATGCATAGTCTGCCTCTGTTTTCCCTGCTCTGCCCCTCCAAAGACTGCCAAAGCCTCAGGGATGCCTCTCTGGACATTGGGGGACACCACCGGCTGAGTAGAATAGCCACCGGCAGCTAGATATGGCCATCGGCTGGAAATGAGGCTATCGGCCACCAATACATTGCCGGTGGCACTAAATATTGCCGGCCGGCCAAGAATGCCTGCAGAACCTGCAATTGACAGCAGCAGAGGGCAAGGCATAGCATGGCAATACAATTCAAGCAATGTATGCACCAACTAAGCCTCTTATCATGTGTACAACTCAAAGGGGCATGGTCCTTGGTTCTTGGACCACCAATCGCGCATTTGAATGCGTGATGGCCCAAGAGGCCAAGTGTGCATCTTTCATTTCAAATGAAATGCAATACAAACAAACAAACCAAAGCCCAATCCCTATCACTAATCAAGGGACAAAGCATGCATGCAAGATGCAATGCAACCTAGGCATGCAAGCTAAGGATGCAACATGGCATGGCAAGGCACTTATGCAAGCATACAAGCAAGCATGAGGCAATGCAAACTAATGAAAAGATGGACTTAAACATGATTTAGGCAGCTCTAAATAGGCCCAAAACAGTGGCCAAAATGCTAAGTTCATGAAGGCGAATGCTCATGCAAACACGCATAGATACATGGTTCAAGACTTAAGCATAATGAAGCAACTTTTAAACACATTTAAAAGGGACAAACATGGACTAATGGCATGCAAATGAAGCTTTGAAAATCATGCTATAGGAGGTGCCAAACCAACTAACAAAGCAAGCAAAGCATGCAAAATGGCCAAGAATTCAAAGCAAGCTAATGATGCATTGAACTACACTTAGCAAGGCAAACATGGCATGCATTAAAAAACTAAAAACAGATTTTTAGCATGTTAAAACAAGGCCAAAAGACCACTTAAATGGCATCTAAATGACTCAAATTCAAAGGCATGCACAATGGTCAAAACATAGGGCATACAAGGCAAGCTTTCAAAGCTTCAAAGAGGCGTCCAAGGCAAGCATACAAGCATGTCTTAGGGACTGAAATGACATGTAGGGTGGTTCCAAACCACTTAAGTGATGCAAGCAATGCATGCTACACATTCACATACTTGAGGCCAACAAGCCACAATACAAAGGAGCTATGTAATGCATGCCAAGATCGACTCAAACAAACATGGACAGACCTTAAACATGGCAAAATAAACACAAAACCTTCACAAGGTTAAGCCTAAAACATGCTAGAATGAAGGCTAACAACCTAAGGCATATTAAGGCAATAACATTGCATTACATGGTAGGTATGCTAAGCATGCATGGTGTACCAAAACCAACACACAACAATGTTATATTATGGCAATATAAGCATGAAATGCAGCCAAGGCATGATCAACAAACACTCAAGCATGATGCTCCCTCAAGAGGCCAAAAAGTGCCCTTTTCAAGGACAACAAGGAGAGGGGGTGGCCCTCTCCTTCTTGAGACTTCAAGGCACCATCCTCACCACTGAAATCCCTCAAGATTTCAGTGGTGAGGAGGCCCAAGCACCAAAGTCTCGGAGCTCACCAAAAATAGCACAAAAAGGAGCCTTACAAGGCCTAGGAGGGGTCAAACAAACCCAAACCACAAAACACTCTTAACAAACAATCAAGAGAGCTAAAAAACAGAACTTTTTTGTATTATACACTAAGCACAAAAACAGTTCTAAGATAGGTAGAAAAGCAATGCAAAAATGGGGAATAAAAGGGAAGTTTCTTACCCTTGAAGCCCTCCTTCACAAACAATGCTCCAACAGCCTTCTTTGGCTTAAATCCAGCTCCAAAACACTAAAACAACCCTCAAAGGGTCTCAAGTCCAAGAGATGGTGTGTTAGTGTGTGTTTGTGAGCAAAAGTGGGACAAAACACACACTTATAGAGATAGAATATGTATCAAACCCTAACCCTAGAACTCAAGCTTTACAAAAGCTGTCTAAAATGTCTAACCCCCAATGGCAAGAGAAGAAGCTCTCCTATATAGGCAATTCCCTCTTGTAAGGCTTCCAAAACAAGCCATTCAAGAGGGAAATCCCTCCATACACGTGTATGGAGGGGAATGGGGTGGGTGCCAGCTATCACAGCTGGCACAAAATATCTGCTAAAAGCAGATGAACAGTAGTCGGCTGGCCAAAATTGTCATTTTGACAAAATTGATGGCCGGTCGGCCAAAAAGAGTGCCGGTCGGCCAAATATATGGCCGATGGACACAAACAACAGCCGGTGGCCTCAAGCCACGGCCGGTGATGTGTGGGGATGCCTCATAAGGCATTCCCTGCCCCTCCAAGGCAAAACACAAGTGTTTGGTGCAAAACCAGACACAAAACGGTCGAGTTCGGAGATCCTGAGGCAAGGCGCGTAGCCGAGACCTCCGAGAACTCTAAACGAACACAAACATGGATAATCACCGAGTGTTCCAACAGTGACGTCCAAGTCTTGAGGACGGTCAAAAATGGGGTGTCTACAGTACTGTGTACTATCCATTTGCCTCTGCAACTACCTTTTTGAGCCTCAACAAGTATAATTGCGATGGGAGTATTTGGCATTACAACTCCCTTTTGAGCCTCAGCAAGTTCAGTTACGGTAGGAGTATTTGCCGTTGTGCTTGCCTTCTCACCTCGAACCTCAGCAAATGCACTTGTAGCGGTAAACCTTGCTGCTGCACTTGCCTTCTCAGTTCTATTTAGCCAGTATATGTATTCTCAAGACTATGTTTGTGTTCACCTCAGCGAAACCTCCACCCTTAGCCACTTAACCACAAACTCCCTAGCTTCCCAGGGCGAAGGCCACAACAAAGCCTGCTATCAGTTGTGTTGTGCTTTAGTACCAAGCCCAAGTGGGCTTCCTTAGTCCTGCCTAAGAGACTAAGGTAGGTCCATGACCTGGGTAATGGAAAGGGAGTCCCTAACACTCTGGCTACCCAGCTTCCATCTTTGCGGGATTGCTGCAGTAAACTGGTATTTCTAGGTCTACTATTAGCTCTAACCAGTAAGTCTTGGGGCCTGCTATCAGCGCCAAGTTAATAAACTTTAGGCCCTGCTATCAGCGCCAAGCATTAGCCTCAACTTGCAGAGGGGGAGCTTCTTCCAAAGGCTATTGTCACCTTGGCAGGATGTTCCCTTTGCACGTTAGTTGCGATGGTTGTAGTTGCTGCGGCAGTCATTTCTCGCGGCAAGTTCAAATGGCAGAATCGACAATATTAGAGATGGCTGCGCCGACAAAATGCCTCCACAACTTGGGTGCTGCAAGTACTACCTCTACAACTTAGTTGCTTCGGTTTTCTCTCTCCCTCAGCAACTCCAGATAGCTGCGACACCGACAATACTTGGAATGGCGGTGATACCGACAATATTTGAAATAGCGGCACTGAGACAAAGTGCCTTGACAACTTGGGTGCTGCAAGTGTCGCCTCTGCAACTTAGTTGTATCGGCTTTCTCTTTCCCTCAGCAATTTCAGATAACGGAGGAACTGACAATATTGTGAATGGCGGCGCTGAGGCAAAGTGCCTTTGCAACTTGGCCGTTGCAAGAGCTGCCTCCACAACTTGATTTAGGCATTATCTTTTGTGGAGTTTGTTTGGACCCTTGGTGGGTCGGATCTGCTTCGGCCCACTGTTGGTCCACTTCCTTTGGGCTTTAGCCCATGCTCCTTTTTTATTCCTGGTCGCCTCAGAGGGGCGACCTCAGCACTTAGGCTCATACTTAATTTGAGGTTTAATTTCTGACCCTCTACAAATAGTATAGAAATACTTGCTTCCTTGTTCTTTACCTAAAATAGTATGATTTATTCATTTCAAATAAACTGTTATTCAACTTTTATTCCCGATAGTTGTGCTTGCATTATAACTCATAAATTCTTCTTTGATGTTATGTTTTAAAAAATATTTTCGTTGAATGAAATGGTTAAAGTTTTTTCAAATCAAATTGAAATTTATTTTTTGTGTTTTATATAGCAATGCATTTAGGCATACTCTACAAATTTATACATCTTATTTTAAAAAAATTAAAAATAAATAAATTGAGTGATACCATCGTTTCTTACTAAAATTGAAAAGATAAAATAATAATAAAACTGGACCTTTTTAAATGAGAGAGGGTGAAGTGTTTTGAAGCAAGCATAATACAACATTAATATTGAACACACAACAAAATATAGAATGTGAGAGGGGGATTTATGCCGAACAATGGGCCGAGTTGGGATCTCGAGCCGATCTGAATTGATGTTGGATCTGGTGTTGGGTCGAATTGAATCGATTAGAGGTGTTGTGTTGGCCGAGCTAACGCAACACATGATGATTGCACTGGGCCGAGAGGAACATCGATGGGCGATGATGGGCTGCGATCTTCGATTGAGAAGGTGATTGACCAGTTGACCAGTCATCGAGTATTGTGACCTCGCAGCACCGACTGAGCATAACCAACTAGGTGACCGGCCTGGCTTGGTTCGGCATAAGACGAATATGAGCTAACGTGTTGGGGGCCACAAGTGATTGCTCGGTTGAGACTTTCCACCTGGTCCAATGGTATGAGAAGGTGAATTCGTTCTGAGGACGCATTAATACCATTTGGCGGTTTGGCAATTACTATTTGGCAGTATTGATGCGTATACGTGTAGAGAAAATAAAGGGCAGTGTAACCATGCGTCCTGAAAAGGACAACAGAGGTAGTGGGTGTACAATCTGGGGCTGCATGACTAGCCTAGATAAAAGGGAGCGCATAGAGACAGGAGGAGGTATGCTATTTTCTTACAATTCACTCTCTCTCTAGTGATTCACTCTCTTTCTGTTTTTTCTCCAAGAAAGCTGACTTCACCGTCAAACGGGTTTTCTGGCACACCACTCGTCGGGTAACTCACTTCTGTTTTGTTTACAGTGAATCAGAGTCCTTTCTGAAGATGGCAAGCTTGGCAGCAAGACATACAGGAGGCAACAGATATTTCATCCCCGTACAGAATAGATTACAACTTTATTAAGAAGTTAAAATTTATTCTGACGATGAACCTTATCATAATTGGATTTAATCCTAATTATATCAATTGCATTTTTTATGGATCATTTTGTTATCCATTTTGTCCTTTTAACAGTGTTTGACCTATTGATTATGTAATATCACTTTATGATATGAGGTCGTTGATTTAACTTTTATAAAAAGGAATTTGATATATTTTGTGATAAGTTTGGTAACTATTAACTTTTCTAATTAAAACACTATTGTTCAGATTGATTTTTAAGCTGAAGCCGACTAACATGACATATATCGGCCCTATTTGGTAGAGCTATGGGAAAGTGATTATAGTTTATAGCTTAACAGCTTATAGCTTATAACTGTGAACATAAATTGATTTTTGACTTATAAATTAAGCTTCTCCTCCCCCACTCAAAGAATAAGTTGATTTTTGACTTACAAAAAGCTATAAGCTGTATTGTTAAGCTGAACTAAACACATCAAAATAGTTTAAATTAAGCTAAAAGCTGAAATAAGCTGGAAATAAGCCCTACCAAACAAGGCAATCGTTAACAATTGATAATTAATAACTTTTTTTTTTTGTCATCATTTTTATAAATTATCAGTAAAACTTACAATTAATGACTTTTTTGTAACGAGTTTTTTAAATTGTCGCTGAAAGTTGAAAATTGATGAACTTTTTTGTGATGATTTTTTAAAACTATCGCTAAAACTTAGATCTCGTTTGGTAACTCACTGTTTTAGTCTAAAAGTCAAAAAGTCACTTAAAAAACTAAAGAGCTAATAACTTATACCAAAAAGTCAAAAATTCCCTACTCTCTCTATTTTTTGCACATCTTTTCAAAAAGTCATTCTAAATATACTAATTTTCTTTATCTCATATCTTAATAAAAAAACCAAAAAGTAATTAAAATAGCTTGTTCCCAAACGAGGTCTTATAATTAGTGACATTTTTTGTGACAAATTTCCAAACTATCGCTAAAAATTAATAATTAGTGACTTTTTAAATAATACTTGATAAAAAAAAATGTCATTAATTATTGCAAACCTATTGGATAATAAATCCACCTATTAGAACGTACATGTAGGTCCCCAAAAAATAATAATAAATAAAATAGCATTGCTCCATTATAATTTGTTTGGTTTTAATTTTTGAATTCAATTTTTTTGGAAATTATTATTATTATTATTTTTGAGTATATTTTTTAAAAATTTTAAGCAATTTTTTATTTTTATTTTTTAGATGCACCTAGATGTATCAAAAATCAATTTTTTTTATTATAAAAAAGTTCAAAAAAATTAATAAATATATAAGAATACGAAAATATACTGAATTTTTAATATATTTTTTTTGTATTTTTGGTATTTAGTAAATTTTTTAATTTTTTTTTCACAAATATTATACTTTTTAAATATATTTATGTTAGGTGTATTTAAAAATTAAAAAATTTACTGAAAATATTAAAAAAATTAATAAAATTAAAAAATTATTTTTTAAAAGTGAATTCAAAATTCTGAAATCAAATAAGGTTGTAAAATGGATTTTGTGCAAAATTAATAATTGAGATTGGGGCAGTAGGGTGCCAATTGGATTGGGCAAAGTGTCAGCACAGAACCCACAAAATGAATGAAACCAAGCTCCTGAGCCCATTACACATGCCGTTTTTCCCTCCTACTTTCTCTCGAACCAAACAGTCAAAAACTGATTCTCTCAGCTCCTCCGGGACACCCACCGCCATGGCCTCCGCTGACTCGGAGCAGAGTACATGTCCGGCGAGGATGAGGAATGCCATTGGCGGAGGCTACCAGAAATAATTAAGGTCAGCCACTTGGTGTGGTACCCCATAGAGGGCATTCCGACTTTGGTTATTTATTATTTATTCTGATATAGAATACTTACATATCACATCAAGTAGCGAATTGTTGTTTGGTGCAGATTATCATGAATTGTTTATAGATTTTCCCATTTATTGGCATTAGGGTATTTTATTCTTCTCGATTCTTCTCACTGTGGAGTTGTTTTTGGTAAATCTTTGGAATTAGGTGTCGGCTTTGGTGTTAATTTTAGACTGATAAATGATTGACTTATCAGATTGGGTTTTGTTAGTTTGACCCAATGCACTGGATGTTTGTGAAGTTCTTGATCAAGTGTTGCCAATGGTGAAACTGATTTGCATTTGAGACCTAGAAAAATGAATAAATTTTAAATAAAAATTGATTTTTATCTGGGATGAGGATGAGGTAAGCAAAAAAAGATTACTCATTAGTTGTCAACTCAATTTAGATTAGGGATCTTTGCGTGTTAAAAAAAATAGGTAAACGATAAATACATCTTTTAAAATTTACTTAAAGTATAGATTATTTTTGTAATTTTAAAAATTATGAATACTCTCTTGTTAAAATTTTTTATTTAACAGAATTAATTAAAAAAATGACATTCATAATTGCTCTATAATATAATAATAAATTTACCTAAATTATTAATTGAAGCATATTTCTAATATCATTAAAAACTGTTAATTGGCTTCATGATTTATTAATAAAAGGAATAATTTGTTACGAAATTAGAAATCTCAAGAGGTGAAATATAATATTTAAAATCACAAGGGTGATTCGTCTTTTAATCAAATCTTAAAGATGTATTTATAATTTATCCTAAAAAAATTGCTTTCTCTACCGAATAACAGTAATGCTATAGCTTCCAGGTAAACTACTAAGCCTTCGTTTGGAAAGTGAGTTGATTTTTTGATTTTTTTAACTATTTTAACTTGGGGCTAAAAAACCTATTTTGGGAAAAACTTTTGACTTTTTTTAGCTTTTTTGTAAGAGAAAGAAGGTAATCATTATGGGTTGGATGTGATATTTTGTCTTATTAAATTAAAAAATCTATTTTATTTTTGTGACTAAAAAAAAAAAAAAAAGGTCCAAGTTTGAGCTTTCCAAACGAATACTAAGAGCATCTCCAATGATTGTTACTATATTGCTATTGCTATTGCTATAATTTGACCATGAATAGTGGTATTTTGTCAAATTATAACAATGGTATCTAATGGTCATTTGCTATTTTGGCAAATCTCAACCAACTTTCCTTCCAAATTTGTAGGTGTTGTTTGGATATAGGTTTTTTTGTGATTTTATTTTTGTTTATTTTTTGTCTTTTGTGACATTTTTTTAACTATTTGTAAAAAAAAATTATATATTTTTATTATTCCCAACTAGACAAATATAAAAAATGAAAAAAAATTAAAAATTTGGGAAAAAAATATATTTAATGTCTTTTTATTATAATAAAATTATCTTCATTTAATGTCATGTATTTTATCTTTTTATTGACTTCAGTTCAAAAAATATATTTATTTTTTCATTATATTTTATTGAAAAATTTGAATTATACTAAAAAATAGTCAATATTACATATTGCAAAGATAATATTACATTCTATTGTAAAAAATACTCAAAAATAAAAATAAAAAATAAAATTTCATTACAAAATATTAAAATGATATTGAATTGAAATAGAGATTGAAATAGAGCCGTTGGCTCATGTTACACATTCCAAGGGAGTACCTTTATCGTTGGATTATATAGATCTAACGGCTGAGATCAAACCTTATCTATCTCTCTCTCATTCCAAGACACTGCCCTCCTTCATTTCTTTTTCCTCATTTTGATTTCACACCCCATCACTCTATCTCTCTCTATATCTCTTACAAACCCTAGCTCTCTTCTCTAGCTTCGAATTGGAGACCGAATGGGGGTAGAGTTTGGAAATGAGAGAGAGGGAGCAATTGAAGGAAGGAAGGAAAGAGAGCGAGTGAGATCACCACCAGATCAATGATCACTGGTTCATCAGGAGATAGACGATCGAAGAGACTCCTGTCTCTCACTCTCTTCCGACTCTCTCTTCTCTGTATCTTCGAATTGGAGATCGAATGAGGGTAGAGTTTGGGGGTTTCGCAAAGGCGTTTGGGAATGAGAGAGAGGGAGCGAGTAAGAACAGTGAATGGGCATAAGTAAAGACCACTAGATCGATGATCGACGATTCATCAGGAGATAGACGATCGAATAGACTCCTCTGTCTCTCACTCTCTTCCGACTCTCTCCACCTTCAGTTCTTTGTTCAGGTACCTTTTCTTCACTTTTCTTGTTTGATTTATGGATTGTTGTTGATTTTGTTGATATTTATTACTTTGTTTGAGCATGATTTATTGATTGTTGTTGATTTTGTTGATTCTATAAACAAAAACCTTTGCTAATTTTGGATAAATTAAAAAAAAAAATTATTGAATTTTTTTTTGGTTCAATTCTTATAAAAAAAAAATGGTGAAACAATTGCTGGGGAGAGAGGGAGGAAAACAGTTAGTTTTGCTGAGTTGGCACAAATGGCAGCTGTCAAAGCTTGTGTCAAATTTGACACAAGTTTTGGCATTTCTCAAATTTGGCAACTACCATATTCAACCATTGGAGTATCATTTTTCAACACACCTACTATATTATAGCAATGACAGCTCTAATGGCAAACCATTGAAGATACTCTAAGTGGACGACTGAACCAAATAGGCACTTGGTTTGCCTACAAAAATGATGTGGGGCCGACACCAAAATCGTGACGATGCTGTTACTAATTTTTTCTTGGTGATAGTCCAAGTTATACTAAAAAATAAGATATTAATATCAAAAAATTATATTAATATTATAATTATTTTATTACAAACTCTATAAAATGTTTATAATATCATATATTATTACTAGCGTATGCCCGTGCCTGAAGGCACGGTATAAATATTGTTAGGATTAGAATATAATTGTAATCTCAACACTATTTAAATTTATTTTTTAATTTGATAAAATCACAAATTCATTATAAAATTTTGAAATTCTCACAAAACTCCTCATGAAAACTCGCTTTTGCTTATATAATATATAGCTAGATAGATAGATGTTCCTGACATACATATAATTTCCACGAGCATACATACAATATTGCTTTTGCTTATATAATTATATGAAAATTGTATGTATGCCTATAGCGTCCTAGTGTATTACGGGCATACATACATTGTATGGAAATATGTGTAAAATATATTGAACAAAAAGGAGAAAATAAAAAAATAAACAAATAGAGAGAAAAATAAAAACAAGAGAAAATAAAAAAATAAAAAGAAAAAAGAGAGGAAGGTGGGATCATGGGATCATGGAATAATGGGTGAGAAAAGGAAAAAGTAAGAGAGAGAGAGAGAAGCCGGAAAGTAGAAAATGTATATGTAGGATGTTTTTTGAGGAAATATATAAAAGAGAGAGGAATGTGGGATTATGGGATCATGGAATGATGGGTGAGAAAAGGAAAAAAGGAAGAGAGAGAGAAGCGGGAAAGTAGAAAATGTATATGTAGGATATTTTTTGGGGAAACATATCTCAGCCATTGTTTTATAATTTGAACAGTTCTGAGCCATCTAAATGTCCTAATAGGATAAAAATATGTTTAAGATTCACAGACCATCGTGCTTTATTAAAATATGTTAAAGATTCATATAAGGTTTAAATTTATGAAGTCTATCAGGTATTTAATATATTTAAAAATAATAATTAATTGTTCAAATTCATTTAATTTGTGAACTATAAAATTCATTAATTTAATCTCCACTACACACAGTAAAATCTAGCTCCTAATTCTGGAATCGTAGATTTTTCCATATAATATGAATAAAAATAAGTGAACAAAAATGAGAAAAAAAAAAAAAACAAATAGAAAGAAAAATAAAAATGGGAGACAATAAAAAACTAAAAAGAAAAGAGAGAGGAATGTGGGATCATGGAAGGATTGGTGAGAAAAAGAAAAAGTAAGAGAGAGAAGCGGGAAAATAGAAAGTGTACTTGTAGAATATTTTTTGAAAAATACATCTCAGCCGTTATTTTATAATTTGAATAGATCTAAGCCGTCCAAATATCCTTATAGGACAAATGTGTGCAGGATAAATTTAAAAACCATCTTGCTTTATTATATAGATGTTGAAGATTCATATGAGATTTAAATTTATGAAATCTATCAGGAATTCAATATATTTAAAATAATAATTAATTGTTTAAATTCATTTAATTTGTGGACTATAAAATTCATTAATTTAATCTCCACTACACCAAGTAAAATCTAACTCCTAATTCTGTGATCGCAAACTTTTCCATATAATATGAATAAAAATAAGTGAGCAAAAAGGAGAAAATAAAAAAAAATAAACAAATACAGAGAAAAATAAAAATGGGAGAAAATAAAAAATTAAAAAGAAAAAAGATAGGAAGGTGGGATCATGAGATCATGAAAGGATGGGTGAGAAAAAAAAAAGTAAGAGAGAGAGAAGCGGAAAAATAAAAAATGTACTTATAGAATATTTTTTGGAAAATATATCTCAGCCGTTGTTTTATAATTTGAATATATCTAAGCCGTTCAAATGTCCTAGTAGGACAAATGTGTGTAGGACAAGTTCAAAAACCATCCTGCTTTATTATATAGATGTTGAAGATTCATATGAGGTCTAAATTTATGAAGTCTATCAGGTATTCAATATATTTAATAATAATAATTAATTGTTCAAATTCATTTAATTTGTAGACTATAAAATTCATTAATTTAATCTTCACTATACACAGTAAAATCTGGCTCCTAATTCTATGATCGCAGACTTTTTAATATAATATGAATAAAAATAAGTGAACAAAAAGGAGAAAATAAAAAAAATAGAGAGAAAAATAAAAATGGAAGAAAATAAAAAAATAAAAAGAAAGGAGAGAGGAAGGCGGGATCATAGGATTATGAAAGAATGGGTGAAAAAAGGAAAAAGTAAGAGAGAGAAGCGGGAAAATAGAAAATATACTTGTAGAATATTTTTTGGAAAATATATCTCAGCTGTTTTTTTATAATTTGAATAGATCTAAACCATCCAAATGTCTTAGTAGGATAAATGTGTGTATGACAAATTCAAAAACGATCCTACTTTATTATATAGATTACTTTATTAGTTAAAAAGGTCTCATATCTCATATATGTTATTATTATAATAGTAATTTATGAGATGCTAAATACATTATAATACTCAAATTAAGATCATCTCTAACGTTGCATCAGATTGAGTATCAGATTTGAATTTGATGAAAAAAGTTACTTTTTCTCTTTCCAATGGTTTTACCAAACTGACATCAAATTGAGAATGGAGCAAAAGTTTCATCAAACTGAAGACCTGCGTGAGATTTCACTATTTCACTGTGCGTTTACGTTGGAGGTGGGTCCCACCAGTCATCCGATACATACAAAAAATGCTCTCAGTGTTTGGCCTGTGAACTGCTTCAAAAGTTGGTTTGACAGGACATTGGAGCTATAACAAATATGATAGATGAAATTGAAGAAGATGATGGGTCTGATGATCACTTATTTGATTCTGTTTGTGCGATTTATGATAACGGTGGTGACATCTTGTGGTATGCATTCAATTTTTCCGTTTCTTTCTTTCTTTCTTATTCTTCTTATTCTTCTTCTTCATTTTTTTTCTCTTGCACCTATACATCACTCAAACATGACTTGCTATCACCGTCTCTTAAGAAATATTAGATTTGCTCCATTGACATTGATGTTGCTATGATAATTGTTTTTTCTGTCCACAAAAAAATTTCTTGTGAGAACTGTCAAAAGAAGCAGCACCATTGTTGGCACATTCTGAAGTACATGTGATGTATGGAAATAATTTAATGGAGGGAAAAAGAAATGGGAAACGAATTGGGAAACAAAAATGGTGGAGAAAAAAAAATTCAGTTGCCTTGTCTGGTCGACCTGCCGGACGTCTCGTGTCTTTTGGTGAAAGCTACAGTAACTGTTGGAATGGCTGATATCAGACTGAGGAAGTTGCATTTTTTTTTTCCACTCAGATTTGATGAAAAAATTGATGAATCATTGGAGATGCTCTAAAGGTGATAAAAATAGAAAAAATTTCTAATAAATAAGATAATGACAAAATATTTTCATTTTCTTAAGGAGCAAGTCTTTTCTGTGTGTAGTGTGAGTCTTTTTCTGTACGTGTTGCAAGTCTTTTTTATATGTCAGACTTGCATCAAGAAAAATTTCATTTATAGTGTAATTATTATTATTTTTTATTATTCCACTGAAATGCTATTACCTCAAAAAAAAAAAAAAATTATTTTTAACTTGTCCAAATTTTATTTTGAATAAACAATTTCGTTTCAATTTCAAAAGGAATTAGAAATTGTTGATTAAATTTTGGGGCAATTACACAACAATGGAGATTATAAAAATTATTTACAAAAAAGTGATAAACATTATAAATATTAATAATTAAAATCATATATTTTTTTTGTAAATAATTTTCTCGATCCCACTGATATGTAATTCTCCCTTAAATTTTTCACTTTAAGCACTTGTTTAGAAGAGCATGAAAATATATTTTTTGAAAAATCCAAAAATTTTTTTTTTGATTAAACACCAAAAAAAAAAAGAAAAAGAAGAAGAAGTTAATGTAGCATTTTTTGGATTTTTTTTTTTCAATTTATTATTATTTTCTATATTTTGAGATCTTTCTAATCTAAAAAAACTTTAAAAGAAATTATTGTTGACACAAATTTCTTTAATTTTTTTAGTCTTTGCCAAACAAAACCATAATATGAAGAAATTATTTTATTTTTATATATTTTAAAATTTTAAAGCATATTTATAAAAATTTCAGAATACTTGTCTATGTAAAATTAATTTTTATTAAACAAAATAATTTAGATATAGTGATGAATATTTTTACTTATAACCATTGAACTGAAATGATTTTATTTTTAACCAACAGTTTATTATTTTTTTGAAATTGGAGCTAAACCATTTCCTTAAAAAATTGTCAAAAATACAATTTTAACAAGTTCAAAATTAGTTTATGATTTGATTTTTTGTTTTTATTTAAGAATTGTATTTTAAACCAATGGGCTTTAGTTTAGTTGGCTAGCATTTTGGTCACCAAGTTTCTTTCTAAAGGTTCCAAGGAGTAGAATGGGAGGGCAAGATTTCCTTGCAATATGTATGGGTATGAGTTTTAACTCTGCCAATGTGCTAATCTAACAATTAACTACTAACTTTTGCTGATAAAAAAAAGAAGAAAAGAAGAAGAAGTTATTGTATTTTAATGGGACAATAAAAATAATAATTACATTACATATAAAATCTTTCTTGATGCAAGTTTGACATAAAAAAAAAAAAAAACTGGAACTGGAGTTATCATACTGTGAGGCCTGTGGGGGCATATTTTGAATCTATTTCGAGAAACTGAACCATTCATAATATAAGATTCGTTCAATATATTATTTATAAAAAAAAATTCAAATTAATCAAATATTTGTAATCCTATAACAAGACCATATTCTTTTGTAAAAACACAAATGACTATCATAATTTTAATAATGTTTTGAAAAATAATTAGAATTCAATCATGGGACTATACATATTTGATTAACCTAATCTTTTAGGTAATTGATATGTTTGACAAATTTTATAATATGAACGGATTGAATCATCAAAATAAGGTCAGAATAAATCACTACAGACAGCGTGAATGTTCCGTGATGTGAATATTCACATTGTAAAATATAAATAAGCACATCATAAAGTTACTAAGAGCTAAAAAAAATATTTATAAGGATAAAATTGTCTATAAAATACCTTAAATATGATAATTAAGATTTAATAAATTAAATATCTAAATTATAAGATTTACTGAAATATAAGAATAGATTATGCATTAATTAAAATACAAGTGCTTGAAAAAACAATTTTTAATAAATTTCTCCATATAATAATTATAACATTAATATTATTTTTTGATACTATAATTTTGGGTAAATTATAAATACACCTCCTAAAATTTATTTAAATTACAAATTACCCTCTACAAAAATGCTTTAGAGCTCTAATATAAGAGCTCTAATAGCTCTAATGGGAAGGTGGGATCCACCCTGATGTGATGTTTGTGCCTTGCTTTTTTTTTTTTTTTTTTTGCTTTGACACATCACTAGAGCTCAAATTAGAGGTCTAGATTTAGAGCTCTCTAGCATTTCCCTTACCCTCTATGATTCTAGAAAGTATATTATGCTCCCTAACGTTTCTAATAGATCATTTTATTAATAAATCATCAAGTTAATAATAATTTTTAATAATGTTAAAATTTTATTTCAATTAATAATTCAGATAATTTTATTATTGTATATGTAAGCAGTTAAAAATTTCACTTTTTCAATTAATTTTATTAAATAAAAAAATCTTATAGAGAGATATTTATAATTTTTTAAACTATAAAAAATAATTCATATTTTAAACAAATTTTAAAAAATGTATTTATAATTTATTCTATAATTTTTTTTTCTTTTTTTATTATTTCAACTTGAACTTTCACTAAGGAAAACAGCAGCATCAGCGTCGACTCACATCACGGAGGATTTTGGCGTTTATGAGTAGTCGGCCCCACATAATTCACTGGATATGTCAGGAGGCGTTCGGTCCTCCGCTCGGTACTTTACCCGAGACCTGTGGCATTATTAACGCAATAATTGACTGGACGCATCATAATTCCCGCCATTTTTATCCTCCCTTGGTCACCCATGTGAAACTGTCTTTTTATTTGATCTATTAACGTTAGGTTCCATCGAGAGATTTAAAAAAATAAATAAAAAATTAAAAGGGAGTTTAGAAAATATATATATATATATATATATAATTATATAAAATATAAGTATATTTATTTTTATTTTTTTACTTTTTAGTTTTTTTTTTATTTTTTTTTTAAATTTCTCAATTAAACACAGTGTAAGTAGGATCAACATATGGTTGATTTTGATCCTTTACGTTGTGTTTGGTTAAGAGATATAAGAAGAGATTTGAAAAAGAAAAGAGAAAATATATAAAACTAGATAAAATTTAAATATATTTTATTCATATTTTATTTATTTTTTTCATTTTTATTTCTTAAGGGAAGAAGAATAATGATACACGGCTCTAATTTAAGAGTTCTAAATAGAGCTCTAGTGAGATGGAAGAAAGAGAGGATAGAGAGAGATAGAGAGAGGAGTGTGGGCCCCACCTTCATATAAATACTATCCACATTATTAAAATTCTATTAGAGCTCTCAAACATTATTGAAGGAAGAATATATGACATTTTTGTTTTTGTTTTTTTTTCTTTCCAGTAATGCTATGTAGCTCGATTTTTGGTGGCTCGAGTGACCCGACTTTTCACTTTTCAACCTCTCTCTCCCTTTCTCTCCTTCTTCTGTTTCTTCTCTTCTTCTTCTTTTACAAATCTTCACTGTCTTTTTCCACCAATGCCCTCTTCTTGTTGTCCAAATCTTTAGCAAATATGCCTATATATATATATTGTATACAAGTGGTGGTGTTGTGGGTTGTGTAGAGTTGGAAATGGCAACCCCACAATGCTTTGAGAAACCACCAAGCCTGAGCTCAACATGTGGATCAGGGAATCTCCAAGAGATTGGAGGGCTTAAGACTTAGGTCACTGGTCCCAAAGACTCTAAGCTTGCAATCCTTCTCATTTTTGATTTTTTGGTAACTGCCCATCTCCATTTCTTCATCAATCTTTGTTACTTTTGTGTTCAATTTCTAAATCCCAAACCTAGGGAAGCTAACAAATCGAACCCAAAAATCTAGAAAAAGAAATCAAACCCAAATCACTCAAACCCAAAAATGAAAAATGAAAACCAATCAGCAACAAACCAAATCAGACAAAATCAAACAAAATCAATCAAACCCAAAACAAAGGGAGAAGAGAAGGAGCTCGTCATGGACTCCGACGGTGATCCGGATTGTGGGTGTCGGAGAAGGAGGAGGCTTTTGGAGTGAAGAAGAGAGAGAGAGCCAAATCAAACGCAAATCAAAAATTTGTCTTGTCCGTCTCTTCTTCTGTCTTGTCCTTCTTTTTGTCTTGTCCTTCTCTTCTTCTATCTTCCTCCTCCTTCTATCTCCTTCTGTTTGTTCAGAGACAAAACATAAGGAAAAAAAAAAAAACCCCCCAAAACGACGTCGTTTTGGTTGTTCAGGCATTCGGGCCAATAATGTTTCTAGCTACGAAACATTATTCTTTTTTTTTTTTGGTAGGGAAGAGTACTGCTGGATTGATCATTAGATTCCTCTGGTCAGCCAATTAATGTATGGAATTATGAGCGATATATAGTCTGAATAAAAAAATAGAAATAAATAAATAAATAAAAGAAGGAAAGCGATATATAGGCTTATTTTAGGAAGTGGGTTAAAAATTACTTCTTAACTTTTAACCCACTTCCTTTTCTTACATAAAAATTTAAAAAAGTAAAAAATAATTTTTAACCATCTTCCCAAAACACCTCATAGTTGAAAGGTGTGGTGGATATGGTACAGCGTACTGTTGTCGGAGGTTGCACGGCGACAAGACATCGTGGAGTAACTTCATGTTATTTAAGAATTAGTATAACACCCGTGCTATGTATAGAATAAAATAATATATTATTCAACAAAAATATGATAATTATATTTAATTTTTTTATATTATGTAAAATGAAAATTAAATGAAAGCTAACTAATCGATATTTTTTTAATTGTTTAAAATTAAGAAAATCAAAAAAATTAGTATGAAATATTAATCATAAGACTTCTAATTAAAAATCTCATTTTACTTATATAAATGGGAGTATAAGATTTATTTTATGTATGTAAAACAATTTACTTTTTCTTTCTTTTTCTCGATGTGAGATTATAAAATAAAAGTTAAATGAAAACTAGTTAATGAAAATTTTCTTAATAATTTAAAAGTTAACAATTGTTTGGGCGAGAAGTTTATTTCAAATCAAGCAATTTTAGCCGTTTAATCTTTAATTACGTCAATTTTTAATTTATTTTGAATTAAACAAATTTAGCCAATATATTTTGATAAAACCGCTAAAATCACAGTTAAACCAGCGAATCAGTCAAACCAAAAACAGTTCACCCCATCGGTTAGGTCAAAGGACCAACCAACTTATACAAAAATTAATTAATTAAAACTTTTAAATATTATTTTAATTTTAAAATTTAAACTGTCTTGAACTGAAACATACATAATATTACAATATTACATGGGAGCATAAGGGTTATATAGTGAAACAACTCATTTTTTTTTTCTTTTTCTTGATGTGGGATTGTAAAATAAAAGTTAACAGTTGTTTGGATAGGGAGTTCATTTCTAATCAAGCAATCTCAGCCGTTCAATTTTTAATAAAGTCAATCTTAGTTTATTTCAAATCAAACAAATCTAAAAAATATATTTTGATAAAAAAACTAAAACCGTGGTTAAAGCAGTGAATTAGTTAAATCGAAAACGATTCAACCTAATTGGCTAACTCAAAAGACTAATCAATTTACAACAAAGTTAATTAATTAAAACCTTTAAATTTTATTTTAAAATTTAAACCATCTTAAACTGAAACATGCATAATACTATAATATTAAATGGGAGTATAAGATTCACTTTATATATGTGAAACAACTCGCTTTTTATTTTTTTTCTCGATATGAGATTGTAATTTTTTTTCTCGATATGAGATTGTAATTATTAAAAGTTAAATATTATGAGAGTTTTAAATTCTCATACAAAATTATTTTTAAAATGAAAACGTCTATGTGAGATTATACAATAAAAGTTAAATGGAAGCTAACTAATAGAGATTTTCTTAATTGTTTAAAATTAAGAAAATAAAAAAAATGGTATTAATTATAGAGCTTCTCACTAAAAATCTTCTTTTACTTATATAAATAGAAGTATAAGATTTACTTTATATAAGTGAAACAATTCAATTTTTTCTTCTTTTCTTGACGTGGGATTGTAAAATAGAAGTTAAATGTATATGCATATTGGATTGCAGATTAAAACTGTGTTTACAAAAGCACCTTCACATAGCACGAGTGATATGCTAGGAGTATTATGCATGTGTTCTTAAACGCACACACACACATACACACACGAAAAAAAAAAAAAAAAAGGTATTGATTATAGGGTTTCTCACTAAAATTTTTCTTTTACTTGTATAAATGGGAGCATAAGATTCACTTTATATAAGTGAAACAATTCACTTTTTTCTTTTTTTCCCGATGTGAGATTGTAAAATAAAAGTTAAATGGAAGCTAACCAATGAGAATTTTCTTAATTGTTTAAAATTAAGTAATTTCAATAATTTATATAAATTGGAGCATAAGATTCACTTTATATAAATGAAACAATTCACTTTTTTTTTTTTTTTTTTTTTTTTTTTTTTTTAAGGGATTGTAAACTAAAAGGTAAATGGAAGCTAACCAATGATAATTTTTTCTTAATTGTTTAAAATTAAAAAATTTAATAATTTTAAAATGCAGATTTGGACCTTTTAGAAGCGTTCTCCCTTAAAACTCATTTTATAATATTTATTTTATATAAGTGAAACAACTCATTTTTTCTTTCTTTCCCGATGTGGGATTGTAACACTTTATATAAGTGAAATAACTCACTTTTTCTTTCTTTTTTCGATGTGGGATTGAAATGGAATTTTTTTTTTAATTGTTTAAAATTAAAAAATTCAATCAGTTTAGAATGAGAATTTGGACCGTCTAAAAGGCTTCTCCCTTAAAACTCCCTTTATAAGATTCATTTTATATAAGTGAAACAACTCACTTTTTCTTTCTTTTTTTGATGTGGGATTGTAACACTATATATAAGTGAAACAACTCACTTTTTCTTTTTTTTCTCGATGTGGGATTGTAATTATTTTTAAGTTAAATATTATGAGAGTTTCAAAATTTCCTTCAAAATTATTTTTAAAATCAAAACTATGTGGAATTGTAAAATAAAAGTTAAATGTGTCACTGGGGATTTTCTTAATTATTTAAAATTAAGAAAATCAAAAAAATGAATGAGATATTGATCACAAGACTTCTCACTATAATCTCCTTTTGCTTATATAAATGGGAGCATAAGATTCACTTTATGTAAGTGAAACAATTCACTTTTTCTTTCTTTTTCTGACATGAGATTATAAATAAAAAGTAAATGGAAGCTAGTCAACGGGAATTAGAGAGACATAGTTTAGGTGGATGAATTTATCATATTCGATCGTTTTGTAAACTCGTATGCATATTAAAAAAAAAAAATTCAAATTCATTCTGAAGTCATTTTCATGTGATTTCAATGTATTTATCTTTAATAAAATATATGATCTATTTATAAAATTATATATATTATTTATTTTTAAAAATTAAATATAATAAAATTACGTGATTATAAATTATAGTCTCGCTCAAAGTAAATCGAACTTTAATTTGTTCAGAATGTTGCTAATAAAAACTGAAAATAAATCAAAGTCAATCAACTAATCTCTTCTCCTCTCCAACATGTGTCTTGTTACATTT
Organism: Camellia japonica; assembly: GCA_030407325.1. Lineage (NCBI taxonomy): Eukaryota > Viridiplantae > Streptophyta > Magnoliopsida > Ericales > Theaceae > Camellia > Camellia japonica. The sequence continues at coordinate 17,312,401 of JAPPVO010000002.1, read as the reverse complement.
GTTACATTGTTATCCATGGGGTCATAATCGTTGAATTAACTTGTATCATTGTACTTGGAGCAAAATATTGTTTTAAAAATATAATTAATTGTAGTCATGTAAGCAAGATGGACCCAATTGGGGGAGATGGGTGACGGCCTCCAAATTTCAAAAACCTTTTATTATAATAATAATAATAACATTAATTATTAAAAAAAAAAAAGCCTTTAAATTATATAAGTTGGCTTCCTATTAGAGATGTATATTTTCACCGTACAGTGTGGTGAACCATCTTAAACTATGATAAAAACTTCCAACCTAAACTATCCCAACCTAAACACAATTGACTTTATTCTTTTTTTTTCTTGATATGAAATTATCAAATAAAAATTAACCAATTGAGATTTTCTTAATTGTTTAAAATTGAGAAATCAAAAAAATTAGTATGAGATATTAAAACTCTCATACGGCTCCTCACTAAATGGGATGTGAGTATAAGATTCTGTTTATATGAGTAAAACAACTCATTTGTTTTCTTTTTCTTCCGATGTGGGATTATCAAAATTAAACAACTCATTTAAAATTAAGAAAATCACGAAAATTAGAATGAGGATTTGGAACTCCTAGAAAGTTTCTCACTAAAAAGTTTCTTTTTCCTTATATATATATATATATATAGATTAACAATGATACATCTCTCTAAAACTAGAGTTCTAACAAAAAAAAGAAAAAAAAAGAAAGAGAAAGGCCAAAACATCACATCATATGAGCCCTACATACACATTAAAACTATTAGAGTTTACAAATTGAAACTCCAAAACATTTTGTTTGAGAGTAGGGTTATGGCACCAACTCAAATTTACCCAAATCCCTCTTGTTTAGTTTTGACGACGGTTCACCACAAGAAATTACACTTTTGGCGACTAAATTTTTAGTTGCCAAAAGTCAGATTTTAGTTACTAAAAAATTTTCCCGACTAAATAGTTTGGTCGCCGGCTTGGTCGTGGGAAGATTGTTAGGGAAGGTATTGGTGACCAAAAAAAATTTAGTGTTCGGAAGTCTTAAATTGGCGACTAAACAATTAGTCGCCAAATGTAAAGGTATTGGTGACAAAAAAAAATTTATTCGTTGATAGGCTAAATTGGCGACTAATCTATTAGTCGCCAAAAGCTTTCAAAAAAAATTAATATTGCATTTTTAGCGACTAAAACATTTAGTCGCCAAAACTAACATTATTTACAACGACTAATTTATTTAGTAGCCAATTTTTTTTTTGTTCATCTTATTTTTTTTAGCTACTAAATGTTTTAGTCGCCTAAAGTGTAATTCTTTTTAGCTACTAAAAATTTAGTCGCCTAAAATCTATTTTTTTTTTATTTGGCTACTAAAATTTTAGTAGCTAAAAGTTTTTTTTTTCATTTTATTTTTTTTAGCTACTAACTATTTAGTCGTTAAAAATATTTACTTTCTTTTTGGCTATCAATTATTTAGTAGCCAAAAACATGATATTATTATTATTTTTAATTTGTTCATAACCTGTATGTATTCCGTGCAACCTATACCATGTATATAAACAAAACAATATATATATTATCAATCATTTCACAATTTACATCCATTTCACTTTCAATCATCTAAAAAGGAATAACTTTTAATGTCAAATTCCATACAAACTAAGTATATTCCAATCTAAAATAATAATTCCATACAAAACAGAGAATCATACGAAAATCATTATATTCGTATAGACTCTGGGGATGATAGTGAACGTTTGAAAAGTCTGTCCAAGATTGAACCTCATTTTCTAGAGCTTCAACTATATCCTTATCTTGAATGTCACTATGAAAAGCATACTTCCCGTTGTTACCATTTGTCATATGTGATTTCTCCTGTTCCTCTTTGTATAAACTTTGCAAAAACAAGTTTTTCTTGCGAGGTTCAGATACATGAGTGGAGAGATCAACAGTCCTGCATGTTGGCAAAGGGAATGTTAGGTCCTAGTCATTAAAACTCAACTCTTATAGAATTTTACCTACCAAAGAGAAGGGTGCGACGTGTTCTCACAAGATCAAAGTAAAAATTTCAGTGAAAAGGGTTTTAGAAAGGCTCGAAAGGAACAGTGATAAGAGATATATAAGGAATGCAAGTAGCTTGAAATATAAAGCTTCCACTGTGGAATAATAATGGAAAGAAGGTTTTGGACTTCAATTAGAGATGTATAAAGGCATACATAAATTCCTTGAACTTTAAAGAGCTTATTTGATTGATTCCCTAGCTAGCATATCAAAGTATGAAGTCTAAGCTGACATCTAACAAATAACAATATAAATGATTTATGTTGATAAACTCTCTGTTGGTGAAAACACCTCCTAACTGGGGGTGTGGATCCATTTAAAATCCTAGTAAGAGATGTATGAAAGTTCAAAATAATGACAACTACTAAAGATTAATATATGAAGTAATGAGAGGTACCATCCATACTGGCCTTATTTACCTTGTGAGAAAATGGATTTCAAGAGAAAGAAAATAACTAATAACAAAGCTCTATCAGGTGAGCTCATATAAGTTACTGTCTAAAATTCTAACCACATTGTCATCATTTCAGCACCAAAGAGCAATGAGTGGAACAAGTTCTAGGATTTAATTGTTGTCCAAAGCACCAAATTAGCATAACTAGCTAATCATCAATACCATTTACTATTACTACTCTCCCACCACAGGAGCCTTGAGTAAGCAACAAGTGAGAAATTATTAAGTAACAAGGATACAGCTAGCACAACATTATTCTAAAGAGAACTAGCAATTTCAACACCAGTTGCCAAAAAGGTAGTTTTAACAGGGCATGGTAAAAGAAGAAACAATATAGATTTTTATACCTAATCATCCTCTAAATTTTAGGTATTAGTTTTATATTGCATTTTTTTTGTTGTAGGTATTAATTTTAGGTATTGTGATCTAAGACGCTTGAATTAGTAGCAAAACAAGAGTGTCATGACCGTGCATCGATGGCAAGTATTGTTGCTACAGAAAAAATGTTGGTGTCAAAAAAGAAATGGCTACTAGTCACTTGAAAATAGCAAATACTATGAGTGCTAGAATTGCCTCCACACAAATAGCAATGTCTGCTAGTCACTTGAAAAAAGAAAAAAAAAATTGTCTTCTAGCTAAATTGACAAGTCTAAATCTGTCTGAATCCAGTTATTTAAGATTGTAAATGTCAAACAATTACAATAATCATAATTTAAGATCTAAAGTAGAATAATGTAAATTATATTTTGTAACTGTAAATTTTCCTTTGTCTCTAACTCTTTATTTTGTTTACAAACGCATACAAATACAAAGTAACTATTCACATTAAAATATAATCTGCTTGCCATTCACAATAGCCAAACCAAATGCTTCTAAGGTAAAGAAAGATTTTTACACATCTTAACAATTAAACAGAACTCTACAACCTCTGACTCTGATTCATTTTCTTTTGAACAAGATCTTACTAGATTAATAAACAAAATTATAATATTTGCAAAATAGGTAAGATGATTCACTTACCTTATCTTTGCTTGTAAGATCTAGTGTCCTCATCAGGTACTTTTGGATAAAAGAAACAGGTACATTCCCATCCCTGTTACAGAACAAATGCACGAATATCTTGTACAAAGAAGTCATGAGACTAGAAAAATGAACCATTACATCGATAGAATTGAACATTACTCTGTATAAAACTTAGCATTGATGGAGAACTTAATTTTTTATATATTCATCATTTCCATTGCATTAGAGTTGGGTCCTTATTATAATTGGAAAGGCATTAAATACTTTGTGAAAAGGATATATTAAAGAAACAATACTCTGTATAATTTTTCCCATCCTCCAAAAAGATAAACAAAAATAAATTTAATAAATGCAATTTATGAAACATTGAAACAAAATGCATAATTTACAATCAATTTCTTCAAAGTAGATCTACAATACAATGACTTCAGCACTAACTAAATCTTGAGGCCTTTTGTCCTGTTGGTATCATCAAAAACATGATTACATTATCATAATGACACTTCTATTAAGAAGTTAAAAGGTCTTGAACCCCTACCTTTTTCTTGGAGATATTCTTTTGACCCAATGGCCTAGATTAGAAGACCTGTGGTAAGCTCAAGACTTCACAATCAATTAAAGAGCTTTAACAAGGAATGCCACCATTTTCCTTGTAGTAATACAAGAATTCTAGTGTAATAGTATGTGATCTAATCATAAAAGTAACAAAAAAAAAAAAAATCTACAAAATGGTGTTTTGTAGTGATGCGCAACCATCAATGTATATCAAAGTCTTAAACCTCATACTTGCACAATTACACGTGTCCCAACTGAACAAGTAAAAAGAATTATCATAGTGAGAGGGGAGATTTGCACCGGACAGCACGGTCGAGCTACGGTAACGCGGGTTGCGATAAACCTTACGGTGCCGAGCTACTTTCTCAATGGGCGCGGTTGTCCGGCCTATCGTGCACGACTGAGGTAGATTGACCGACTAGGCGTGGAGTATGGCCTGGCCGAGCTATGAGGCAGACATTCGGCCGGACGCGCAACCGAGCTAGTGGTAGTCCGGATTGAATCTAGGCCGAGAGGAGGACCAGCACGCTTCACCTTCAGTTAACCCGGAGGGAGTTTGGACCGGGATGGTGGTTGGCGTGCACCCGGCCGGATAGCTCGGAAGCTCGGTCGTGTTATCTGTGGTTGTGATTTTTTCCAAGGAATAGGCCGGTTGTGGTATGCCGGTCAGGTGTGCCACTTGGGCCAATGGCGTGGTGGAGAGGAAATCTGCTCCAGGCACGCGTCAATATCGTTTGGCAGTTTTACGCGTACTATTTGGGGTTTTTGGCCTTTACACGTGTAAGATGGTGGGAGGCGAGCACTGCCACTTGTCCAGGGAAGGACAGCAGACGTAGTGCGCGCACAATCCTGAGGCTGCATGGCCAGCCTAGAAATAGGAATGAAAGATGAACGTTAGAGGTATGCAATCTGAACGACTCTCTCTCTCTCTCTAGACAGTATTCTTCTGCCTCAAGTGATCTGACTTGATCGTCGGAGGGTCTATCCGGCAACCCACCGTCGGGCAGCTCACCGTTTCTTTGTTGCCAGGTTAGACGCCGTCACGTGAAGCTTGAGTCCAAGGAGTACGGAAAGCACTGAATATTTCGCCCCTGTACGCATAGTAATGCATAATTGTCCATGCAATTCTTATTCTTAAACTGCTGGTTCAAGAACAAGTCTTTTCACTGGTTGCAAATTTGGTCAGAACAAATCAATGGTGGAATGCTTACCTTGGTTACCTTGGACTTCCAGGATAAATATTAACTCAATACAATAAGACTAGAATTTCATTTGCATGTAACACAGACGAATGGAAAATTAAAGCAATGATATCTCTAGAATTGAGATATGGGCAGTGCATACTTGAAATATCTAATGGTGGGCAATTCTTTGAAACCATAGATATGACCCAGTCCACAAACCAGTCCTCAAAACCTCTCTGTGACATTTTACATACACTTGGTGAGCATAACCAAAACCACATTAGTTCATAAACAAAAACACCACTAATGACTCATAACAACCAAGACCACTTCAGTCTATAACAAAAAACTACAAAAGCTCATAACCAAGACCTCTTCGGTTTATAAACAAACACTACAAAGAGGCATAACCAAAATCAAATTGAATCATAATAATAAAATAAAAAAAATCACCATAAAATCTCACAACCAAGTTCACCACAAATTCTCATAACAAAGCACCACATGATCCATAATTCAGACCATAATTCATACATCACCATATAATTTTCCCACAAATGACATTGAATGAAAACAATGTTAATGTGCTGAATTCAAAAACTCGGAACTCATTCAAATCAAAACAAACCCACAAAAAGATGAAACACAAGAAAACAAAATGAAACCCAATTAAATTAACCGTACCACAACTCGGAACCTCACGAACCTACTCTGACATGTGCTATCAGCAATCACTACTTCAATAGATGCCCTTTCCCATTGCCGTAAATCGTCGAACACCTCGAATTCATCGTAGTTTCAAGAATTCTTTATCTGGGTATCGATGGGTTTTGATTGTTTATTGATGGGGAGGTGAATGGTTCTGAGAGAACGGAGGAGTTTCAGAGATTCCAACTTGGAAAGTGCCTCTTCTACCCATTGGTCCCATAAGCTCATCTCCATTTGCTAACCCCAAAGAAATGCTAATGTCGTGAACAAATTGAGTTCAATATATATACTTGAAACTAGTAGAGCCAAGAGAGAGAGAGGTCGAGATGGATAGCGAGGGAGAGAGAGAGAGCGAGATCTACAGAGAGGGAGAGAGACTGAGAGCGACAGAGAGGAAGAGAGCCCAAGAGCGACAGAGAGAGAAAAATACCTGTGATTATGTGGTGGTGGTGATTTACAGGTAGCGGTGGCGAAGTGCGACGGTGGCGAGCGCCGGTGGTGAGCGTTGGTGGTAAGTGGGGGTGAGGTTTGGTAGTGCCTGAGACATCAGTGTATATCGTGTGTGTGTGTGAGAGGGCAGAACAGAGTGTAAATATATCGAAAATAATTTGTTTCCCTCTAAAACAAATATTACAACCTTTAGCGACTAAATAAATTTTTTGTCGCCAAATAACAATAAGTAACGACTAAATATTTTTCAACCAAAGATTGAGTAATAGCGACTAATATATTTTTAGTCGTTGAAAGTATTTTATAAATCCCTCCAAAATATTTGAAATGTCTCCCTCCAAAAAATTTTAGTTCTTTGGCGACTAAAATTCTTTTTTGTCGATGAATATAAACTTTTTTTTTGGTCGCCAAAAACTAATATACTCCGACTAAAAAAAAATTAGTAGCTAAATATTTTACTTTTGGTGACTAAAAAAAATTTTGATCACCGAATGTACATTTTGTTGTAATGGTTATAGTAGGGATGGCAATTTAAACCCGACTCGACGGGGACCCGATCCCCCAACCCCGATTAGAACAGGTTTTTTCCGAAAATTATCCCTATAGGGCCGGGGATGGTATTAAAAATTAAATCCCCGACAGTTTTCAGGCCGGGGACGGGGATAGGTTTCCCAGCCTCGCCCCGACCCCGGCCCGAATTATCCCCGGCAAAATCCCCGAATATTCCCTGAATATTCCCCATATATATATATATATATATGTTTGAGTGCCTCTCTCATCTCACTCACTCGCACCCAGCCTTTCTCCATCTCCCTCTCTCTCTCTCTCTGCCCAACTGCTGCTACTCACGGCGTCAGCCGATCTCCATCCTCCTCCTCCGGCCGATCTCCCTCCTCCTCCGGCTGATCCTCCTCCTCCTCCTCCTCTAGCCGATCTCCCTCATCCTCCTTCTCCAGCCGATCTCCCTCCTCCTCCTCCTCCTCCTCCGGCCGATCTTCCTTCTCCTCCACTGTCTCGGCCGATCTCCCTCATCCTCCGTTGTCTCGGCCGATCTCCCTCCTCCTCTGCTGACTTGGTCGATCTCCCTCATCCTCCACTGTCTTCGGTTGATCTCCCTTCTATCACCGCCGATCTCCTCTCCATCACCGCCAATCGTCAAAGTTCTGTTGCTCCTCTCCGCTCCATCACCGCCGATCTCCTCAGATCTGTTGAAGATGTATGTCGTCAGAGTTATGTTGTTGAATGTTGATGATGTTGTTGTCGAATATTTATTTTTTATTTGGTGATGATGTTGTTGAATGTTGATGATGAATATATATATGCTCATTGCTCAGATTTGTTTTTTTTTTTTAATATATGGTGGTGTTGTTTTTTCTTTTTCTTTTTTTAAAATTTTGGTTGGGGAATTTTCGGGGTCAGGGAAACCCGATCCCTGTTGGGGGCGGGGACGGGGGTGGTGATAGGCTCCCCGTCGGGGATTAGGGCCGGGGACGGGGAAATTTCTACCATCGGGGATCGAGGACGGGGAGTGTGATCCCCGGCCCCGCCCCGGCCGGTTGCCATTCCTAGGTTATAGGTCTAACTCTTTTAAGGAGAGTTAAATTAAGAAGAAAATATTTAGTTTTTTATAAGATTGGAGAAATTAATTATTAACCAACCCAAATCAAACCAAACCAAGCCTTAAGTCCTATCAAATGGGATCGGCTATATGAATTCTTCTTCTCCACGTGACCCTATCAAAGGCCATTTCGTTAGTCAAATTATTATAGGTGTTAATTTAATAACTAATAACTAATTTTTATTGAGTCATATCATTCTTAAAATTTTATTTAGATTTTTGTTTGTGTATGGGCTCTTTTGGAAAGAGCTAAAACAGTTAAAAGTCAACTTTTAACTTATTTTTAGTCAAATTAACTCTTTCTTTTTTCAACACATTTTTAAAAAAAAAAATTTTAAAAATTAACTGTTAATTAACTTCCCAAAATAGGCCTTGGTATGAATTCATTGGCAATAGAATCTTCTGATCAGTTGACTGTTTGTATGATATGGATATGGTGCTACCATTGACTACCACACTTTCATGAGATATTATTTTGTGTGTTTGGTTTTAATTTTTTAGATTTAATTTTTTTTAAATTGAGTTTTTTTATTTTTCGTATATTTTTATTTTTAGTGAATATTTAAAAAATTCTAAGTAATTTTTTATATTTTTTTAGATGTACCTAAATTAGATGTATCTAAAAAGTAAAATATTTTAAAAAATCACTAAATATACAAGAATACAAAAAATGTAATGATTTCTCATTTTTTTATTTATTATATTTTTGATATTTAGTGAATTTTCAAAAGATTTCTTTCACAAATATTATATTTCTTAAGTATATTTATGTTAGGCATATCTAAAAATTAAAAAAAAAAATGATTTAAAATATTAAAAAAATTCAATAAAACTAAAATTTTTAATCTTTTGAAAAATGAATCATGAAAATCCAAATCAAACAAGCTGATTGGTTTTTATTTGAATTTTTGTTTGTTTATGTATGAAATCGTTGGCAACAGAATCTTCTGACCAGTCAACTGATGGTATGGATATGGTGCAGTATGCTATCATTAGGGGTGTAAATCTGGCCTGGCTCAGCCCGGCCAGACTCACTTGGGCCCAGGCTCAACCCGGCCCATATTAGGTCTCGCGAGCTCCCGCCAAAATTCAGGTTGGGCCGGGTTGGCCCATGAGCCAAAAAATTAAGCCTAGGCCTAGGGATATTCGGGCCTTGGACAGGCTTGACCATTTCTTTTTTGTTTTTTTAATTTTTTCTACTAAAATTTTATTATTTTTCATTAAAAAAGATACTGGACCTCGGCCGGGCCAGGCCTTAAGCGAGCTGATGGGCCGGGCTTTAAAATGATAGCTCAGGCTCAGGGGCTCGGGCTGGGCTTGGGCCGCGGGCTATTTTTACACTCCTAGCTATCATTGACCACCACACTTTCATGAAAAGTTATTGATTGGGGTACCACCACGTAATACTCTAATGGTGTTATAATTGATAGAGGAGATGAGATTTACGAATTTGTATTAAGTAATTAAAAAACATAAAGGGACATAAAAATTTATGATTAGTGAGAGATACCGTCACTTAAAGTCTCTGCAACACCAAATAAATTTTCCAATTTCATAAAGTACCGTTGTCAGAGGTCCCATGGCGATGGGGCATTGTAGAGTAACTTTATGTACCATTTTTTGTTGTTTTTTTGTTTTTTGAATATGAGAAAGTAAGACAACAAATATCAAGAAAACAGAGCAGAAACATTACAAAGCCTAGCAAGGTTAGGGGGAGGGTTGGAAGTCCAGTCAATCGGCGATAGGTTCTGGAGAGAGGCTTTGGCCACCCAACGGGCCACTAAATTTGCTGATCTGGGGCACCAAGCAAGTTTGAACCTTCCTTGAGAAGTCATGCTTCTAATATCATAAATAACAACCTCACATTCCCATGGAGGATTTGATTCTGAAACACTAGTGCTGTTTTGATTGGGGAATTTGAGAAGGGATTTAGAAAAGGAAAAGAAAAAGAAAAAAAATATGTGAAATGTGAATAAAATATACTTACATTTTACCTAATTTCATATACTTTTTCCTTTTCCTTTTCCCTTTCCAAATCCCTTCTCCAATCCCCCAAATAAACACAGCGTAAGATGGATTACCCTCTTGTTATCCCCTTTAATTTCCACTTCAGACAAATTACAAGCTGTGGCTAGGAGACAAAAAAACCGACACGTTAGAGCTTCTCCTAGGAAAGGGGAAGAAACATGAACTCTCTTTGTCAGACCATCTAGCAATCTCCCTTGTGAGTCCCGAAGAACAACAGCTACTGAAGCAATATTTGAGTTTTGTTTAGTAGCCACATCACAATTGATTTTAAAAACTCCAAGGAGATGAGGATACCAGCTATTAGAATTTCTTTGCACCCCTGTGGGACTGTTGCCACTTAGGGATGTTTTCAAACAAGCTTTAGAAAATTCCAGTTCAGCCGCTTGAGCTTGATGTAAAGTCAAGGAGGGCTTCACCATCTGATGATTAAAGACAAATTCGTTTCAAGTCTTCTAGATAAACCAACCGATCTACACAATTTTACTAAAAAAAGAATCCCTATCTTCCTCATGCTTGAACTAAAACATAAGCTTGCCGGTCCACCTCAAGACAAAGTGAATGGCCTTTCATTCTACTTTATAATTCAGGTCACTTCGAAACCAAACTGGGATTACCCATTCATAGTCGAACAGCAAGTGCTCAATAGTTTCAGGTTCCTTATGGCAGAGTGGACACCATGGAGAGGGGGCACATTTGCGTTTGCACAAGTTCGTTGTGGAAGCCACTGCATTGTTGCACACTCTCCACTAAAAGTGTCAAAGCTTGGGAAAGACCTTCAAAGCCCAAATATGATTCTAGATACTGCTACGAGCTTGAAATGAGGATGAGGATTTGTAAAGGGGTTTGATATTCAGATCAAGTGAGCAGTGATACCTTGATTTCACCAAGCAGATGTCGTTTGACTCCAAGTGCCAAATTTGGGAATCATCTTTCTGGGCCAAAGAAATGGATATAGAAACAATAGCTTGGAGTTCTTGTTTAGTGATTAAGTTTCTTAAAGAACCAATTTTCCAGGTCTTTGAGGCCTTATCAATAACATCAGCCACTAATTCCACATTTGTATCCACTGGTCTTGGGGAGGTTACCTTAAATTGAGGCAAAGATGGAATACATTTGTCTTCCTAGAAACAGGTTGTAGCACCACTATACGCTTGACTCCTCAATCCTTGCTGAAGTACTGTCCTGCCTTGAAGCAAAGTAGCCCAGGCCCAAGAAACACACCTTCCTCAAGTAGCTTGCATAAAGTTTGAGTGGGAAAAGTAAATGCCTTTTATAATGCGGGCACAGTAAGAGTGAGGAAATTTCATTAATCTGCAGTCTTGCCAGGCTAAAAGAGCAAGATTAAAAGCGTGGAAATCTCTAAACCCCAAACCCCCTAAGGACTTGGAAAGTGCCAATTTGTCCCAACATGCCCAATGTATGCCCTTACCCTTTAGATCACCACCCCACCAAAATTTGCAAATGAGAGAATTTAGCTCCGCATAGAATTTTTTTTGGAAAAGCGAAACAAGCCATCGTATAGGAGAGACTAGCTTGGACCACCACTTTAATCAAAATTTCCCTCCCCATTTGGGATAGCAAGTGAAGCTTCCACTCATGTAAGTTTTGGAGAACTTTCTCAATGATAAACTCATATGCTTCAGCTTTTGATCGGCCTCTGAACAAAGGTAGTCCCAAGTATTTGGCCTGAGATTCAGTTTCTCTGAGACCTGAGATTGCACATATCGAGCTTGGGGTGGCTGGTGAAATGTTTGTGGAGAATTGAACACTAGACTTTCCAATATTAATTGATTGCCCTGAAGCCTCACAATAGACCTTAAGAAAATCAAACACTTGTGTACATTCTGGTCCATCCACTTAAAAAAATAGATTCAATTGCCTCGATTGCAAGTTCTCCACCACTGGTTTCTTTTTTCTTTTTCGAGGTTTTGCCGAAGAGTTTGATGGTGAGTTCCTAGGGAAGGCAAACAAAGGGGAATCCAGGGCTTGAAGGGGAGCTAAGGTAAGTTGCAGCTCTTTCGCTCTTTTGGAGACCTTCTCTTGTTCATCCAACCCATCCAGAGGTTTCCGTTTCAAAGTAATGGTTTTAAAGACAGTGGACAAGCAATCATCTACAACAACCGTTCTCAGGTCCTTTCTAACTGGACTTGAGTTTGGGCTTACTTCCTTAATAGAAATGGGTATAGGAATATGGGTTGAGTGATTGAGCAACTGGGCTGAGAAAAGGTTACATTCAAAAGGTTCAGTTACAAAATATTGGGTCTTTGGAGTAGACAAAGGCCCATCTGAAGTTGGTCTAGTATTTCTCTCTGATAGGGCCTGTTCCTCAAGCCCATCTGTCTGCAGCCCTCTAATCGAGTTATGGGGGCCAAGAACCAAATCTCCCTCCTCAATCGGATATTGACCCATAGGTACTGAACTGTCATTTCTCTGTCCCAACATACCCACGATCTCCTGTGACTGTATGGTAGCATGTTCTGTAGTTTATGCATTCACAACGTGGGTAGTGCCTGGAGTGGTACACAGACCTGTAGACGTTGAGCCCCTATTATCACACGTTGCCATAACCAACTTTGTGGGTTGTGTTGTGGTGATGATGAGAAGGCTAGACCTGATTCAAACTCCACTGTATTAGCAAAATCTCTCTTCCTTGGAGACTCCGATGTTAACCCAGCTCTTCGAGCAACCCCAATACGTGACTCAAGGCCATAGCCAGATATTCTGCCATCTCTCGCGAAACATATTTGCACACATTTCGGTCATGGCCTATGAGTCCACAATCAAAACAGAAGTCTGATAACTTTTCTATTTTAAATGAAACCTAGGATTCCCATACTCTCCCTGATGGGCAATCCCCCATTGGGAGTAAGAAACCCCTGGGTAGAGGTTTCGTAGTGTCCAAAGCAACCCAAATGCAGAGAAAATTAAGATTTAGAAGAAAACCATCATTTAGGGGCTCAACTTTAACAAGTTTGCCCACTTTGCTACCAATGATCTCCCCATTTGCTTTTGTCATTGTCCTTAGCGTCAGCCCATGGACCTGAATTCAGAATGGACCCCAGATAAATTCAAGCTCTGAAATGGAAGTACCCCCTTTCAGAGGTTGAACGATCATCAAGGGACCTATGATATTGTTGGAAAATTTGGTTTATTAGGCTTATTTTGGGCCGACTTTGAGCCCAAAATTGAGTGGGCCCCGAACGTCTTTTAGGGCGGGTCCGAAGAGGTGAAGTGTTCCTTGTCGCGTGGCAAGTCACACGGTGAAGACGATTCGTCAAAACTATTTATGAGTGAATGGGAACATGACGTCATTTTTGGATTCGAGGAATGGACATTTAAAGATTTACATGTGGGTTTCCTTTTAATTAGGGGTGGGCGCGGGTCGGTTGCGGCCATGGAACCTCAAATCCGCCATCCGTCCGCCAGATTGGCGGATTGGAGAAAATCAATCTGCATCCGTCCGCCAATCCGGCGGATGTGGATTGAGCGGATTGGCGGTTTGGCGGATGGATGCGAATTGGTTTGGCGGTTTAAGATTTTATAAATTTTCAACATAATTCAACTTGTGCACTTCCTCAAAAAAAAAAAAAAAAAAGTATTATAGTCAACGACTTAAAAACTATTACAATCACTGTATGTCTCATCCAACAAAAGAAAGTTTGAAACTTTAGAATATCACAATCACTGCATGGCTCATCCATATATTACAATAACAGTATGATTCATCCACATAAAGTATTACAATATGTGATTCTTAACATATAATAACAATTCAAACCATCAAAACCATGAACAGGGCAATAGTAGAGATTGTATGTCTCTGTATTGTTACATCTATATATGTTTTCGAAAATAAAAACCAACCATCATATATCATATTTTCTATTTATTATTTTTAGAGTTAAATTTAAAAACCAAAAAATATAGATAAACAATACGTTTATTTTTTTCAATTCAAAAAATATATTCAAGTTGAAAACTTTTTTTCAACTGAATATTTAAACTCTTTTTCAATTGAAAACACAAACAAAATATTTAAACAAATTGAAAACATAAAGTCTTATAAATTATTAGGGGTGTTCGCGGTTTGGCAGTTCGGTTGCGGCCAAAAGAATCTCAAATCCGCCATCCGTCTGCCAAATTGGCGGATTGGAGAAAATCAATCCGCAACCTTCCGCTCGTCATAACGCATCCGTCCAAAATGTGGCGGATCGGTTCGGTTCGGTCGGTTTTGGCGGATCGGTATATCCGCTGCTCACCCCTACTTTTAATGGGTTGTCCCACATTGAAACTTTAAGAGAGTTTATTTGTGTATATAAGCTCTAGCCTACAACACTTGGGTTGGGCCCCAAGGGGCAACCCAAGTTTGTAGAAGGGAGAAGTTATGGACAAAGGGAACCTTAGCCCAAACCACCACGCGCGCGCCGCCGCTGTCCGTCCGGCCGAGCCGTGCCGTGCGCGGTTGTGGGTCTGGTCGGTTATAATATTAATTTTTTAGACAAAATTCATTTGAATTTTTTCAAAAATTATTGCGGGAATTTAATTCAAATTTGAATTCCAATTTTTTGTTCAACTCTTGAGCCTCCTTTAGTCCGAATTTTGTAACAGTTTAACAGCTCATAACTGCCCAGCAGTTATAGTCCGAAACTGCACTGTTTGACAAGTTCAAACAGATCTACATATCCAGCAGTTATCTGTTCAGTTCCTTATGCACCTGTTCATTTGAAACCATATCTATTCATTTCAAATTAAGCACCTGTTCGGGTCTATATATTCAGATCTGTTCTAGCAGTCTTAACCCCCAAAAAATCAGTCTGAAAAATATTCATTTGCTGTCCAGATTTCATTTGTATGCATTACTCTTCATTTTAGTTTTAGAATAAAATTCAGAGAATTAGAACACAGGTTTGGTTCGCCGAACAAATTTGTTTGAAGTGCTTCTACAAATTTGTGAAGATCATTGTATCTTGGGAAATAGACGCCACTCAACCGTAAGCACCGTAGCCGGGTGAATCTGTCTTAAGGACAGAGTGTCACACACTCGACTTGGTCTTTAATTATTTATTTGGTTCGACAAAATAAATTTTGTAAGTTTTATTTTATTTTGTTTGAATTATTTCAATTTATTTTATTTACACAGAAGATTGTTCCAACAATCTTAAGACAGATTCGAATTATTCTGTTTACATAATTTTTCGTTTGTTTCCATTTCTCATTCTTCTTTTAAGAAAATTATTTTCTATGGATTTACAAAATAATATTCTGGTTGGAAAAACAAATAGTGATTATATGCTATTTGATAGATAGTAGTAATATACTGTCTATTTTCTTTGACAATTAGTAGTAATATACTGGTGTCATTAACAATTCAGAATATATTTTTGTGGAATTTTTTTAAAAATTAATTTTGGTTTTTAGAAATTATTTTCTGAGTTTTCATTAATTAAAATTCTGTTTCAGTATTTTAATTATTGAAGTGTTACAGAAATTTAATTTTCTGTGTGGAATTAATTTGGTTAAATAAAATTTTATTTTATTTTATTTCCAAATTAATTACTCCCTCTGTCCCAAAATAATGGTCCCTTTTGGGGAATCCAACTTTTTTTGGTAATACAATTATTGCATTTGGAAAAAGTTGGTTTTTCAAAATTATCCTTTTGATAGTACATTTTTTGAAAATATCAATGTCATAATTGTACTTTTTGTATTGTTTATTAATTTAAAAGAAGGGCAAAATAGGAAATTTATATTATTTTTGTACTTGATTTTTGAAGGGGGACTAATATTTTGGGACAATGAAAAATGGAATAAGGGGCTAATATTTTGGGACGGAGGGAGTAGAAAATAAAAGTTACATTCTTGTTTCTTTTATTTTTACAGAATTTAATTCTGTGAATTTGGATTAGTTTTCTGTGTGGAATTAATTTGGTTAAATAAAATTTTATTTTATTTTATTTCCAAATTAATTGAAAATAAAAGTTACATTTTGTTTTGTTTCTTTTATTTTAACAGAATTTATTTATGTTGTTTTGGTTTAATTTGTTTAAATAAAATTTTATTTTATTTTCAAATTAATTGGAAATTAAAGTTACAATTCTTGTTTCTTTTATTTTTACAGAATTTAAAAATTCTGTGTTTTTTGGTTTAAATTTTCTATGTAGTATAAAATTATAATTATAATTTTATTTTATAATTTAGAATTTATGGCTACTGAAACTAATGCCCAAACCAGTATTGGTATGGTGATTGCCATCACACCAGCCCCTCCTCATGGTGAAAAACTAGAGAAGTTCTTAGGGACTGTTTTTAAAAGATGGCAGAATAAAATGCTATCTAAAGGAGGGAAAACTAAGAAGTACAAGTTTAATGGCATGTGTTACATTTGTAACAAAAAGGGACATCGGGCCAAAGATCGCCGTTACAAACGTAAAGGCAAAGGAAGATCAAGTAAGAAAGTTGCTAAAGCCAAAATGACCGAAATGGATAAAATTTCCAATGGTGTAGATGTCATAAATCTTTCTGCAGTTGTTTCCAAGGCAAATCTTGTCGGAAATTCTAAAGAATTATGGGTAGACACTGGTGCTACTCGCCATATCTGTGCCGACAAAAAGATGTTCACATCTTATTCTACAATGGACAACGGTGAACAACTTTTTATGGGCAACTCCTCAACTTCCAAAGTTGAAGGACAAGGAAAGATTGTTCTCAAGATGATATTTGGAAAGGAACTCACTCTCAACAATGTGCTGCATGTACCGGACATTTGCAAGAATCTTGTTTCCGGATCTTTGTTGAGTAAGAATGAGTTTAGGCTAGTATTTGAGAGTGATAAATTTGTACTTACTAAGAATGGGATGTATGTAGGGAAATGTTACATGTCTGATGGCTTTTTCAAGTTAAATGTAATGACCGTTGTACCCTCAGTTATTAATAAAAATACATCTTCTTCTTACTTGCTTGAGTCTTCAAATTTATGGCACGGTAGACTAGGACATGTTAATTGTGGATCTTTACGTAGATTAATTAATATGGAATGTTTATCTAAATTTGACATTGATTCAAATCATAAATGTGAAATTTGTGTTGAGGCAAAATTATCTAAAACTCCTTTTCATTCAATTGAAAGAAGTACGGAACCACTTGAATTAATTCATAGTGACATTTGTGATTTTAAATCAATTCAAACCAGAGGTGAGAAAAAATATTTTATCACTTTTATAGATGACTATACTAGATATAGTTATGCTTATTTAATTCGAACCAATGATGAAACTTTGGAAACTTTCATTCAATATAAGAATGAAGTTGAGAATCAACTTGGTAAGAAAATCAAGAAACTTAGAAGTGATAGAGGTGGTGAATATGAATCACCTTTTAGTGAATTTTGTAAAGAACATGGAATAATTCATCAAACCACCGCTCCTTACTCACCTCAGCAAAATGGAATTGCTGAAAGGAAAAATAGGGCTTTAAAAGAAATAATGAATGTCATGTTAATAAGTTCTGGATTACCTCAGAACTTGTGGGGGAAAGCAATACTTTCTGCTAATTATATACTTAATAAAGTACCCCGAAAGAAAGTGAATCAAACACCTTATGAATTGTGGCATGGAAGAGTACCATCCTACAAATACTTAAAAGTGTGGGGGTGTTTGGCTAAAGTGGCTATTCCTAGTCCTAAAAAGACTAAAATAGGTCCTAAGACCATTGATTGCATTTTCATTGGTTATGTCAAGAATAGTAGTGCATATCGGTTTTTGATTCATAAATCAGAATATTTCGAAATGCATGTAAATACTATTATTGAATCTCGGAATGCATATTTCTTTGAACATGTATTTCCAAATAAGACTGGACAACAGACTAGTAACATTAAAAGATCTCATTATGCTATTACTAGTTAGGATCAAGAACATGATTAAGAACAAGAGTTAGATCAAAATGAGGAAGAAGAACCTAGGCGTAGTAAACGTGCTAGAACCTCAAAATTTTTTGGTCCAGATTTCCTAACATTTTTGTTAGAAAATGAGCCTTTAACTTTTAAAGTGGCTATGTCCAGTCCTGAAGCTCCTTTATGGAAAGAAGCTGTCAACAGTGAAGTTGAATCCATCTTGCAAAATCACACTTGGAAATTGGT
Source organism: Camellia japonica (assembly GCA_030407325.1). Classification (NCBI taxonomy): domain Eukaryota; kingdom Viridiplantae; phylum Streptophyta; class Magnoliopsida; order Ericales; family Theaceae; genus Camellia; species Camellia japonica. Next base: position 17,294,190 of record JAPPVO010000002.1, on the reverse strand, counting down.
GGATTTGCCACCAGGTTGTAAACCTTTTAGATATAAGTGGATTTTCAAAAGGAAAATGAAAGCAGATGGATCAATTGACAAATACAAGGCAAGACTTGTGGTCAAAGGTTTTAGACAAAAAGAAGGTCTATATTACTTTGACACATACTTACCACCGGTTACTAGAATAACATCTATTAGAATGCTAATTGCCATTGCATCTCTATACAATCTAGAAATTCATTAAATGGATGTAAAAACCGCTTTCTTAAATGGTGAGTTAAATGAAGAAATTTACATGGAACAACCAGAAGGTTTTTCTATTCCAGGAAAAGAAAAGAAAGTGTGTAAATTGGTTAAATCATTATATGGTTTAAAACAAGCGCCAAAGCAATGTCATGAGAAATTTGACAAGGCAATGATGTCAAATGGATTCAAAATTAATGAGTGTGACAAATGTGTTTATATTAAAAACACAGACAAAGATTATGTCATTGTATGTCTTTATGTAGATGATATGCTCATCATAGGTAGTAATAATGATATGATTAAAACTACCAAGAAAATGTTGAATAAACATTTTGACATGAAAGACATGGGCATTGCTAATGTAATTCTTGGTATGAAAATTACCAAAACATCAGAAGGATATGCTTTGTCACAATCTCATTACATTGAGAAAATACTCGACAAATTTAGCAAAGATGATGATCATCTTTCTAGAACACCTGTAGATGTTAATTTGTATCTTTCTAAGAATGTACAGGAAAGTATTTCTCAATTAGAATATGCCCAAATTATTGAAAGCTTAATGTACTTGATGAACTGCACTCGCCCGGATATAGCTTATGCAGTAAGTAAATTAAGTAGATATACGAGTAATCCGGGAGTAGAACACTGGAAAGCTATTATAAGGGTTCTAAGATATCTCCGATTCACTCGTAACATTGGGCTGAATTTTACTAAATATCTAGCAGTACTTGAAGGATACTGTGATGCAAATTGGATATCGGATACTAGAGACTCAAAGTCCACCAGTGGGTATGTCTTTACTCTTGGTGGGGCGGCTGTATCTTGGAAATCTTCCAAACAGACTTGCATTGCTAGATCTACTATGGAATCAGAATTCATAGCTTTAGACAAAGCAGGGGAAGAGGCAGAATGGCTTCGAATTTGGCCAAAATCGGTGCCTGCTATATGCATACATTGCGATAGTCAATCAGCAATAGGTAGAGCACAGAGTCATATTTATAACGGTAAGTCTAGACACATTCGTCGTCGACATAATACCATAAGACAACTACTCTAATGGAATTATTTCCATTGAATATGTGAAGTCTAAAGACAACATAGCAGATCCACTAACCAAAGGGTTAGCAAGAGAGCTAGTTGAGAATTTATCGAGGGGAATGGGACTAAAGCCTATTGAATAAGAGTTACCACAACGGCAACCCAACCTAGTTGACTGGAGATCCCAAGATCTAGGTTCAAAGGGACAACCGAGTTGTGTCTGACTCAGAAGGATCACTGGGGAGTTAAACTCCTACCCATTTCTATGATGAAATAGTGATGACTGCAGTGTTTTAGGTTAAGTAATACTTTTAATAATTCTTATATTTAGGTATACCTAGTGGAGTATGGCAGGATACTCTTCATAAGAATCACCTATATGAGTGTGAACTGGGTCGGTTCTATGAGATTTGTGAAGGGCTACAATTCTCTAGAGCACTCATGAAAGACCAGGTTGTTCAGGGCCAAAATGAATACAATAGTGAGAACTAAACTGTGTCTGGGGATATACTGTGTGAGTTCTATTGTCTTGGTTTACACAAACGGCTGAACAGTTCAAGACATCATGTTCACTAGTTAGCTAGTAAATCCGATAGTGTCTCACAAGGGAAGGTTCAAAGCCAAAAGTTACCTATCATTTGTAGAATATTTTCAATTTCTGTACTCTCTGTATTTAGATCATGTTGTTGCATTTTCTCTTCGTCAAATTCCATTCATGTGGGGGATTGTTGGAAAATTTGGTTTATTAGGCTTATTTTGGGCCGACTTTGAGCCCAAAATTGAGTGGGCCCCGAACGTCTTTTAGGGCGGGTCCGAAGAGGTGAAGTATTCCTTGCCGCGTGGCAAGTCACACGGTGAAGATGGTTCGTCAAAACCATTTATGAGTGAATGGGAACATGACGTCGTTTTCGGGTTCGAGGAATGGACATTTAAAGATTTACATGTGGGTTTCCTTTTAATGAGTAGTCCCACATTGAAACTTTAAGAGAGTTTATTTGTGTATATAAGCTCTAGCCTACAACACTTGGGTTGGGCCCCAAGGGAGGAGTTATGGACAAAGTGAACCTTAGCTTAAACCACCACACGCGTGCGCGCGCCGCCGTCCGTCCATCCGGCCGAGCCGTGTCGGGCGCGGGTGTGAGTCGGGTCAATTCTAATATTAATTTTTTTGGACAAAATTCATTTAAATTTTTTCAAAAATTATTGCGGGAATTTAATTCAAATTTGAATTCCAATTTTTTGTTCAACTCTTGAGGCTCCTTCAGTCCGAATTTGGTAACAGTTTAACTGCTCATAACTGCCTAGCAGTTACAGTCCGAAACTGCACTCTTTGACAGGTTCAAACAGATCTACATATCTAGCAGTTATTTGTTCAGTTCCTTATGCACCTGTTCATTTGAAACCATATCTATTCATTTCAAATTAAGCACCTGTTCGGGTCTATATATTCAGATCTGTTCCAGCAGTCTTAACCCCCAAAAAATCAGTCTGAAAAATATTCATTTGCTGTCCAGATTTCATTTGTATGCATTACTCTTCATTTTAGTTTTAGAATAAAATTCAGAGAGTTAGAACACAGGTTTGGTTCGCCGAACAAATTTGTTTGAAGTGCTTCTACAAATTTGTTCTTCAAACAAATTTGTGAAGATCATTGTATCCTGGGAGATAGATGCCACTCAACCGTAAGCATCGTAACGGGGAGAATTTGTCTTAAGGATAGAGTGTCACACACTCGACTTGGTCTTTAATTATTTATTCGGTTCGACAAAATAAATTCTGTAAATTTTATTTTATTTTGTTTGAATTATTTCAATTTATTTTATTTACACAGAAGATTGTTTCAACAGATAGACCATTGGGCCTCTAGCAACATTGTCACGACCCAAACCCGCCCCTATGGGTTTAGCACCGTAACCGGCCAGTAATCCGAGATTACCGAAGGCCTGCTTAACAGTAATACAGTAAAACAGAGTACAGGGGCATGGCGGAAGCCAAAACAGTAAATAAACAATGTCCAATGAGTTGTGACAGTCTGTATGCAAAAAGATTTTTCATACATATATATACACAGTACAGAACAGTATGCACAATATTTACAATCATTCAAAACAGGGACCAAATCCCTATTAAACAGTATAGTACAGTGCTATGTCTATACAGTTATACAAAACAGATACCGAGACAGACAGGGGAAATAAAACACCCCTAAGCCGTAGCTTGGCAGGCTCGGAATCTCGTAGTGAGGCACAGTGGTTGGCTTGACAAAAAGGAGAGTCTAACCCATGCTCCTAGCTCCGGTCTGGTGCCTGAACACCTACATATATATATATATATATATATATAAACAGTGAGCTAAAGCCCAGTGAATAACATAATGCGTAAAGAGGTTAAGAATGGATGTCCTTATAGTAATGAAAACAGTTCATTGATTCAGTATAACAGCCATTCAGTCATAACAGTCATATGTGGTACATCCATTAGCATAGCAGTACAGTAAACAATAGGTCTTAAAAGACCGAACAGTACAGTAGGTCTTGAAAGACCGAACAGTCAATGATGGCAATCAATCAGTAAACAGTAATGGTTCCAACAAGAGAACCGACAGAGATCTCTGTAATAGTAACAGTAAACAGTAGTTGCTAAGGATGCCACAATACAGTTCAGAATATAGGACATTCATTCATTCGATTAACAGTATCAGTTCAGAAAACAGTTTAGTTAAACAGTCAGAAATATTCACAGTTGAACATATTACACAATTGTTACTCACAGAGTTCTGGGCTACAATTAGGCTAGAGCGCGTCCCTAGATGCCAACCCTACACAGTTTACAGAACGAACACACACTAAGCTACACAGTTGGGAAAGATAATAACTTAACCCCTAATTGCCTCGGTGTGTTCTACATCTATATCCTCATTAAGATGTCTTAAACTAGGCTTAAGAATGCCTAGGATGGGATGAGGATGCAAAGATGCACTCAGAAACACTTTTCAAAATTTTCAGAAAACAGGGGTCTCGCTCGAGCGTGGCTTTCTACGCTCGAGCGGACATGCAGACCAATGTTTTAAAAATCGGACCGGTGAATGAACCAGAAAAATGATCGGGTGGACGGGTCACCGGTTCAACCGTCGGGTTGAACCGGAATCGAACCGTGACGTCATAAATATATTAAAATTATATTTAAATAAAAATATAAGTAATAAAATTATAAATTAAAAATTTTAATAATCTTAAATATTTCTCTAATACTTTTTTTATTAAAAAAATATAAAAATATAAGTAATAAAATTATAAATTAAAAATTTTAATAATCTTAAATATTTCTCTTAATACTTTTTTTATTAAAAAATATAAAAATATATTTAAAAATATTATTAATTTTAATTTTGGAAGAAGAAATCAAATATTCAATATTCCCTTCCCTCCATATGATTTTAATTCAAATACTTTGATTGAAAGAAGAGCAAAATTTTTGGAGGGATATCAAAATTTTAAGTTTCCCTCCAATGAATTTGATTGAATCCCACATAGATTTCTTGAGTTTTTTTTGGAAGAATTTTTTCTTATAAATAGATAGAAGCTCTTTCACAATAATTTCAAGCTCTCAATGGGATTCCTCACAAGAGGAGACCCTTAAAGAGAGTTTCCAATTAAAATTTTAATATATATATATATATATATATATAAAAATAAGAAAGAAAGAAAGGACCGGAACCCCATCCGGTTGAACCGGCCGGTCCGATCCGGTTTTTAAAACCATGATGCAGACAAAGGATTTCCGCTCGAGCGTGACTTACGTCGCTCGAGCGGACTGCAAGCTACAGTGAAAATACTGGATGCTCAAAATTCATGCTCGACGGGCGCTCGACCCTCGCTCGAGCGTGAGACACAAGTCCTCGCTCGAGCGTGAATTCTCTCGCTCGAGCGGACTGTAAGCTCATGCAAAGTATTGGATGCACGCATTTCACGCTCGAGCGTCACTTTACTCGCTCGAGCGGAAAGCATGATCACAGAGTGTACGCTCGAGCGTGGGTCCAAAATCTGGAAATTCCAGATTTGAACCTCAAGCTCAAAACCAAGTTTTAATGTACCAAAAATGATTCCTTTGGGCCAATTTCCTGGAAAACACTTGTAAATACATAATATAACATGGTTTAAAGCTCAATTTGTAAAATCAAAGCCCAAGGGTAGTTTAATTAAACTCATTTCAAACCAATTTTCAAGAACATGATCTCAAATGAACATGCATGAACTTTAAACAACTTCCAAGCTTCAAAACATGCTCTAATGAGCTAATTCTTTTCAAAACAAGATGAAATCAAGGTCCATTGTAAAATTATGAACATGCATGTGAGGAATTTATGAACAACACCTCAAAACTCATGAATGGCAACATGCATGCAACAATTAAGCTACAATTCAACATTATTAGACTAAATCTTGACTTAGATCACTAGAGGCTCATGAAACATGTAAAATCAACTCAAATACACAATTAAGAAGGTGAGTCTCCAACCTTAAGTCTTGAATTATAAGCAAGGAAGCTTAATTTAGCAATCTACACTTCAATTCCTTCAATTTCCAAGCAATTCAACAAGATGTAGCCAAATTCTCTCTTAATTCTCTCCCTCTCTCTCTCTATTTCGGTTGAGACATAAAATGAGCTGATGAAATGTGTGCCTAAGTGTATAATAAGGATCAACATAGTTCATGTAGTGGACCACTAGAGTGGCAAAGTTGTAATTAGAGCCAACTTATGTAATTTATCAATATTGATCTAATTTACTCATACCAAAGCACATTTAAATTAAACATGCCATAAAATCACATAAATCATGATGGTCCTAAAACATCAATCCATTCCTGATTCAGCCGCCGATAAGGCCTTCAATTTGCAGTTTAAGCATAAAAACATGAACAGATAATCAAATAGGCAACAGATAAGAAATGCATTTAAACAGATACAGCCAATCCATTAGTTCCAAATTTTAGTTAGTCAGTTCAGTATTTCATTCAGTTCGATTACTTATCATAATCAGTCTCAGTTTAGCAGTAATCAGTAGTTTATCGGTAAACAGTGGTGAGGGTTGTTACAGTCTCCCCTCCTTATAAAGAGTTTAGTCCTCTAAACTTGAGTTACTTTCATTCTGGAAGAAAACAAGATTCAGTGGAAACAGTTCAGGATATCTCTTGATCATGTCATCTTCCTTTTCCCAAGTGGCATACACGCCACCATGGTTTTGCCAATCAACTTTCACTAACGGGATCTCTTTATTTCTCAACTTCTTGATCCGTCTGTTCACAATCTGGATAGGCCGTTCTTCATAAGTGTAGTCATCACTTAGCACTACACGGGTCGGCTCTATCACATGAAAAGGATCCCGGAGGTAGTCCCTCAACATACAAATGTGGAAGACGTTATGCATATGCTCCATTTCAGGAGGAAGCGCAACTTGATACGCCACCGGATTGATTTTCTCAATAATCTCATACGGTCCGACATATCTCGGCGCTAACTTGCCCTTGACTCCAAAACGAGTCTGGCCTTTCATCGGTGTCACTTTCACAAAAACGTGATCACCCACTTTATATTCTCTATCCCGTCTTCTGACATTCGCATAACTTTTCTGTCGGCTCTGTGCAGTTTTCAGTCTCTGTTGTATCAATTTCACTTTTTCAGTCGTTTCATATACAATCTCGAGCCCAAGCAAAGGCCCATCTCCAACTTCTGCCCAACAAATCGGAGATCTACATTTTCTGCCATACAATGCCTCGAAAGGCGCCATACCAATACTTGAGTGATAACTGTTGTTGTAGGCGAATTCAGCTAAAGGCAAATGGCTTTCCCAGTTTCCCTGAAAATCGAGGACGCACATCCTCAGTAAATCCTCCAAAGTCTGGATGGTTCTTTCTGACTGACCATCTATCTGAGGATGATAGACACTACTTAGTCTCAGTTCAGTACCCAATGCAGTCTGTAAGCTTTGCCAAAATCTCGATGTAAACTTCGAGTCCCTATCAGAAATAATGGACACAGGCACTCCATGCAGTCTAACAATTTCATCAATATAGAGTATAGCCAATATGTCCGCATTATAAATTGTTTTGACAGGTAAAAAGTGAGCAGATTTAGTCAGTCTATCAACAATAACCCAAATTGAGTCCATACCTTTACTGGAGCGAGGCAATCCAACGATAAAATCCATAGTAATATGTTCCCATTTCCACTCCGGTATCAGTAAAGGCTGCAATAAACCTGCGGGTCGTTGATGTTTGGCTTTGACTTGTTGGCAATGAAGACATTTTGATACAAAATTAGCAATTTCTTTCTTCATTCCCGGCCACCAGAAATTCAATTTCAAGTCTTGGTACATTTTCGTGTTTCCGGATGGATAGACAGTTTGAATTGTGGCCCTCTTGCAGAATTCTTCTTTTCAGTTCAGAATCATTCGGTACACACAATCTTCCCTGAAATTTCAGTACATTATTTTCAAATTTGAAACCCGGTCTCGGTTTAGATTCCTTTCTTCGATGATCTTCTTCAAGAAGTCATCCTGTTGCTGTTTCTCTTTAATTTCTTCAATCAGTGCCGGTTGAGCAGAAATAGCAGCTATTGTCCCCTTGTTCTCGCAAAACAATTTCAATTTCAGATTTTTCAAGGTCACAAAGCAACTCTTTCTGTCCGGTGAGCAAACAGGCTAAGTTTCCAATCGATTTCCGGCTCAGTGCATCGGTAACGGTGTTGGCTTTTCCCAGATGGTACAAAATCTGTAGGTCATAGTCTTTAATCAATTCTAGCCATCTCTGCTGCCTCATATTCAGTTCCTTCTGTGTGAAGAAATATTTCAAACTCTTGTGGTCAGTATATACTTCACATGTCGCCCCATAAAGGTAGTGACGCCAGATTTTCAATGCAAATACTACTGCAGCAAGTTCCAGATCATGGGTCGGGTAGTTCTTTTCATGCGGTCTCAGTTGTCGGGAAGCATAAGCAATAACTCTCCCATTCTGCATTAAAACACATCCCAAACCCTTATGAGAAGCATCACTAAAAATGGTAAAACCATCCGTACCTGAAGGTAGGGTAAGAACCGGTGCAGTCACAAGTCGAGTTTTCAACTCTTGGAATGCTGATTCTCTTTGGTCAGTCCAGTCAAATGATATCCCCTTCTGAGTCAATTGAGTCAACGGTAAGGCAATTTTAGAGAAATCTTTGACAAATCTTCTGTAATATCCAGCTAAACCCAAAAAGCTTCGGACTTCTGTCACATTTGTTGGTCTAGGCCAGTTTACTACGCTTCAATTTTCTGTGGATCAACTGAAATTCCATCTTTGCTAACAACATGCCCCAAAAACATAACATGATCAAGCCAAAATTCACATTTAGACAGTTTAGCATAGAGTTTCTGTTCTCTTAGGGTCTGTAGGGCAAGTCTCAGATGATGTTCATGTTCTTCTATACTTTTGGAATAAATCAGAATGTCATCTATGAATACAACAATAAAGTAATCGAGGAATGGTTTAAAGATTCTGTTCATGAGGTCCATAAATGCAGCAGGTGCATTGGTAACTCCGAAAGGCATAACTAAAATTCGTAATGTCCATACCTCGTTCGAAAAGCAGTTTTGTTAATGTCCTCTGGTTTAACTTTTAACTGATGATATCCGGATCTGAGATCAATCTTAGAGAAAACTTGAGCACCCTGTAACTGATCAAATAGGTCATCAATTCGCGGTAATGGATATTTATTTTTCACAGTTACCTTGTTCAATTCACGGTAATCAATACACGGTCTCAGTGAGCCGTCTTTCTTTTTCACAAACAAGACAGGTGCGCCCCACGGCGAAGTACTAAGCCTGATGAACTTTTTGTCTAATAGTTCTTGCAGTTGCACTTTCAATTCTTTCAGTTCAGTTGGAGCCATTCTATAAGGAGCTTTAGATACTGGCTGTGTACCCGGAATCACATCAACGGTGAATTCAATCTCCCTATCAATCAAATCCCCTGGCAGATCATCTGGAAAAACATCTGGGAATTCTCTGACTATAGGAATACAGTTCACATCAGTTTTAACATCAGTAGGTACAGTCAATACAGAACAGAAATACCCTTACACCTCTTTCTAATCAATTTAACAGCTTTCACAGATGAAATCAAATACGGGGGAGGTACCACTCCACTTCCATTAAACACAAATTCAGGCAAACCAGGTGGACGAAAACTACTTGTTTCGTTACACAGTCTATGGTAGCATGATATTTTGTTAACCAGTCCATTCCCAATATTACATCAAAATGATCAATGTTCAGAGGCAGTAAATCAATATACAGATGTGCATCTCTGACAATAATTTCACAAGCAGGGTACATATATGCACAAATCATGGATCCCCCAACGGGTGATGATACAGCTAACAGATAATTCATGGGTTCTAAGGGTCTATTCAATTTTCGCGAAAAAGCATGCGATACATATGAATGTGTAGACCCCGAATCAATCAGTACATATGCATTTTGAGTACAAATAGAGAGGATACCTGACACAACGGTCTCAGTATTTTGTACATCTCCCGGTACTAGGGCGAACACTCGGCCCTGCCTCATAGGCTCTTTCCCGGTAGCCTTGGGGTTCGGTTTTGGTGCAACAGTTGATGCTGCGGTGCTGCCTGCAGCTTTACTATTGCCCTGAGCAGTGGAAGGGCAATCTTTGACCATGTGGCCCACCTTGCCACACCTGTAACAAGCACCAGAGATTTTATAACAAACTCCTTTATGGTTCTTACCACATTCGGAACAAGGCGGTATAGACCGGTTCCCTTGACTAGAAGTAGTCGTTGACCCCGTATTTTGCTTTTTGTTCAATGGGTTGTTTTTGCCTTTCTTGAATTTAAAACCCTGCCTTTTACCACGCCATTCAGACGCTGGTGTTTCAGTTTGTTTCAGTGCCTCAATGTTCGACTCAGCCATTAATGCTCGGTCGAGAACATTTACATAGTTCGGTAGTTTCAAGACATTTATTCGGTCCAGTATTGCAACATTAAGGATGCCTTCAAACTTCCTGGCCTTCTTGTAATCAGTGTCCACCATGTGTGGTGCATATCTAGCAAGTTCAGTGAACTTTGTTTCATATTCAGCAACGGACATAGTGCCCTGTCTCAGCTGTTCAAATTCAGTCACTTTTCTGTCCCTGACACACTGAGGGAAATACTTTTCGAAAAAGGACTCCTTAAACTGAGCCCATGTTAAAACGGTGTTGGTGTCACGGACTAGCATCCACCACCTTCTGGCCTCTTCTTGCAAGGTGAAGGTAGCTAACAGTACTTTATATGCCTCCGAGCATGGAAACACTTCAAAAAAATTTTCAGTCTCCAAAACCCATGCTTCAGCTTTTAGCGGTTCAAGACCTCCCTGAAAGGATGGCGGTTTCATTTTGCTGAACTTCTGAGTGAGAGCAATTATGTCCCCATCATTAACATTCTGTTCCGGCTGTACCGGAGGAGGAGGTGGGGGCTGTTGGTTCTGTTGTTGCTGTTGCCTTAAGGCTTCAGTTAATAATTCAACAGTTCTTTCTAGTCTGGCCATTCTGGCCTCAGATGATTCAGTTCCATCAACAGTATTTGCATTATCCATTTCACTATATGCAACATAGTAATTATAAACATAGGAAGTTGCATACTTTAAACATTTAAACATAAGCAGTGATATGTTTAAACACATTAACACATATTCATGTCATGTCCACACACACTTTTCATGCTCATGCGATGCCCTAATTGCTTTTCTAGGACACCCTATAGCTCATTTGGACACGTGTGTGCGGTATAACTCGTGGTTAAGTATCGCTCTGATACCACTCTATCACGACCCAAACCCGCCCCTATGGGTTTAGCACCGTAACCGGCTAGTAATCTGAGATTACCGAAAGCCTGCTTAACAGTAATACAGTAAAACAGAGTACAGGGGCATGGCGGAAGCCAAAACAGTAAATAAACAATGTCCAATGAGCTGTGACAGTCTGTATGCAAAAAGAATTTTCATACATATATATATATATATATATATATACACAGTACAGAACAGTATGCACAATGTTTACAATCATTCAGAACAAGGACCAAATCCCTATTAAACAGTACAGTACAGTGCTATGTCTATACAGTTATACAAAACAGATACCGAGACAGACAGGGGAAATAAAACACCCCTAAGCCATAGCTTGGCAGGCTCGGAACCTCGCAGTGAGGCACAGTGGTTGGCTTGACAAAAAGGGGAGTCTAACCCACGCTCCTAGCTCCGGTCTGGTGCCTGAACACCTACATATATATATAAACAGTGAGCTAAAGCCCAGTGAATAACATAATGCGTAAAGAGGTTAAGAATGAATGTCCTTACAGTAATGAAAACAGTTCATTGATTCAGTATAACAGTCATTCAGTCATAACAGTCATATGTGGTACATCCATTAGCATAGCAGTACAGTAAACAGTAGGTCTTAAAAGACCGAACAGTACAGTAGGTCTTGAAAGACCGAACAGTCAATGATGGCCATCAATCAGTAAACAGTAGTGGTTCCAACAAGGGAACCGACAGAGATCTCTGTAACAGTAACAGTAAACAGTAGTTGCTAAGGATGCCACAATACAGTTCAGAATATAGGACATACATTCATTCGATTAACAGTATCAGTTCAAAAAACAGTTAAGTTAAACAGTCAGAAATATTCACAGTTGAACATATCTTTACACAATTGTTACTCACAGAGTTCTGGGCTACAATTAGGCTAGAGCGCGTCCCCAGATGCCAACCCTACACAGTTTACAGAACGAACACACACTAAGCTACACAGTTGGGAAAGATAATAACTTAACCCCTAATTGCCTCGGTGTGTTCTACATCTATATCCTCATTAAGATGTCTTAAACTAGGCCTAAGAATGCCTAGGATGGGATGAGGATGCAAAGATGCACTCAGAAACACTTTTCAAAATTTTCAGAAAACAGGGGTCTCACTCGAGCGTGGCTTTCTACGCTCGAGCGGACATGCAGACAAAGGATCTCCGCTCGAGCGTGACTTACGTCGCTTGAGCAGACTGCAAGCTACAGTGAAAATACTGGATGCTCAAAATTCATGCTCGACGGGCGCTCGACCCTCGCTCAAGCGTGAGACACAAGTCCTCGCTCGAGCGTGAATTCTCTCGCTTGAGCGGACTGTAAGCTCATGCAAAGTACTGGATGCACGCATTTCACGCTCGAGCGTCACTTTACTCGCTCGAGCGGAAAGCATGATCACAGAGTGTACGCTCGAGCGTGGGTCCAAAATCTGGAAATTCCATATTTGAACCTCAAGCTCAAAACCAAGTTTTAATGTACCAAAAATGATTCCTTTGGGCCAATTTCCTGGAAAACACTTGTAAATACATAATATAACATGGTTCAAAGCTCAATTTGTAAAATCAAAGCCCAAGGGTAGTTTAATTAAACTCATTTCAAACCAATTTTCAAGAACATGATCTCAAATGAACATGCATGAACTTCAAACAACTTCCAAGCTTCAAAACATGCTCTAATGAGCTAATTCTTTTCAAAACAAGATGAAATCAAGGTCCATTGTAAAATTATGAACATGCATGTGAGGAATTTATGAACAACACTCAAAACTCATGAATGGCAACATGCATGCAACAATTAAGCTACAATTCAACATTATTAGACTAAATCTTGACTTAGATCACTAGAGGCTCATAAAACATGTAAAATCAACTCAAATACACAATTAAGAAGGTGAGTCTCAACCTTAAGTCTTGAATTATAAGCAAGGAAGCTTAATTTAGCAATCTACACTTCAATTCCTTCAATTTCCAAGCAATTCAACAAGATGTAGCCAAATTCTCTCTTAATTCTCTCCCTCTCTCTCTATTTCGGTTGAGACATGAAATGAGCTGATGAAATGTGTGCCTAAGTGTATAATAAGGCTCAAACATAGTTCATGTAGTGGACCACTAGAGTGGCAAAGTTGTAATTAGAGCCAACTTATGTAATTTATCAATATTGATCTAATTTACTCATACCAAAACACATTTAAATTAAACATGCCATAAAATCACATAAATCATGATAGTCCTAAAACATCAATCCATTTCTGGTTCGGCCGTCGATAAGGCTTTCAATTTGCAGTTTAAGCATAAAAACATGAACAGATAACCAAAACAGGCAACAGATAAGAAATGCATTTAAACAGATACAGTCAATCCATTAGTTCCAGATTTTAGTCAGTCAGTTCAACATTTCATTCAGTTCGATTACTTATCATAATCAGTCTCAGTTTAGCAGTAATCAGTAGTTTATCGGTAAACAGTGGTGAGGGTTGTTACAAACACCCACCTCCTATCATCCACATCATCAAAAGTGAAGAGCAGAAGGTTCTCCTCCCAATGCATTATAGAAAAAGGAGCACGCGTTTTCCATGCACCATGGACAATGGAGAAGACCACAGGTTTGTTGAGCTATTTCGGGGATAAGATCTTGCCAGCTAACCGCTGGTGGGATACATCTTCTAGCACTTCAGTGCTGTCCTCTAGCTCAATAGTGATAAAATCAGCTCTAACATTTGAAGCTTCTTCCATAACTACGATAAGGGAGCAAGATGAGAGGTGTAGAGTAGAGAAAAGTAGTGAGAGAGAGAACCTAGCAGAAGAAAAAGCAATGAATAAGAAAAGAGAGTAAAGAGGGCCAAAGGAAATGAGGAGGAGAAACTAGAGCCGAAGATAAGTGCAAAGAGAAAGAAAGAGCTGGGAAAGACCCAGAGAAAGTTATCCTAGGCTAGAGTCCTCTTATCTTAGAGAGAGAAAAATCTCTACTTTATGTACTTTCAAAGTAGGGTTATGAAACCAACTCAAATTTATCCAAATCATTCCGTATAATTTGATAAGCTGAATAAGTTATTCTAATTTAGTAATTATTTTTGTATATTGAAAAAATTATAGTGTTGTATATGTTCACTAACATATATATATATATATGTTGGGGCAATCCCACATCGCCTGGGAGGGACACTTGCAACTAACTTATAAGCGTACTGGTGTAGACACCCCATTTTGACCAGCCCTAAGACTTGGGCGTTTTCTTTTGATTACCCGATGATGACAATTAGAATGTGTTTCTCACAAAATTCTCAGTAAGAAAGATGGAATTTGAGTTTTAATCCCAACCTTCACCCATTTTTTGGCCAAACTATTTTAGACCTTAAAACCCTATTTTCAAAATATGTTTTTTTTTAAAAATGTTTCTACAATGTCCCGAGACTCCCATTTCGATTAAAATATTGCACTTTTCAGTAAACCGAGTAAGGACAAAGTGGAAATAAATGGAAGGGAGGTGAAACTTTTTGAAAAATATTTAAAAAAACATCTTCCTATAGGTTTGGAGTTGAAGGAAATAGGAGGGGATGAGAGAAAACTGGTTTAGGAAAAGGATGAGTATCAAATCATTAAGAAGGAAATGAGCAGCCTTTACTAAATTAGGCATATCTCTTTGTACACTTGGAATTTAAATGTGAGGCCACACCATTGGAAAGTAGACTTCTGGGGCTTCAATTTAGACCCAAGAACCACCTCAGACCAAGTCCAAATAAGGGAGATATGCCCATTTGAAGTTGGGCTTAAGAGCATATTTTGTTGACCCAGCCCGAGACAGCCTTTACTAAATTAGGCATATCTCTTTGTACACTTGGAATTTAAATGTGAGGCCACCACCATTGGAAAGTAGACTTCTGGGGCTTCAATTTGGACCCAAGAACCGCCTAAAACCAAGTCCTATTGGGGGAGATATGCCCATTTGAAGTTGGACTTAAAAGCAGATTTTGTTGACTCGGCCCAAAACAACAATAGCCCATTTTTTTCTTGGTTTTGGTTCGGTTGGGACAACCCATTTACCTATTTTCTGAGCCATTCAAGTGCATCCACTCATCCTCCATTATACCTAATCATCTCCCATTGTCAAAAAGAGGTTTTGTTTGCATTCATAAAGGAGTATCCCATGCAACCACCTTGAAAATTTGCCCTCCTATCACATTCTTGTCTCCCACCTTGTCTCCCACCTTCTTTTTGACCTTTACTCTCCCTCATTGCCTATATAGAATGATCATATTGTAAGAGAGAAGAGGACCACGAAATTGAAGAGAAAGGAGTGAGAAAAGAGTGAAAAAAGAGAGAAAAAATTGAGTTTTTGAGCCAAAATATTCCTATCTTCCATATACACCCCATACCTTCCATAGCTACTGAAATTCCTCATTTCCATACACCAAAACCACTCTAAAAATTCTGATATAGCCAAAGATCAATTGCCTTGATCATAAGGAAGAGTGTTTAGTGATTGAAAGTGAGAAAAACTAGAGAGTTAGCCACTTTTCATACCATAAACTCCATAAACTCTATAATTTCGAATTGAGGATTTGAGAACACACTTTCTACACTTGAGGGTGATCAAGAGGAAGTTTGGAAATCAAGAAGTTCAATCTTTCTTTGGAAGGTGAATTTTTGGTCTTTCATTTTCTTATATTTTATTTCTCATATTTATTTTCTTACTTCTTATTTCATAGTGTTTTGTTATAATCCAAGTAGTTTGTTTATCTCATATTTATTTTCTTACTTTATATTTCATAGTGTGTTGTTATAATCCTAGTGGTTTGTTTAGCTTATAATTATTTATTTATTTATTTTTATTCGCATGTTTTAATTTCATATTAGTTTTGTTGTAATCTTGCATGTCCTACCTCATATTTATTTTTATTTCTTGTATTAGTCTCAAATTAGTTTTGTTGTAATCTTGCATGTTCTACCTCATATTTATTCTTTTTCTTGTATTAGTCTCACATTAGTTTTGTTGTAATCTTGTATGTTCTATCTCATATTTGTTTTATTGTTTTAGGTTTATGTTATAAGTTTACACTTTTTATTTTATTTTATTTTATATTTGTTTTCGTGTTTTTAATCTAACCGGTAGTGGTTAGTTGAGCCACCTACATATTTTTTGTTTGTGCCTTTTCTTGGTTTCGCAACAAGATAGGTTTTGCTTGGCCTAGTTGGCCGGCCGGCCTATTTGGCCGGTCGGTTAGCTTCTTCTAGACAAGATGGCGTAATCTCCCAATATTGACCCATTTCCGGTGGCGGTTCCAAAGAACATGAAGTTTTTACATTTTATTTTATTTTATTTTTTATTTTGAGTGTTTGTGAGGTTTTTATTTTGTTGTAATATTCCCTTCTCTCTCTCTTATCTGGTTTGTAATAATTTATTCAAAGCGTTGTAATAATTCCCCGCCCCACTTCTTTCTATCCCATTCTTTTACTTGCTTTCTTATTTGTACATAAACATCATATTTATTTTTCATCATATTCATGCTTTGCATCCATGTTTCATGCATCTTGATTCGGCGAAGTTTGCATTTGTGGATTTAATCAATTCCTATGTGATTATGTGCGCTACCTCATGTTCTTGAGATGATTCACATGTCATATCTTAGAAGCCGAATCTTTAGTTGCATCTCATGAGTGAATTGCATTAGGATTTTGTATATAAGATCATGCATGTTTTACTAACTTTGTTTTGTAGCTTGTTCGCGGGTCGTCAAACATGTAAGTTTTTATGCTTTAGCATCCCGTTTGTGTGTGTTTTTCTTACTATGTTTAAGCATCCTACCATGTGGCTATTTGCTTATGTGATATAACTGTATGAATGCCAGTGGATGGAGGTTGTGTCGCTTAATTTGGAATGATATTGATTTTCGTGTTTGTAAACTCAATTTATTTGGGTTATACATTTTCAAAACTCTTTCAAAACTACATGAAATCAAGTTATTCCAAAATGGGTGACATAGTCTATACTTGTATGTTTCACATAGTAAATTTTAGGATTTATTAAATAATCAGAACATGAACATATAAAGAAAATAAAAGTCATATTATGGTTTAGTAGAGGCCGATCTTTTGATCGGGTGAACGGGGGTGCTCAAATAATGACCTTCCCCCTTCATACCTAAGGTTCCGAGCCAAGCATCCTTGGTTACGACGAACAGTGGCCTTGGCACGAGTCATGGGTTTCCTAATTTTCCCAAAATAAATATTAGGTGGCGACTCTGAGATCTGATGACGCAGTCCATTTTTGGTAAAATTGCAATAAAAATGGATTTTCAATAAAAGTTGCCAAATCTGGACTCTCATCTACGTTTCACATTGCACTCGTGAGACTAGATGAAAGAGATCTCGGGAGTCCGAACTGTTTAACGCGCGCGGGTACCCCCGGGCATGTTACAACTGGCCCCCTCCACCTTGTAAGAGGCCTTTTAAAGCCGTGAGGCCGACGGGCGTCGTTTCGCTACCTCGCCAGAGCGGACAATATCTTACCGGGGCGCGAGAAGCCAGTCACGTCAGTTTGGTGGCCCATGCAGGTCGTCCGGCAAACTCTCCCGCTGTTCGCGGCCCAGTCCGCTGGGGGGTTATGTTGGGGCAATCCCACATCGCTTGGGAGGGACAGTTGTAACCAACTTATAAGCGTACTGGCCCCCTCCACCTTGCAAGAGGCCGACGGGCGTCGTTTCGCCACCTCACCAGAGCGGATAATATCTTACCGGGGCACGAGAAGCCAGTCACATCAGTTTGGTGGCCCGTGACTGGCTTCTCGCGCCTCGGTAAGATATTGTCCGCTCTAGCGAGGTGGCGAAACGATGCCCGTCGGCCTTTTACAAGGTGGAGGGGGCCAGTATGCTTATAAGTTGGTTGCAAGTGTCCCTCCCAGGCGATGTAGGATTGCCCCAACATAACCCCCCAGCGGACTGGGCCGCGAACAGCGGGAGAGTTTGCCAGACGACCTGCATGGGCCACCAAACTGACGTGACTGGCTTCTCGCGCCCCGGTAAGATATTGTCCGCTCTGGCGAGGTGGCGAAACGACGCCCGTCGGCCTCACGGCTTTAAAAGGCCTCTTACAAGGTGGAGGGGCCCAATACGCTTATAAGTTGTTTGCAAGTGTCCCTCCTAGGCGATGTGGGATTGCCCCAACAATATATATATATATATATATTTGCATTGTGTATTCTTAATTTGCTCAACTTGCTGGTTTGAAATTATCAAGGTATTCAATTAATTCGCTGATTTTGGAGATAGGTGGGTTAATAATGGATTGAGAAATGCTCAATTCATTCAGCCAGTTTGTTGATGATTTTTCTCCAAAATCAATTCAAACCACCCCATGCACAGCCCGGTTTACGAGTTATTTTATCTCAACTAGCGAATTTAAACAAATCAAGGTGAACCTACGATGGTAAATAACCTATCCTTCTCTATGAAAGGAAATTTAGACAAATTGATTTGAGTTAAAAGTCGATGATTCAGACCTCATATGGCTTCACCAATTGCTTTAGCTGTCATGGCCACTCCGAACAACAATCTTCAGTCTAAATCATCTATAGGAGAGCCAGTCCATCTATTTTTATCATATTCTGTTATCATTTAATGTATCAGCTTAGTTATATATCTGTATTGTAGATATATACATTAATGATGAGACTTATTAAGTCAATAATGTGTTGACAAGAATGATAAAGACACTATGGATTTTGGTAAATATAAGTGTTTTTGTTTGAAAGTAAAACATTTTTATTGAGCCATATCATTCTCAAAATAATAAGTTCGGGAATCTAGATTTATCTACCTAGATTTTTTAGGTGAATATTCTCAAAATAATAAGTCTGGGAATCTAGGTTTATCTACCTAGATTTTTTAGGTGAATGGTTGTGTGGTAGAGGTTAAATTTATGTAATATGAGATCCATAAATAGAATAAATCTGTATCACAAGATGATAATTTTGGATAATTTTCTATTTTGACAATTGGATTAAAAGTCTAAAAGTAAGATTTTTCATTTTTTTAAGTCATATCATTTTTTATGTTTTTATATAATTTTTTTAAAAAAATATATATATATATTTTTTAACAAAAAAAAAAAAATATTTTTTAACCTACTTTCCAAAATAAGGCTATGCTTGAAGCTAAATACATGTTAGATTCATCTTAAAAGATAGTGCTCGACGAAAAATACGCGTTGAAAGGTGTGGTGGATATTGCGCTCATTTGAGGTTGTTTTTGATAATTGCCTTTTGAATAGGAATGGCAACAGGTTGGGACGGGGTTGGGGATTACACTTCCCGTCCCCAATCCCCAAAGGTATCACCATCCCCGATCTCCGGCGGAGAAGTCATCAACCCCCTGCCCCCGCCCCCGCCCCCTACCGGGGATCGGGTTTCCCCGATCCCAAAAATCCCTGGCCCTTTTTTTTTTTTT
The DNA here is from genome assembly GCA_030407325.1 of Camellia japonica. Taxonomy (NCBI): domain Eukaryota; kingdom Viridiplantae; phylum Streptophyta; class Magnoliopsida; order Ericales; family Theaceae; genus Camellia; species Camellia japonica. The sequence continues at coordinate 17,274,590 of JAPPVO010000002.1, read as the reverse complement.
TTGAATTTTACATATCCCATTTTATTTTATTTTATTTTTTTAGGCAAATAAAGATAATATATATAAAAAACTGGGTTGAACCCTGTGTTCAACAATCAAATATGGTGATCATAGAGAATCTCAATAAACGACAAAGCTTTCCCAGAAAATTTATCTCCCCCATTATGAATAGAAAAATAATAAAGAAGAAGTGAGAAGGCAAAATAGTGGTCTTGAAAACAGGAAAAGTTGCAATATCGCTGACAGTAACAAATGAATGAGTGTGCATGTGTTTCTTTTTGTTAGTTTTTGTGTAACCTTATTTTGCAAAACAGAGGGTGGTATAAAGCAAAATAAGGATTCGGAAATTAAATTTTTTTTTTGGTGATAAATCTTGTGGGGACATATTTTTGGGTAGTCCACGTGGCCGAGATTGTTAGCCGAGGTGCCGCGTGGGCGGACTATGGTGTCGAGATATGGTGCGATAATATCGGAATTCGAGATATTTGGATAGAGGACTAGAGTCCTAGATGACATCAAGCTACCTATTTGAATAGAGATGTGACTCTTGAAGGAGTTTATCTTAATCTGAATAGTGTGAGTTGTGATAAATGTTATCCTTGTAAAGGATAGAGTCTTATGAAGTAAGACTTCTAGGGGAAGTTGGACACTGATCATTATAAAAGTAAGGCACCCTCGTGGGTCCAAGGTATGCTTTATTTGAGATGTTTTTATGCTTTCATTGTTGAAGTTTAAGTACTTGTATTGATATCTGTGAGAGATAAGATTACTGACTTGATCGTCGAAGTGCTCCCGGGTGGACGAACCACCGCGGTATTCTCATATTCTTGTTGGCAGGTGTTTGGGCTTAATCTATTCTGTCGGTGCTCTCCAGCTGAGTTCCCCGTTTGGTTGTGTGGTCAGAAATCAACACCCACAATTTGGCGCCGTCTGTGGGAACTTAGTAAGGATAGATGGCCAACAACGGACAGGAAGTGAGGATTGTGGACGATATCCACAGTGAGGAGGAGGAGCATGTAGATCCTAACATTGAAGAAAGGGACCATAACAGAAAAGTGCAAGAAGTGAATCCTGAGGCGAATAATGTCACCAAAGGCCGGGAAGGGAACAAGAAGAGGAGCCGAGATGAGTACTACTATGAAAAGGACCTTTAGGTATGGAGGGACAGATGCTGGAGAAAAGACGAGAAAACTGAAAGACATGGCAAATACTTTGACAGATCTACAGACAGTGGTCAACCTCATGATGCAGAACAACATGATGCAGCCGACATCCCCATTACAGGACATGTCGACACAAACAACCAAAACTAGTGCCCAGAAGACAATATCTCAGCCTAGATGATTTGGTTCAAGAAGATAAGAGCTCAGCCCAAGTGAGCAGATCCTGAATTTCAAATCCCGAATTCCAGATCCTAGAAGACAAGATCTCGGCCTAGATGATTAGGTCCAAGAAGACAAGAGCTCAGATCTCAGATTCCAGATCCCGAATCCCAGATCCTAGAAGACAAGAACTCGGCCTAGATGATTAGGTCCAAGAAGACAAAGAGCTCATCCTAAGTGAGCAGATTCCGGATTCCAGATTCTAGATCCCAGATCCTAGAAGACAAGATCTCGGCCTAGATGATTAGGTCCGAGAAAACAAGAGCTCAGATCCTGAATTCCAGATCTTAAAAGACAAGATCTCGGCCTAGATGATTAGGTCCGAGAAGACAAGAGCTCAGATCCCGGATTCCAAATCCCGGATCCCAGATCCTAGAAGACAAGATCTCAACCTAGATAATTAGGCTCGAGAAGACAAGAGTTCAACCCAAGTGAGCAGATCCCGGATTCCAGATCCCGGATTCCAGATCTTAGAAGACAAGATCTCGGCCTAGATGATTAGGTTCGAGAAGACAAGAGCTCAGCCCAAGTGAGCAGATCCCGGATTCCAAATCGTAGATCTTAGATCCTAGAAGACAAGATCTCGGCCTAGATGATTAGGTCCGAGAAGACAAGAGCTCAAATCCTGGATCCCAAATCCTAGAAGACAAGATCTTGGCCTAGATTATTAGGTCCGAGAAGACAAGAGCTCAGTCCAAGTGAGCAGATCCTGGATCCCAGATCCTCGAAGAGAAGATCTCGGCTTAAGTGATTAGGTTCGAGAAGAAAAAGAGCTTAGCCTAAGTGAACAGATCCCGGATTCTAGATCCTGGATTCTAGATCCCGGATCCTAGATCCTAGAAAACAAGATCTCGGCCTAGATGATTAGGTCCGAGAAAACAAGAGCTCAGATCCCAAATTCTAGATCCCGGATCCCAGATCCTAGAAGACATGATCTCGGCCTAGATAATTAGGTCCGAGAAGACAAGAGTTCAACCTAAGTGAGCAGATCCTGGATTCCAGATCCTAGAAGACAAGATATCGGTCTAAATGATTAGGTCCAAGGAGACAAGAGCTCATCCTAAGTAAGCAGATCCCGGATTCTAGATCTCGGATCCCAAATCTGATAAAACAATATCTCAGCCTAGATGATTAGGTCCGAGAAGACAAAGAGCTCAGCCTAAGTGAGCAGATCCTAGATTCCAGATCCCGAATCCCTGATCCCAGAAGACAAAATCTTGGCCTAGATGATTAGGTCCGAAAAGACAAGAGCTCAGCCCAAGTGAGTAGATCCTGGATTCCAGATCCCAGAGCCTAGAAGACAAGATCTCGAGCTAGATGATTAGGTCCGAGAAGACAAAAGCTCAGCCTAAGTGAACAGATCCTGGATTCTAGATCTCGGATCCAGAGCCTAGAATGCAAGATCTCGGCCTAGATGAATAGGTCTGAGAAGACAAGAGCTCAGCCTCAGTGAGTAGATCCCGGACCTCAGATCCCAGAAGACAAGATCATCGCCTAGATGATTTTGTCCGAGAAGACAAAAGCTCAGCCTAAGTGAGCAGATCCTGGATTCCAGATCCTAGATCCCAGATCCAAGAAGACAAGATATCGGCCTAAATGATTAGGTCTGAGAAGACAAAAGCCCAGCCTAAGTGAGCAGATCTTGGATTTCAGATCTCGGATCCCAGATCCTAGAAGACAAGATCTTGGCCTAGATGAGTAAGTTCGAGATACCAAGTGTTCAACTTAAGTCAGCAGATCCCGAATTCCAGATCCCGGATCCCAGATCCCAGAAGGCAAGATCTCGGTCTAAATGATTAGGTCCGAGAAGACAAGAGCTTAGCCTAAATAAGTAGATCCCAGATCTTAGAAGACAAAAAAGAAACACACAAGATTAGACTGAAGTCTGCCAGGTTCTGCCTATCGGTAGAAGACCATATATATAGAAGGACTTTTACTGGACTTCTATTGCGATGTGTACATCCTTTCCAGGTTGAAGACTTTTTACACGAGATCTATGTATGGAGCAAATCCCTTGCCCACAGAGCTATATTATAGGGATTCTGGTGACCCTATATGCAAAAAGATGCTGAAGCCTATGTAAAAAAGCGTGAAAATGTTGTTGGACTCCATGATTGTGCGCTAAGACCGAAATGTCGTATGGCGATGTTCTCATGGTGAACATGACGAGTAACTTAGACTTATCATATAAGTAGAGTTGAATTATACTTGCATATGATAAAGTTGAACTAAGTTGGCGATATTTCTAAATGAAACATGACGAATAACTTAGACTTATTATATGGCAGAGTTGAATTATACTTGCATATAATAGAGTTGAACTAAGTTAGTGATATTTCTGAATGAAACATGACGAATAATTTAGACTTATTATATGACAGAGTCGAATTATACTTGCATACGATAGAGTTGAACTAAGTTGGTGATGTTTCTGAATGAAACATGACGAATAATTTAGACTTATTATATGGCAGAGTTGAATTATACCTGCATATAATAGAGTTGAACTAAGTTGGCGATGTTTCTGAATGAAACATGATGAATAACTTAGACTTATTATATGGCAGAGTCGAATTATACTTGCATATGATAGAGTTGAACTAAGTTGGCGATATTTCTGAATGAAACATGACGAATAACTTAAACTTAGTATATGGCAAAGTTGAATTATACTTGCGTATAATAGAGTTGAATGAAGTTAGCGATATTTCTGAATGAAACATGACAAATAACTTAGACTTATTATATGGCAGAGTTGAATTATACTTGCATATAATAGAGTTGAACTAAGTTGGCGATGTTTCTGAATGAAACATAATGAATAACTTAGACTTAAGGGTTGTTTGGGGTGTCCTAAATAAGTGCACTTTTTGTCTTTTTTGACTAAAAAATTGAGGAAAAAAATATGGATGTTTGGGTTAACTTTTTTACTTTTTATGGAAAAATATGTATTAAAAAATTGTATAAATTAGTGTGTAGGGGAAAATTAGGATTGAGAGTTGTGCAACCGTAATTTTTGACTTTTGGTAAATAGTGATAACTTTTTAACTTTTTGAGTAACTTTTTGACTTTTTTTCAACTTGCCAAACTTAGCCTTATTATATGGCAGAATTGAATTATACTTGCATATAATGGAGTTGAACAAAGTCGAATTAACCTGGACTTGCCATATCGGTAGAGTCAATCTCAAAATGGAACTAAGTTCATTAACAGAGAACCAAGGTTGAAACACCTCAGGAAGCCTTTGTTTGAATCTGACTTTGGCAAAAGACTATAGTCACATGCTTAATGTGAATTTAAGTAGAACTTAGGTTCACATTAGGGGGCAGGAAGCTGGAGTGCTGAACAAACTTAAGAGTTTGACACTTGTTGAAATTTTTAGAAATGGACTTAACACTTGTTGAAATTTTGAAGAAATTTACAAGTTGCAGTTAGACGATGCAATGATGAATAAAGTATTCAAGGTATATGTTACCCGAGGTGACCAACCAGGTTGTTAAAACTTGGAAATGGTGAAGTCTTAATAGAAGATAGCGTATGGAGGTAAAGAAGCAATAACACTTGTAAAAATATTTTAGTTTTTAAAGTGTTAGCCGATGTATGAAAATGGTTAGCTGAGGCAAACAATCAAGGTTTATCCAAGGTATTGTATCCCGAAGTTATTATACAGTTAAGGTACACTTTGAAGAAATGCAAAAATATTCTAAGTTTGGAAGCATGAAAAGCATGAAAGAAAGCAGCAAACATGCATAGAAGAAAAGAAGACATATATTCAACACTTGGAAGAAAATATAAGACTTGCATGCAGAAAAGAATCTTGTTCGGATACAAAAAGGCACTTTGGCCTGGCATAAGAGATTACTTGTTCATTTACAAAAACAAAAGGGGCACATTGACCAAATATAAACCTAACATTTTTTAAACAAAAGATTACAACTGTCCAAAAGTAAGAAGGAAAAGTACAAAATGAGGAAAAACCAAAGTTCATGCATTTTCCACAGTCTGCCATGCCTTGGCAATTGGCATTGTGTTAGCCTCGGCAGACAGTTGGACAGATTTTTCAGCTTGGACCTCGGCGTTGATCTCACGCAGTGTGTCATCTAGACTCTTGTTGGCAATCTCGACCTCGGCCTCAGAAGTGGTCTTTTGAACCTCATCATTCTCATCCTGAGTCAAGTCAAGGACTTGCTCATTCAGAGTTGGGGACTTGACCCTAGCAGCAGCTTCAGATTCTTTCTCGGCAACCTCAGCCTCGGCCTCTTTCTTGTCTCTGGCTTCCTCGTCATCGGCCTCTTCTACTTCCTCAGTCTCATCCTCAGATTAATTGGGAGAGGGAGAGAAAGGGACATTGAGCTGACCCATATCACAGAGGGGTGAGTCCTCAAGGACAGACATCTTTTTGAGGGCTGTCATCCAATCAAGATAGTAGCATTTGTTGCAGGCCATGTTGACTTGTTTTTTCGGCCTTAGCAATGGCCTCGGCTTTGGTAGCAGTAACTTGGTCCACTTGCTTCATGTGCTTCTCTTTCGAGATATTGAGTTGTTGGAGGCATGGGCATGTTAGACTGACTATAAGGAGGTGGAGTGGATTGCACAATTATGACATTAGGGATGTCAACAAGAAGGTCTTCTACGACAAGAGTCCGGCGAGACATGTCGTCATTGGTTACGACGATGGTTACTCACAGATAAGGCGATTAGAAAATTATCAAGGTCTAAGGCTGAGAGCTTAGGACCTCGGTGTTTCCTGTTCCTGGTTCTAGCTGCAAGATTGTCACTATGTCGGTGTTTTCACTGCCATTGAGATGGTGGGTTGATGTGTGGAGCAGCTGATGAATTGCTAGATTGTTAGTCTGGTTCAACTGGCAGAGTTTGAACCTTGGGCACAAAGGGAGTCTTCATAGTAATGAAAGCTTCAAGAATAGCGATGATGGTTTGCAAAGGCCAAGAGAAAGAGAGTTTAGGGACACAGATAGAGATGAAATAGGAAGATGAAATGGCTTTGCTGGAATTAGAAAAATATGGCAAAAAGTTATGATTTCGAGTCCTGACGTGCCCGTGCTGATGTCAGACGGCGAGGGTCAGAACTGATGCGACATGATAGGGACGTGATTGGTACGCTCCAATCTCATGATGATCTTGATTGAGAAGTGCGATCTCAGTTGAGATATTTATCTCGATAGAGATGATGATCTCGGTTGAGATGACGATCTCGGTTGAGATGGTGATCTTGGTTAACATGATGATTTCAGTTGAGATGTTGATCTTGGTTAAGATGTTGAATTTGAATGGGGGCAGAACTTGTTTATTCTTGGTTTTTGATGAGTTGATACTAGAATCTTGATGTTCTTGAACTAGCAAGTCATGATCTCTGCTAGCAATGCGATCTCTGTCGAGATGTTGGACCTAGATGAAATGAAACATGATGGTTCATGGTTCTTGGTTCTTGATTTTTGATTCTTGATTCTTGATGGATGGACATTTGAGTCCTTGTTTCTTGGTGCCAACGAGTCACGATCTCACTCGGGGAAGTACATGTATAGGTTCCATCACCTCAGTTTGCCGAGGTAATAGAACCTAGGAGACAGTTGTGGGGACATATTTTTAGGTAGTCCATGTGGTCGAGATTGTTAGCCGAGGTGCCACGTGGGCAGACTATGGTGCCGATATATGGTGCGACAATATCGGAATTCGAGATATTTGGATAGAGGACTAGAGTTCTAAATGACATCAACCTACCTATTTGAATAAAGATGGGACTCTTGAGGGAGTTCATCTTAATCTGAATAGTGTGAGTTGTGATAAATATTATCCTTGTAAAGGATAGAGTCCTATGAAGTAAGACTTCTAGGGGAAGTTGGACACTGATCATTATAAAAGTAAGGCACCCTCGTGGATCTAAGGTATGCTTTATTTGAGATGCTTTTATGCTTTCATTGTTGAAGTTTAAGTACTTGTATTGATATCTGTGAGAGATAAGATTACTGACTTGATCGTCGGAGTGCCCCTGGGTGGACAAACTACTGTGGTATTCTCATATTCTTGTTGGCAGGTGTTTGGGCTTAATCTATTCTGCCGGTACTCTCCAGCTGAGTTCCCCGTTTAGTTGTGTGGTTGGAAATCAACACCCACAAATCTAAACAAATTTTATTATAGATTGACTGAATAGGCAATTGCAAAGCCCTTCTTAAAAGTAATGAAGAAGAGACAACAATTAGTATGTCTTAAAAAGTCACTAGCGAAACACACACACACACACATACACATATATATAGGGGTATAATAGTAATTTCAATTTTGGGCAGAAATAGAGACGGGGCCGGGGACAGGCTCAGGCTGGGGCTGGGGCTGGGGCTAGGGTGGGGGAACCTATCACCGTCCCTGGCTCGAAAGTTGTCAGGGATTCATTTTTGAATACCATCCCCGGCTTGTCAGGGGTATTTTTGGGGAAAAACCATTTTAATCGGGGTTGGGGAGCTGGGTCCCCGTTAGATCTCATTCAAATTGCCATCCCTACTTTTGAATTCGTTTTTTTTTTTTTTTTTTGAGTGGTATATAAATAGGTTGTTTTCCTCCGGTCCAAGATTTGGAGTGAAGAGTGTTGTCTGGACTGGCTCACTACAGTCTACAGAATCTATTTTAATAATTCGAGTAATTTATTTTATAAAATCTTGTGTGTATATTATTTTTAGAAAAAGGAGATCGATTTGATAATTATTGTCTATTCTATTTATGGTATTTATTTTTTAGTAATAAACACAATAAATTAAATAAGTTATAATTATTTAATCGATCTAAACTTTTTTTTATAGATAATATACATGAACATTCATACAAAATAAATAATTTAAATAATTAAAATGAGACCTGTAATAAGCCTTGCGTACCCAAACACCTCCATCCAATTTAGCTCATGACTAGAGGCAATCTAGTCCCCCCAAAAAAATTACATTGCAAATGTAGAAAACGACTTATACCAAACACAAAATAGACTTTTTAATGGTGTAGATTTACTTGCCAAGAAAGCTGTTCAAATGGTTCCCCACAGCGAGTTTTTAATGATTGACTATGAAATTTTGTTTTAAAAAAAAAGAATTACATTAAAATTGATATAAACAGTAATACAACACGTTATTTTGACAATATTATTTATAAAAAAAAAAAGAATATAATACTTTATTCTTATTAATTATGCACCTCTTCTTTAAAAAATTTATGGAGAAAAATAAATTAAGTTGGCTTTTTCATATGTAATAGAAGAGTTTTAAGTAAATTTTTTAATAAAAAAATATAAAAAATAAAAAATTTAATTTTTAAAAAATCAATCAAAATCAAATAAGTGAATTGGATTTTTGTATAATTTCGTTGGCAATGAAATCTTCTGACCAGTCAACCGATGGTATGGACTGGACTCAGATTTAATTTGGATATTTGTTTGTTTATGTATAATTTCGTTGGCAATGAATTTTTCTGACCAGTCAACCGATGGTATGGACTGGACTCAGATTTAATTTGGATATTTGTTTGTTTATGTATAATTTCGTTGGCAATGGTATCTTCTGACCAGTCAACTGATGGTATGGACTGGATTCATATTCATCTTAAAGGGCTATTTTGGTAATTTAATTGAAAGTTAAAAAGTTATATTTTAAATTTTTTTTAATTATATCATCTTTTTATTTTTTATACATTTTTTCAAAAAAAAAAAATTTAAAATTAATTTTTAAACTACTTCTTAAAATAGAGAAATTATAAAATATTTTCGAAATATTACGTGTCTGTACTCCTTTATCAATCATCATTTAATATGTCCCTCATGTTTTCTAATCATTCAATACAATATCTCACTTATTCGTATTCTTTACCAATTATAATATTATAAATATCAAATATTTATATTCTAAAATTACTAAATAATTACCTCTCAAAATAAGCCCCAAAAAAAAAAAAATAGACTGGTTTCAAATTCATCATTAAAAGATAGTGCTTGAAGTTAAATCCGCGTTGAAAGGACTGGTTTCAGATTCATCTTAAAAGATAGTGCTTGAAGCTAAATACGCGTCAGTATGGTGGATGTTTATGCAGTATGGGGTTTTGATAATTGCCTTTCGAATTTGTTTTTTTGTTTATTGTTTTTTTGTTTTTGAATGGTATATAATCAGGCTGTTTTCCTTCGGTCCAAGATTTGGAGCGGAGAGTGTTGTTTGGACCGGCTCACCACGGAATCTGTTTTAATGATTTGAATAATTTATTTTAAATTTTTTTTTTGTATATTATTTTTTAAAAAATAAGATCGATATGATTATTATTGTCTATTCTATTTATGGTATTTATTTTTTTAGTAATAAATGTTAAGAAAAATATGTGATTCCCCACAAGTAAATCAATCAATGGGAATAAAAATTAATGCGGAAAAATTAAATCAAAGGCAACACAAGAATTTTTACGTAGTTTTCTCAATGTGAGGTACGTCCACGGGATCGAAATCCGATTCCACTATCAACCAAAAGGTTTCGAAACGATTACAAACGAGACACGAATGGTCTCACAAACCACCCTTAGGTGAATTCCAAATAATCACAAATAAATAAAGAGGAAAGATCTCACCAAATAGATGAACCAAAATCTTCAGAATCAGAGTTGAAGAAGATCCAAAATAATTAACCAAAATCTACCTCACCAAAGTAGCCGAATAAGCACCAACTTGATTGCAAACAAAATAGTGCACTTGAATGTCCAATCAAGAATCAATCAGCCACCAAGCTTGTAATTCAACCACAAAACCCATTGAAGATGTATCACGGTTGCTACACAGAAAAAGCTGCTTTTTTTCTTGAAAAACAATCCCCAATAATATTGTGAATCTAGGATTTTCTTCTCAAAATTTTAGTTGTTTCCAAATTAGGTTGGGTCTCCACAAATTAAATATAATATATAAAAATATATTATAATTAATACTAAACCAAATTAAACTCTTTTTTCCAAAACCAATTGGGTCCCACACTTCAATAAGGAGGTATACCCAACAATTCTCCCCCTTACCGACTTAGGTGGAGACATCAACCATACCCGCCAAAGTTCGACACTTCAAATGTTTGTCCCTCATCAAAGTCTTTGTCAACATATCTGAGATATTATCATCTGTGTGAACCTTTTCGAGTTGTAACAATTTCGAGTCTAACACATCACGAATCCAATGGTATCTCACATCAATGTGTTTCGATCTTGAATGAAAGGTAGAATTTTTACTCAAGTGAATAGCACTTTGACTATCACAATAAAGCACATACCTTTCTTGTTTCAAACCCAACTCTTGCAAAAATTTCTTCAACCATAACTCTTCTTTGCAAGCTTCCGTAATGGCAATAAATTTAGCTTCGGTAGTTGAGAGAGCAACACAATTTTGTAATTTAGATTGCCATGCCACAGCTCCCTCTGCAAAAGTCATCAAATACTCGGAAGTAGATTTCCTAGAATCAATATCACCGGCCATGTCAGAATCTGTGAACCCATCAACCATCGGCTTACCATCTCCAAAACACAAACACACCTTCGAAGTCCCTCGAAGATACCTTAGAATCCATTTTACCGCTGCCCAATGTTCTTTACCCGGGTTAAAGAGAAAACGACTCACCACACCAACGGCGTGAGCAATATCCGGTCTTGTACAAACCATGTCGTACATCAAAGAACCAACTGCTGAAGCATAAGGAACTTTTAACATCTCTTCTTTGTCTTTCTCACTTGTAGGACATTGATTCGAACTAAGCTTGAAATTACTTGCAAGTGGACAACCAACCGGCTTTGCTTTATTCATGTTGAACCTCTCAAAAACTTTCTCAATGTAGCTTTCTTGAGACAACTAAATCAGTCCCTCTTTACGATCACGAACAATTTTCATACTAAGAATTTGCTTTGCCGGTCCCAAATCTTTCATAGCAAAAGACTTGCTCAACTCCAATTTCAACCTGTTTATCATGGTAGAATCTTGACCCACAATTAACATGTCATCAACATAAAGCAAAAGAATAATAAATTTGCCATCTGGAAAATTTTTCACAAACACACAATGGTCTGAAGTGGTTTTAGAAAAACCATTATTCATCATGAAAGAGTCAAATTTTTTGTACCATTGCCGTGGAGCTTGCTTGAGGCCATACAAACTTTTCTTCAATTTGCAAACAAATTTCTCTTTCCCTTTCTCTACAAAACCTTCCGGTTGCTCCATGTAAATTTCTTCTTCAAGATCACCATGAAGAAATGCGGTCTTCACATCAAGTTGCTCAACTTCAAGGTTCATACTTGCAGCCATGCCAAGTACAACCTGAATAGAAGACATCTTTACAACCGGTGAGAAAATCTCGTCAAAGTCAATACCTTTCTTTTGCCCAAAACCTTTCACAACAAGACGTGCTTTGTACCTCAGATTCTTCCTATCATTCTTCAATTTGAAAACCCACTTATTTTTCAGAATTTTCCTCCCTTTAGGCAACTTCACTAAGTCATAGGTGTGATTTTCAAGTAAGGAGTTCATCTCCTCTTCCATGGCCTTTTTCCAATCACCTTTCTTTGCATGCTCAATTGCTTCTTGGTAGTTCTCCGGCTCCCCTTGATCAGAAATCAACACAAATTCATTGGGAGGATACTTTCTTGAAGGTTGTCGGTCCCTTGTAGATTTTCTTAACTCAAGTTGTGGTGGCGGTTCTTGAGTTGGATGCTCTTCCTCAATTTCTGGCTCAACTTCATTAGAATTAGCATCATCCTTTACTTCTTCAATAGGTGGCTGCATATCTCCCCCATTTTCATCATCAATTGAAGATGAAGGAGATGGATCCATATAAATGAGATCACTAGTTTTTGGCTCCGGTTGATCACCTTTGCCAAAATCTTCAATTGTTTGGTCTTCAAGAAACACAATATCACGACTTCGAATAACTTTCTTGTCGACCGGATCCCACAATCTATACCCAAATTCATCACGCCCATAGACAAGAAAAATACATTGTCTTGACTTACTATCAAGCTTGGGCCTCTCATCCTTTGGAATGTGAACAAAAGCTCGGCAACCAAACACTCTCAAGTGCTCATAAGACACATCTTTGCCAGTCCAAACTCTTTCAGGAACATCACTATTCAAAGAATAGCAAGGAGATAAATTGATCACGTCAACCACTGTACTCATTGCCTCACCCCAAAAGGATCTTGGCAATTTAGCTTGTGAAAGCAAACACCTTGTTCTTTCCACAATGGTGCGGTTCATCCTCTCGGCAACGTCATTTTGTTGAGGAGTCTTCTTAACTGTCTTTTGGTGCCGAATACCTTGGCTGCGACAATATTCATCAAATGGCCCAATGTATTCACCACCATTGTCTGTTCGGATGCACTTCAATTTCTGCCCTGTTTCTCTTTCAACCATGGCCTGAAAATGCTTAAATACTTCTAGAACTTGATCTATAGTTTTTAGTAGAAAAGCCCAAACTTTCCTTGAATAATCATCAATGAAAGTAACAAAATAAAGTGCACCACCATGTGTTCTAACTTTTAAAGGACCACAAACATCCGAATGAATCAACTCCAAAATATTTTCCTTTCTAGAAGCAACATTTTTATGAAAAGAAACTCTATTTGTTTACCTGCCAAACAATGAATACAAGTTTTAAGATGTGTACCTTTCAAACTGGGTAGAAGTTCTTTCTTGAGCAAAACTTGTAACCCCTTTTCACTCATGTGGCCAAGTCGCTTGTGCCACAATTCGGTAGAAATATCATCTTCAAGTGCATTGACAACACCTTTACAAATTTTTCCTTGCATCGAATAAAGTGTATGAGTCTTCTTGCACTTAGCCACCACTAAAGAACCCTTTGTGAGTTTCCATATTCCATCACCAAATTTGTTGTTGAAGCCTGAATGTAGGGAACATGCCTCACATCTTTAAGCAACAACTTGCAGCCCAAATTTGTTTCCAAGCAAACATCACCCATACCAATAATCTTGGACAAACCTTCATTACCCATTCGAACAGAACCATAATCTCCTTTGGTGTAGGTAGTGAAGAAATAAACTCGAGAAGTCACATGAAAAAAAGCACCGGAATTAATCACCTAATTACTCTCTTGGCCCACAAAATTGATGCAATCATCTTCACAAACGATCATGAGATCATCGGTAGTAACTGCCGTTGTGTCTTCTTGCTTCTTATCCACACTTTTGTCACGCCTTTTCTCTTTATTCTTGAGCTTTCGGCATTCTCGCTTCATGTGCCCTTTCTCATAGCAATAATAACACTCAATGTCTTTCTTTGAAAAAGAACTATCTTTTGATTTGTTACTATCACCCTCAATGGGTCCATACAAATCTTTACAAAATAATAGGTCCTCCATTTTAGTTTTCCAAGTTACCCAATTGCTTCCATTGAAGCTAGACATACGATCCACATTCCCCTCCATTGATTTACACAAATAAATAAACCCAAATAACTCGTAAGCTCTGATACCAGTTGTTAGGAAAAATATGTGATTCCCCACAAGTAAATCAATCAATGGGAATAAAAACTAATGCGGAAAAATTAAATCAAAGGCAACACAAGAATTTTTACGTGGTTCCCTCAATGTGAGGTACGTCCATGGGATCGAAATCCGATTCCACTATCAACCAAAAGGTTTCGAAACGATTACAAATGAGACACGAATGGTCTCACAAACCACCCTTAGGTGAATTCCAAATAATCACAAATAAACAAAGATGAAAGACCTCACCAAATAGATGAACCAAAATCTTCAGAACCAGAGTTGAAGAAGACCCAAAATAATTAACCCAAATCTACCTCACCAAAGTAGCCGAATAAGCACCAACGTGATTGCAAACAAAATAGTGCACTTGAATGTCCAATTAAGAATCAATCAGCCACCAAGCTTGTAATTCAACCACAAAAACCCATTGAAGATGTATCACGGCTACTTTTTTTCTTGAAAAACAATCCCAATAATATTGTGAATCTAGGGTTTTCTTCTCAAAATCTTAGTTGTTTCCAAATTAGGTTGGGTCTCCACAAATTAAATATAATATATAAAAATATATTATAATTAATACTAAACCAAATTAAACTCTTTTTCCAAAATCAATTGGGTCCCACACTTCAATAAGGAGGTATACCCAACAATAAACACAATAAATTGAATATGTTATAATTATTTAATAGACTTAAACTTTTTTTATGATCATATATATGAAAATTCTTATAAAATGAACAATTTAAATTATCAAAATGAGACTTGGAGTAATTGTATAGACCCAGACAGCTCCCCCAATCATGACTAGAGGCAATCTAGAACCACCACCCCACCCCCCCCCCCCCCCCCAAAAAAAAAAAAAAAAAAAAAAAAAAATTACATTGCAAATGTAAAGAATGACTTGTACCAAACACAAAATAGACTTTGGCAGGAGGCCAATAACGGTGTAGATTTATTTGCCAAGAAAGCTCTTCAAATGGTTTCCCAGATCGAGTTTTTAATGACTGCCCACCCATCCATGGTGAGATCAGTAGAACTTGCACATCATAAAAATGAAATTTTTAAGACTATCTAATTGCACCCCATGTTAATAAGCTTCAAGACCACTAGCAAACAAAGAAGCAAAGGCTTCAATTTCGTGTTTCTTCAACATTATCCCAATCTGAAGCCCACCATCGCCATCTCTTGATTCTGAAAGAGAGAAGGCTCCATTTTTATCAATCGATGTTATCTCAACCTTCCTTGGTCTCCCCCACCCAAAGTCAGTCTTGTAAAGCTCAAAGCGCGGTGAACCTGCAATGCTAAATACCCTGTCCATGTCTATCGAAGCGAATTCAGACAGCCCGACCTTGTTTAGTAGAAGTCTATCACTCAAACGTCTTATAACTTCACCGATTGCTTTAGCTGCCATGGCCACCCCATCTTCTCCTATTAAATCGTTTGAATCTGCATTTCCGACATGAGCCGCAACGCAATTCCCAAAATAAGTTGAAGGGACAGGGGGTTCCAAGCGAGCCCGGCAATCAACGGTGAATCCAAGATGAACTTTCCCTGGCTTCATTTTCAGGGCTTTAACTAGGCAAACCCATACGTAGGCACATGTTACTGTAAAGGTCGATACATGAATGGATGGTTTCTGTATATGCTTCTCTTGCCACTGGCCATTCACCCTCTTCTTCATATTTTCTATGTTTGATCGTGTCAATTGGAAAGTGCCAAGCATTGCATCAGGTGAAACATTCACATCCAATATCATGAGGCTTTTGTTGTTGGATTTACTTACCAAGTTTAGGTAAGTTTTCTCAAGATCATCTGGGTCATTGATAACTGTCCTGTCATAGAATGGAGTCAATTCAGGGGTTAATGTTGAGTCTTCCCCGCGTTGGCAAATGGAAGCCCAAGATTGCATAAACATAGTTGCAGTTTTCCCGTCAAGTACTGCATGGTGTGTGGCGTAACCGATAGAAAACCCAGTGTTTGGAAACAGAGTGATTTGCAATACCATCGCGGGTACTCGTGTGTCAGAGGCCGGTAAGTTGGGTAAAAAGGGTTGAATTTCTTTGATTTCGCGAAAGCTATTGCTCGAGAGATGGTAGAAATCAGCTTCAGACTCGGCTATGGTAAGTGAAACTGCGTCATCGCCTTCAACGTATTGGATAATGGGTTTATCAGAATCTGGAGGCCAGGTCAGACTGCTGGCGAGAGGAAGGTAGTGGTGGAGTGTGAGAGAGAGGGAGTGCTTGAGTTTAGGAAGAACAATCTCTGAGAATGTAGTGCTTGAATAGGAGGCTTCGTAGAAGAAAAGGCGTTTAACGGGAGGCATATTCAACCAAAACACATCAAAGAATGTAATAGGAAGAGAGGTCTGGGAAGCTGAGTAAGCAGGTGAGCTAGGCGTTGGAGCCACTCTGCAAACCTCAATCACCTTCATCGGATTGGGTGCTGCCATGAGATCAGAGAAACCAAGGAAAGGGACGAACGGGTGGTGTGTACAGAAACTCTACTACTTTATTAATTATATTTATAGTATGAAAAATATTATTTAAATTAATAAATTTAATATATTTTTTTCTTTATTCATTATCATGATGACATAATAATAAAATTTTAAAATATAAAATAAATGTCATTATACTTTCTTTTTTTTTCATTCATAAAAGTCATTATACTGATATGGTTGAGTTGAACAAAAAGGGATTCGGATTCTTCCTAGAAACCAACTAGGTGGGGTATAGGCTATTGATCTAATCTTGAAAATGTGAGTGAGGCTATAAATAAAGGAATATTTCTTATGGGCCGGCGTGTTGGAAAGAATGCTATATCCTTTATTTTGTCATTTCCTCTAGTTAATGACGTGACCAACTATGTGAATCGTTTTGTACTGCTATTTTGTATTATTTTTAATCTCTTTAACTTTATATTATTAAAGATGTAATTAAAGAAATAAAATTAAGAGATTAATCAATATTAGAAATGGGCGTAGCAAATGAGGTGGTAGAGCCCACATGATAGAAATTTTGCCCACGCGTTTGAGAGAAAACTCTATAGCTTCCGATTCGAAGTTGGTTTGAAGGTTATTTTGGCTAAAATAATTATAAAAAATAAAATAAAATAAATTTTTTAATTTAATAAGATAAAATATCACATCAAATTTATAATCATTATATTTTTTCTTTCACAAAAAAATTAAAAAAGTCAAAAGTCATTCTCAAACTAGGCAAAAAGTCAACTTACTTCCTAAACGGAGGCATAATAATACGATAAATTCAGATTTAGGATGGTTTCGCATCCCAAAATAAGTCTACACTTTTTACCTTTTTATTATTTTTAGGTTACATTAATTAGTATCTACTTTCTATTTTTCTACATATCTTTTTATAAAAAGTCAAAAAGTATACTTATTTAGAACATCACAAATCACCCTTTAACTATTTAAAAATTATCATTTAATGGTTCAAATTTATTTTATGCATTGATTTCATACTATACAAATTCAATTTCAACCACACAATTACCCTTTTAGATAATTTTGAAAACCATAAGTTTAGATCCCAAACTTATTCGAAAACTCAAACTCACATCCCTCTCTTCTCTCTCATTTTCAGGAGATAAAACTCAGAAGAGAGAGTTTGGCAGTGTTTGGTAAAATTTCAGAATTATGATTTGAGTGTGAAATTGTATTTTGAATTTGTGAGTTTTTAAATTATGATTTGAAAAAAAAAATTTATTTGGTTATGAGCTTTAAATTTTTGAAATAGAAAGGTTGTTTGATTCAAAAATTTATAACTCATAACCAAATACACAACTCAAAATTTTATTTAAAGCTCAAAACCAAACTCTTTTTAAAATTCAATTCAAAAAAATAATTATTGATAAAAAAAAAATTTTATTTAAAAATTTTGAAAATATTTTTTTATGTAGAATAGAAAAAAATATATTATTTTTTGTTAAAAAAATCAAAAACAAATTCCCATTATTTTTTTTCTCCAATTAATACATGCCAAATGCCCACCAAAAAAAAAAAAAAAATTTGTTTCGAACACCTTGTTGGACAACTGACTGGACATTCGGGAGGATGACCAGGTAGACCCAATTCGCTATTTTCAGAATTCAAAATTAAAAAACTCACTACTCTCCAAACATGATCTGAAATGAGTTTTGAAATGTGACATTCACTACAAAAAATTCAATTTTTTGCGACGACAAAATGCTGTCGCAAATACTCATAATGCCGTCTCAAAATTTTTTTTGCGACGGCAACTGACTTTTAGCGACGGCAAATGAGGAGTCACAACAAAGGGTGTTGCTAAAACGTTTTAGTGATGGCACCATGCCGTCGCCTTTTTTTTGCGATGGCAAAAGTTGCCTTTTGTGATGGAATTCTGGTATTGCCAATAATATGTGAAAATTTAAGATTTTTTGCGACAACACTGTTTTACCGTCGCTAAAAGTGTTATTTGAGACGGCAAAAAATGTCGTCGCTAAAGGGTTTTTATTGTGATGGGATACCTGCCGTCGCTAAAAGATTATTTGAGACAACAAAACATACTGTCACTAAAAGATTATTTGAGACAGCAAAACATACCGTCGCAAAAGATTATTTGAGACGGCAAAAAATACCGTCGCGAAAGGTTTTTTGTTTCAACAAAATAGATTTAGTTCTAATGTTTTTTGACACGGTGTGATGCCGTCAAAAAAAAAAAAAAAAAAAACTGCAATAAAATTATTAAAAATATGAAAATTACCTGTATTAAATGAAAAATAATTGAAAAAAAATCAATAATTGCATAATAATATAAAAATTCCAGTATAAAAATAACAATTCATCGATAATAAAAATATTCTTTCATTCATAACAATACATCAGCAAAATTACCCCACTACATAATGTTACATAATACATATATAATGTTTAAATACATAATATTGTTCACAATTCAAAATAACGTAAATAAAAAATAAAAGTTTTCCTCATGATTCTTCCGTGGGTAACAAAAACAAAAGTTAATCACATTCTTCACGCGCTTGCATTCCACAAGAAGCAAACTCCTACTCAAGAAATATCTGAAAACAAAAATAAAAATAATTAATGACAATATAATTATGTGTTAATATTTTAATTATAAAAAAAACATAGAAATTTAACTACTATATAATTACAAAGATAATTAAGTAAATAATTTTGGCTAGACAGAAATCCGACTCTAATTCCCAAACCGGGAACCCAATTCAAGTCCCGTCTTCTCCCACAAGTCTCATGTGCCTAGGCGGTCGTGTGTGCTAAGTTTCGTGCTAATCCGACACTGTTTGGTGATTTTGGGGTGTGAACACCTCGAATTCAAGTTTCTTAAAGAACTAGTTTGTTTAGAGTAAATTCCGGCTCTAACTCCCAAACTGAGAACCCGATTCGAGTCTCGTCTTCTCTCACAAGTCTCTCGTGCCTAGGTGGTTGTGTGTGCCAAGTTTCGTGCTACTTCGACACCATTTGGTGATTTTGGGGCA
Organism: Camellia japonica; assembly: GCA_030407325.1. Taxonomy (NCBI): domain Eukaryota; kingdom Viridiplantae; phylum Streptophyta; class Magnoliopsida; order Ericales; family Theaceae; genus Camellia; species Camellia japonica. The sequence goes on along the minus strand of JAPPVO010000002.1, from coordinate 17,255,197 downwards.
TTAACAACTCAAATTCTAAGTTTTTTAAGAAACAAAGTTTGTTTCTTAAGAGTGAAATCCAGCTCTAACTCCCAAACCAAGAACCTGATTTGAGTCCTGTCTTCTCCCCCAAGTCTCTCGTGCCTAGATGATCGTGTGTGCCAAGTTTCATGCTACTTTGACGCCGTTTGGTGATTTTGGGGCGTTAACACCTCGAATTCTAAGTTTATTAAGAAACTAGTTTGCTTAGAGTGAAATTCGGCCCTAACTCCTAAACCGGGAACCCGATTCGAGTCCTGTCTTCTCTCACAAGTCTCTCGTGTCTAGGCAGTCGTGTGTGCCAAATTTCGTGCTACTCCAACACCGTTTGGTGATTTTGGGAAATTAACACCTCAAATTCTAAGTTTCTTAAGAAACTAGTTTGTTTCTTAAGAGTGAAATCTGACTCTAACTCTCAAACCGAGAACCTGATTTGAGTCCCGTCTTCTCCCACAAGTCTCTCGTGCCTAGGCGGTCGTGTGTGCCAAGTTTCGTGCTACTCCGACACCGTTTGGTGATTTTGGGACATTAACCCCTCAAATTCTAAGTTTCTTAAGAAACTAATTTGCCTAGAGTGAAATCCGGCCCTACCCCAAAACCGGAAACCCGATTCAAGTCTCGTTATCTTCTACAAGTCTCTCGTGCCTAGGCGGTCGTGTGTGCCAAGTCAAATTAAACAATTATATATAACATTTAGGATCCCATAATAACCAAGGTAAGAATGAAAAGGTGACAAAAATTCTCAGATGTATAACTAAATCCAGTCACTTATTAACTAAATTTGCAACATGTACCTTCTTATTACCATCAAATAATTTGCTCAACTAAGTAACAGTTAGATATTATAAACATCTTGGCAAATGAATATACTTACAGGATAACACAAACTTCATCACTATTTAACTCTCCAGATAAAATCATTTGTGTCACAATAAAATCATCATCCATTTCTCCATAATTAATGGCAACTGAATGAAGAAAGACATTACAAAAATACTACTTAGAAAGAATCAGTCATTATGGGAAAGAGAGAAACCAGAACACAAGAACAAAAGGAGCTAAATTATGCAAAATGGATTGGAGTGGATTACATTTTGGAGATGTAGAAGGGAGTCATGAAATAAGGGAAAGAAAAGTTAATAAATAAATAAAACAAAAAACCAAAAAATATTATCAATACAGTAATAAATAAGAAAATCTCCATACTTGATGTCAACACAAGCAAAGAAACAATCAATATGGTCTCACAAAGTGGGGAAGAAAGGATTAGAATTTACAGCAACTTTACAGTAGAAAATAGGATTATGAAAAGTACCTTTTAATGTGGCACGCTTATTGGAGCAAACACACTGAGCATCTTCCAAAGTATTTGTCAGTATATCCAAAAAGTATTCTTTAGGGACCCCTCCATAGCTAAGAAGTGCAATCAAGTTCCTTGACAAATAATTTTTCTTAGGTTTATTGCTGGAAGATGAAAAATGAAATTAGGAGTGTCAATTTTAACAATAGAATCCAAACCTAAGATAATTTACTTGGATGTCGTATCTCCATCATGATAAATTATTGTCATCCTAGGCTATGTTTGATTCCACAAGACTAATAGTGAGGTATTAATAATCCTAGCAAATTAATGTGGTATTCATAATCCCACCCCTACCCCATTACTAATAATCCTACAAATTTGTTGGATTAATTATCCATTGGATTAATAATCTTAAAACAAAATGTCAAAACAAACATGGGATAATTGGACCCACGAATTAATAATCCCAATCCCATACTCTAATCATTCCAATCAAATATGCCCCTAAAGTATTATTACGATACCAATTATGGAATTTGGAACCCCAATCTTGAAGTAAAAATTAGATAGATTTCCTGGTCTAACTCAAGTACAATGACAATTTGAAGCTATAGATCATTTATCAATGTAAGATAAGGAAAGACAACTAATTATATCAAGTGCCACTAGTACATGACATAGTGATTGTATATGACCACAGCACAAAGTCAATTTTCAAAAAAAAATATATACCTAATTCCAACTAGAGAAATGTTAGGGGTCAATTTTCAAAAAATACATACCTATTTATCAATGTAAAAAATACATAGAAAGTCAATTTGTCAGTAATTATAAAAAGATCATTTGGATTCAAAATAAAATAAAATATGTGGAACCAAAGTGGGGGGAAAAGTGAGGAAAAAAGACAAAACCAACAATTGAGAAATAAGAAAATGTTGGATAAGCTGGTTTTGTCATGTGGATGGAATGTAAATGATATACTCAAAATATATGAGCACTCAATTATGAAAAGAAAAAAAAAATTAAGACAAAAAGGTAAAAAATTTGAACAATTCAAATCTGGGAGAATAATAATAAAAGAGTATATGAAATATGATAAGTGGAATATACAACCTAATGTAAATGATCAAACAAGAAGAATTTGCATAGTCAACCTAAAACTAGTAAATAAAACATGAATGCTAAAATTACATTGTTGAGACCATATGACATCAGTTAATACTCAAGTTCATATCTCCCACATTCAATGAACTAGTATTCTCTTACGAACCTCACGGTTACCAAGCTGATCAAGCTGATACTATCCATGCAAGCGCAACATTTTCACCTGGAATTAAGAACTAGAAATTTTAGGCATATTCCACAAACTGAACATCTTTTGTTATTTCTCACAATAGCAAGCAAAACACCAATAAATATTGTGGATAAGACTACTAACCGCAATATCTAGCCAACCAACTGCCAATGGTGATGATATTGCTTCCCAGTATTCGGGATCATCTTCAATTGCCTAGCTTATCACCAACACAAAGAAAAATTTAAATAAAAATAAAAACTTCGATTGCCTAAGAAGAACAATTTTGAATAAAATTTTATTAAAAAAAACTCCAAAAACTGACCTAAAAATATTGTTCACAATATAAATAGCTAAAAAAATCTACTTGATAGGCTCCATTACCAGCCAGATTTCCTAAACAATGAAGTGAGAACCTAGTCTAGAGTCTCAATTAGTAATTACATATTTGAAATAGTGCATGCATATCTGCTGAACATGATAAACAGACAATGAAGTTCAAAGAAGAAATTAGACAGTTTTGCACGGTAACTATGAGGCCCAACCACACATTTAATTAGTAGATGTGCAATCAGCAATCCTACCATAACGTGCTATGAACTTCGGCGAAGTATCAGAAAAAAATTTTCTAATAAAGAAAAACATAAAGGCAGATATGCTCAGTCTAATTGCATCAACTGAGTTCTTCTGCCTCTTGTTTTCCAATTAAATTTGAAGAAGAAAATGTGACTGCAAACATCAGGATAGGGCCAAACCTGCAAACTGACTAGATCTTTTTGAAAATTGACAAGTTTTGAATGAACTGTTGGCTGAGTTCTGGACAGTAAGCTATCATAATCCTGCAGACAAAAACAAGAAGCAATTTGGCATGCCTGCAAAGCAACAAAAAAAAAAATGCCAAAAAGGATTCAAAATAAATGAGAGATCATTACAGCTAACCAATCAAGAAGCCGTTCAGGCATCCAAGCTTGAGAATGCTTGTCTGCATAAAATATTTCCAGTAACTCCCATGCAGATTTCAAGCAGGTTGGCTCCTCAACTTTCTATATAAGATTTGTGTATAGATACAATAACTGGCGTTAAATTGGAACCGATTAAGGAAGTTTTTACATATGGAGACACTGATTAATCCAAGGCCAACAGATTAAACAAACATCCAAAAAGGCACATAGGAAACAGGCTCACCTTTAAAACTGTCTTTGGGTCTTCAATCACTAAACTAGGCGGCAACTTTTGACCACCAAGAAGAAAATTTATGTCACTACTATACTCCATAACATATTCCCACCTAATTATGTCAGAAAGTGTGATTGTCATGTTCCGAATAACGACTAGAAGACATGATAGAGAGTTTAGTAAAGCATGAAGACATGATAGAGAGTTTTAGATCTAAAAATTGATACATTTCCATTCGTTTTTTAGGTTCTCCAAGCAATCCTACAGTAAAAACAAACACCTATATTGCATAGCATAGTGCAATTATCAAAACCCACAATCTTACAACAACTCTGATATAAAAACTGTAAATCCATATAATATATAGCTAACACAATCCATATTAAACCAAATTAGTTCCAGAAATTTACCTCAAAGTCGTTCCGTTGTGCTCCTGAGACCTCAAGTGCTTTGACATCGAAGGGATTGATCCGAGGGCTTGCCGAATGAGTCTTTGCTCGGAATTATCATCGTCGTCCGAATCCATGCCTATTCGAGGTGTGAAATCTTCATTATCCTCCTCGTCCTCGATCTTTGACTTGTCCTCGTCCTGAAATACCGATCGAGATTCAATCGAATCCATTGTCGATAGCCTCTCGTTCTCTCTCCGATCCATCCTCCACCATACTCTCTCGTTAGATTCCAAGCCAAGGCTGAGATCGATTACACTATGTTTGGGAACCTAGGAGAGAAAAGAAAAGAAATGATTACTTAAGTAATAAGAGAAAAGAAAAGAAAAGAAATGATTGTGATTTCTCTTCTTTTTGTTTGGATAAGGAAGAAATAAAAGAAAAGAAATGATTGTGATTTCTCTTATTCTTGTTTGGTTAGGTTTCATTAAGAGAAAAGAAAAGAAAAGAAATTATTTTCTGTTATATTACCAAAATAACATTTTTATATTTTCAATCATTTTATTTCTTTTATTTTTATAGGGATAAAATTGGTATTATGATAATAGTGGTTTCTTTTCTCTCCCAATCTCTCTACTTTTGAGAAGATTGAAAATGAGGCTTATAAGAGAAATGAGTTTCTCTCCATTTCTCTCAATTTCTTCCCATTTCTCTCTACTTAGGTTATCCAAACAAATAAGAGAAATACATATCACTTCATTTCTTTTCTTTTCTCTCCAAATCACTCAATCCAAACATAGCGGTCGTGTCTAATCTGTAAAAACTAATGCTCCATTTGTGTGTGTGCAAGTATGAGTGTGGAGATTGGAACCCTAGAAACTGGTGCAAAGATTGGCGATTGAGAGAAAGAGAGAGGGTTTTCCTATTATAATATTTTAACTTCTTTAGGTGTCGAAAATTTCTTATGTTCTTATTTGGCGCTTATTAATTTTCATTTTGGCCCCTTGGTTTTTCTGGTCACAAATGAAAATTTAAGGTAGCTTTTGATAACGTTTACCTTTTTAGTTTATGTTTATACAATTTTTATAAATTAGTTTTTCTTTATTTTTAGAAAAACATAAATTACACACGCGTTTTTTTTGAACAAAATGTTTAAAAAAATTTAAAAACATAAACTAAAAAACATGTTTGTTCAGGCCTAAAATATTTATATTTATTTTTTTATTATTTATGATAATGGGATCATATACATTATAATTGAAAAAAAATTGATTGGAAAAAAATTAATTAAAAAAATTAATTGAAAAAAAATATATATTTGAAAAAAAAAATTATTTGGAAAAAAATTAATTAAAAAAAATTTGTTAGTCAAATTTTTAATTTTTTGTTTAAAAATCAACGTAAACTCATTTTTTGAGTTTACAATTTTTTCTCAAATTTATAAACTGAGACGACCATTTATAAACCAAAAAAATTATCAAACAAATTTTTATGATAGTTTTGTAAATTTTTGTAAATATAAACTGAAAACTAAAAATGAAATGGTTACCAAACAAGCCCTAAACAATGAATTCATGGCTCATTTAGAGAGAGAGTGAGAGAGAAAGAGAGAGAGAAAAAAAGATGAACGAGAGAGATAAAGAGAGATGAGAGAGATAGAGAAGAGAGATGAGCGAGAGACATAAAAAAAAGAGACAGAGAGAGAGAGACCCATTTCATTTTTTGACTTTTTCCTCTTTCAACAACAATGGGCTCAGAGAAAGAAACGAGTGTGATTGAGAGAAATGAACGATTGAAAGAGAAGAAAGATGAGTGAGAGAGAGAGACACAGAGAGAGAAACAAGATGAGCGAGAGATAAACGAAGAGATAGAGAGAGAGAGAGAGAGAGAAAGACATCAAAAAGAGATGAACAAGAGATATATAGAGAGATAAAAAGAGAAGAAAGATGAGTAAGAGAGATAGAGAGCGAAGAGAGATGAGAAAGCTAGAGAGAAGAGCGATGAGTGAGTAAGAGAGAGACAGAGAGAGAGAGAGAGAAGAGAGAGAGAAACAAGATGAGCGAGAGATAGACAAAGAGAGAGAGAGACAGTAAAAAGAGATAAACAAGAGATATATAGAGAGACAGAGAGAGAAGAAAGATGAGCAGGAGAGATAGAGAGCGGAGAGAGATGAGAGAGCCAGAGAGAAGAGTGATGAGTGAGAGAAGGAGAGAACAGAGATGAGCCAGAGAGAGAGAGAGAGAGAGGCCTGTTTCATTTTTTGACTTTTTTCTCTTTCGACAAGTGATTAAGAAAAATGAGAGATGAGCGATTGAAAGAAGAGAGAGAGAAAAAAAAGAGATCAATAAATCGAGCAGGAGATCGGTAAATTGAGAAGAGGGGAAGGAGAGAGTGAGCAACGCGAGCACAGTGTGGGAGATAGAGAGAAAGACACAGACAGACAGAGAAACAGGAAGATGAAAAAATGGATATGGACAAAAACAAGCAAGGACATAATTCTCATTTTATGAAGTTGATTTTGGCCATGGCACTCATGTCATTGCCATGAACACTAGATTAAATTGTTTAATGTTTGGGACCTAAAATGATGCCCCAATTTAAATGGCCAGTTTCCTTTTAGGTGGCTTCAAACAAAGAGAGGTGGCATTCTATTTTCACTGGGGAGATCCAAGTCCCATGTAATTCAATCTCTACCAAAGAAATAATTTTAACAAAAATACTTAACAAGTTATTATCTCAATTATTATATTTAAATCATGGATTAAAGTAGGAGTTTGGAATGAAAAAAGAAAAGGCAAAGAAAATTGAGCAACATTTCTGCTTACACTACAAAATTTTAGTTTTTTGCGATGGCAAAATGTTGTCGCTAATACTTCTAATGCCGTCTCATCAAAACCGTCATTTTTTTTTTTTGTTTTGTGATGGCACCTATTACCATCGCAAAAGCTCTCTTATTTGCGGCTGCAGTTCATGCCGTCGCAAAAAACAGCTTTATTTGTGACAGCATAGGTTACCGTCGCAAAAAATGCACATTATTTGCGACGGCAGTTGTTACCGTCTCAAAAAGTCATTTTTTTGTGACAGGAAGGGGTGCCGCCGCTAAAAATCCATTTATTGACGACGGTAAGTGGTGCTGTCTCAAAAAATCACTTTTTGCGATGGTAAGTGATGCCGTCGCAAATGCTTCCGTGTTATAAAACCTCTTTTCTTGTAGTGATTAGAATTAATTTTTGAAAACATAAGCCAAACAAATCCTTAAAAACTGTACTAGAATTATGCTCTAAACACAGCTTTTGGTTTTTTAGGAAGAGAAATCTAGCTATAAACCCCCTTTACCTTCCTTTCATTGTTAAAAGGACTAAGAAAAAAATTATACTTTCTAAACCCCCTCATAATTATAAAGTCTTCCATAAAGGACAAAATTTATTATTTAAATATTTTATATGACTATTATACCCTCAACTAATTCTTCCCACTCTCTTCCCCACTCTCTTCCTTTCTAAATCCACAGACAGCTTCTGCATATATAATCAGGGAGTGTTAGATTTTTGATCAATTTGCAATCAATTTTTTGTTGGTAAAGGTTAAGAGATTCGGATTAGAGAGATGATTAGAACTGGTGCTGTTTCGCGGCGGAAGAGATCGTCGGAGATGATCAGAGAAAGCTTCGACGATGACGATGTATCGCCTTCCGATTCTCCGGTGCTGTTTCGCGGTGGAAGAGATCGTCGGAGATGATCGGAGAAAGCTTCGACGATGACGACGTATCACCTTCCAATTCTCATGAAGTTCATGTTCTTGCCATTGATGATAGCCTCGTCGATCGAAAACTCATTGAATGATTGCTCAAAATCACCTCCTGCAAAGTTCCAAATGAAAACTCATTGAATGATTGCTCAAAATCACCTCCTGCAAAGTTACAAATCAATTCTCTCTCTCTCTCTCTCTCTCTTTCTCTCTCTCTTTCCTCCCTCTCTCCCTTCTAGGAGGCGACAAAGGCATGTTTGGTGGAGTTGTTTGGTTATACATATTTTTTTAAACACAGATTTGAGTTTTGAATATATGTATATATATATATATATATTTGTGTATGAGTGTTGTTGAACACATGTATTCTTTTCATTGAGATTTGTGTTTGTTGATCGAGTTTTAGAAGTTTTTCTTCTCAATTAGATATGTTGATTTGTTGATTAATTTGTTTTGTTTTTGTTTGTTTGTTTGTTTGTTTTTTTTTTGTTGATTTTTTTTTTGTTGTTTTTTGATCTAATTTCATTTGACAGAACCAGAGTAAAATTTTACTCTGGTTCTATTGCTCTGTTTTTTGTTTCAGATAATGAGAGTAAAATTTTACTCTGGTTCTATTGCTCTGTTTTTTGTTTCAGATAATGAGAGTAAAATTTTACTCTGGTTCTATTGCTCTGTTTTTTGTTTGAGAGAATTAGAGTAAAATTTTACTCTGGTGTTAGAATGACAGTAAAATTTTACTGTCAACAGGTGGTCATTGCCAAAACACTTCAGCCGCCACAAACACTGCCTTCGCTTTTTTACTTTTGTGCAGAGTAACATTTTACTTTTAGCTTCAGAGTCTCACAGTTTACTCGTTTTTCAGAGTAAAATTTTACTTTTGTACAGAGTAAAATTTTACTTTTGTGTAGAGTCTAATATTTTATTAGTTTTTGAATTGATCTGTTCATATTTAGCTTGTTCAATAGATGATTTATTCAATTTCTCTCTCTTTCTCTCTCTCTAATAAGAATCTCTCTAATCAGAATTTCCCACAGAAATTTTACTCTGAATCAGAGCAAAATTTTACTCTGGTTAAAAACATGTTAATTTGCTTAAAAATATAAAATTTTACTTTGAATCATAGTAAACTTTACTCTAAAACTTTACTCTAAAATTTTATTTTGGTTAAAAACATGTTAATTGCTTAACAATATAAAATTTTATTTTGAATCATAATAAACTTTACTCTGATTCAGAGTAAAAACTCTGAATCAGAGTAAAGTTTGCTATGATTCAAAGTAAAATTTTACTCTGAAATTTTACTTTGGTTAAAAACATGTTGATTTGCTTAATAATCTAAAATTTTATTTTAAATCATAGTAAACTTTACTCTGATTCAGAGTAAAATTTTACTCGGAAGTCACAAGCAGATGAAGAACATGGATTACAAAATCAAAGATGATTCAAATAATGAAACTGAATTGGAAAGCACTTAAGCCAAATTCATTTGAACATAAACATTAAAACTTAAATACATAAATTAAGTACATACAGAAAATAACTTACAATTACAATTATAGCAACTGCAAGGATCTTAATTAGGTTACAAACGGGAAGAGGTAATTTTCACTCAGAGCTCTCTGTTTTTTCTTGAAAACTGAAGAATAAAACTTAGAGACTACTGAATGAATTGATTACAATATATAGAAAAGGAAAAGCAAAATAGCATGTGACTTTGGTGACTGATGAAGGCAGCTGGCAGCGCATGAAATAAAGCAGATGCTGTCGGTTGCTTTCGGTGGAGTGATGGCACGACTGAGTAGCTTTTAGCAATAGTTGATTGAGGTGAATAGTGACAGTGAACAGTAACTTTTACTATTCATCACTTTCGGTGGAACATGTGAATATAGGAATCATTATAGATACAAATTAGCAGCTTTTCTCAAAAGAGTAGTGATTGAAGCTAATTTGTATTTATAGGGAACCCTATGTTGATTGATCAGGCATATGGGTCCTCAGCATCTTGGAACTCAGATCTTCCATATGAGATGGGTTGAGTAGTTGAACCTTCAGAAGATTGTGACTGGTTTGAACTGTCTTCTGAATTTTCTGAACTGGTTGACTGGGCTTCATTTTGATCCATGATTTGGCAGACTAACTGGAGCACTTCATCTTTAGATAATTTGGACTTGCTTTTGGATTTGATTTTGGACTGAGCACGAGGTGAACTGGGCCTTGACTGAGCCTTGGATTTGGATTTTGATTGGGGCTTTGATTGAGTCTTGGGCTGAGCCGGTACTGCAGGAGCTTTGGACTTAGCCTTGGACTTTGATTTATCAGTAGTGGATTGAACCTGAACCTTTGATTTGGATGACTTGGGCTTGGAGCCACTAGATGAGGGGCTTCCAAGGTTGATTGGAGGAAGGCTGGGCTGACTTCCTTGGTTGATTGCAGCAGTTGGGTTCTGCTGGGCTTTGATCATAGATGGGGTTGGAGCGCATTGATCAATGGGGAATTCTTCTTGAACAATTTCAAAAGTTCTGGGCACATTAAACTTAGCCCACTTAGCCCACCATTTGACTAAATGTTGACGGGTGATTATATTACCATCAATTCCATAATGCCATTTAAATATCCATGGGAGTTTATATTTGGATATAAAAATTAACAAAGATGGAAATTGTTTCTGATGAGTGGTGAAGGGATAAACAGAGGAGAAATAATTGATCAGTTCAATGAGATCACCAGGAAGAATATCTGAAATGACGCCATAATGAGTCCACCATCTCAGAAACCAAGTAGGTAACTCAGATTTGAATTTCTGATCAAAGGAGATAAACCAGGAGTGACTGAAGGACTCATTTTGGTACAAGAAAATCTTGAACCAAGCATCAATGTAATCATGGTAATTATATTGAATAGAGTGACCAGGTAAATCTCTAGCGTAGGTCCAATCATAAATGGGTTTGATTAAGACTGATTGGTGATGGATCAAAATATCTTTGTAATAGGTGAGTGTTTTCTCTGGATGTGAGAGGATAAATGGGCATCCAGAGCCAAAATAAGATTTAGCAATTTCATGAATAACTTGGCTTTTGGGGTGACTGGGTTCCTTGTAGAACAAATTAGTAGTGTGTGATTTGGTGTAATCAGATCGAGATGACCTGACTGGGTTTGCAGGGTATGGAGTGACTGAAACAGATTGACTGGAAGCAAAAGGATCTGTGGCCAAAGCAGATGAGTAATTAGGTCGATAAATGTTACCAAGGACTTGATAACGGTTAACCATTTCAAGTGAATAGGATGGAATGGGTGACTCTAAAGGAGGCGGAACAATGAGTTGATTAGGTTTACTGGAAGATGGGACCAAAGCCTTAGAAAGAGGCCTTGGGCGAGACATCTGTGAATCAAGTAACAATATTAGCAACCAGAAAGAAGATCTAAATAATTCTGGTAGTAATTCAAATGACTAATGTATTCAGTAAGTAAATTGCGACGAGCTTGAATTTGATGATAATTGATATATTGGCTGTTTAGTGGTTTTGTGGCAATTGGAGGCGTTGAATCGAAAGGTAACTTGGTGAATCAGGGTTTGGTAATGGGTAATTTGGGTTTTTAAGTAGGAAATATGTGGAGTTGCACTCATCCCTTACCCCCCCTGTAAAAATTCCCGGGTAAGAAAATCAGGAAGGGAATTTTGACAACCAGGAATATAAGTAATATCAAAATCAAAAATACTTAAAAGAGATTGCCAACGGGCAAAAATTTGTTTACTAGCAAGATTTTGAACATCTTTTTCTAGTACATATTTAGCAGATTTGCAATCAACACGAAGTAAAAATTTTTGATTTAAAATATCATCTTGAAATTTTTGAATACATAAAACAGTAGACAAAATCTCTTTTTTAATAGTACTATAATTTAATTGTGCTTTGTTCCAGACACCAGAATGATAACGAACAATTTGTTCAGATGATTGAGGAGTGACTTTCTGGAGAAGAATGCCACCATAACCAATATCAGAAGCATCAGTTTGAATAATTTTGAATGAATTTTCAGTAGGAATCCCAAGACAAGGAAGAGATTTAACATATTGTTTAACTTGTTGAACAATGACAGTGTGAGCAGGAGACCAAGGAGGAGGATTATCTTTTAACCTATCGAACAGAGGTTGACAGACTTTCCTAAGGTCTTTATAGAATTCAGCAATGTAATTAAGGGAACCTAAGAACCTTTGTAATTGGGTTTTGTCAAGAATTTCATCAGGAAATTTGGAAGCAAATTCAATAGATTGACTAATGGGGAGAATAGTATTTTGGTGAATATCATATCCTAAAAACCTAACCTTGGTTTGAAACAATTTAATCTTGAGAGCAGATATGACTAAACCATGACTTTTAATTGTATAAAAGAATGCAGTTAAATGTTTCCAATGTTCACTGATGGATTTGGAGAAAATTAATATGTCATCAATGTAAACAATAGAGAAATGACTAAAGGGGTTGAATATGTCATTCATGATATGTTGAAATTCACTAGGGGCATTTTTTAAGCCAAATGGCATGACATTCCATTCATATTGACCAAAAGGTGTATTAAAAGCAGTTTTGTATCTATCTTTAGGATGAATTTGAATTTGCCAAAAACCACTTTTTAAATCAAATTTACTAAAAATAACAGCTTGATTAAGTCTCTTAATTAAATCTTTTTTATTAGGAATAGGATATCGAATCCATTCTAAAATAGCATTTAATGGTTTGTAATTTATAACTAAGCGAGGGACACCTCTTTCTAATTCAGCATTTTTATTAACATAAAAAGTAGGACAAGACCAGGGTGATTTACTAGGACTAATAATTCGATTTTTTAATAATTCATTAATTTCTTTTTTACACATTTCTAACAATTCATGATTCATTTGAATGGGTCTAGATTTAGTAGGAATTTGTTTTTCATTAAAATTTTTAATATACGGTAAAGTAACTACATGTTTTTTCCTATGCCAAAATGCAGTAGGTAAAGATGAACAAACAGTTGATTCAAGTTTTAATTTAAAATCATTGATTTGAGAAATGAGAACAGGATAAGTTAATTGTTGATCAATTCTTTTATAATTAATTTCTTCTTTAAGAAAATTGATTTGTCGAGTTAATTGATTAATAGTATGGGAAATAGAACAATCTTTTAATTGATTTAATTCAAGCATTTTTGGTGGAAATAAGAATTTAAATGTAACAGGTTGGCCTAAAACATGAGTAGTTATGCCTTCACTAGAAGTAGTAAATGGATATAATAAGGATATGAATGGTGTGCCTAAAATGATGCGATCAGTCATATTTTTCACTAAAACAAATGTGGTTTTAAAACAAACATTATATTGGCAAACATGGACTTTAGGTAATTTATACTTAATATGCATTTTACTACCATTAGCAGAGGTTAATTTCTCTTGACATTTTTCATAATATTTAGTAGGAAGTAATCCTTCTTGAATACAATTTAAATCAGCACCAGTATCAATTAAAGCAACTAACTCTAATTCAAAATCTTCGACAATAATTTTAATTTTTGAATACCATTTTTGCATATAGATTTTATTGAGTAAGTTTAATCGTTTGTCTTCAAGGTTAGTAGGTTGAGGTCGATTATCAAATATAAGTTTAGCTGGATTAGTATGATCAGAATCAGGATCAGAATTATGTTCAGATTCATGAGGTGATGTATGTGGATTAGGTTGGAAATTAGTTAAACTTTGATTAAGTTTTAGAGTGATAATTTCATCTTCTAATTTTTTATCCTTATTCTGAAGATCACGGATAGTTTGTTTAATTTGGTTGATTTCAGATTGTAAATCTTGAAGTGTAATCTCTTTAGTTTTATTTTTAAATTTTTCCAGAGTCTTGGATAAACTAATAATAGGTTTATTAAACTTAGGTTTATTATCCGATTGAAGTAATAAAGCTTTTAATTTATCAATATATTGTTGTTTTAAATTAGGATCATCTAATTTACTAATTAAGTCAATTAAAGCAGATTCTTCTTGAGTGTGTTTGGTAAGAACAGAAATTTGTTTAACTGGTTTACAACAAACATCATTACATCCTAAGGTAATTTGATTATCTGAATCAGAATTATCACTATTCGAAGGGGAATTAGATGTAGATGGAGGAACAGAAGAGGAATCATTATCAGATTGATTTAATTGAAAGATTTCAAATAACTGAATTTTGGATTCTTCATTAATTTGGAGTTGGTTAACTCTATCTTTCAGTTTTTGTTTTTCTTTACATTTATTAGCATAATGACCTTTTTGACCACAATTATAGCAGGTAATATCTTTATTAGATTTTGATTTCGGATGTGATTTAGATTTATAATGTTTCTTTTTGGGTTTAGTATAAAATTTATCATTGGATTTGGAAGGTGAATAAGGCTTTTTGTATTTATTATAATATTTGGATTTATTTTTATGCTTAGAATATTTATGTGATTTCCTACGAGAGGGTGCAACAGGAGGTAATCCATATTGTTCACAGAAATTTCCTAATTCATATTTAGCTTTATGTTTATCTTTAGTAGCTTTTTGACTAAGTTTAAGATCAATACACATTTTTAATCCTTCTTTTTGAATAGTACTAATTATATCACCATATGTTAAATTATCATATTCTATAACACCAGTAGGTTGACTAAGAACATCTCGAATTTTGTGAGCAAATAGACTAGGCAATCCATTAATAAATTTTTCTTTCCAAAATGATTTAGTACAGTCTTCTCTTAACATAACTCTAGAGGTAAATACATCTTTATACCATCTAAAATCACTTAAGGTTGGGCAAGTAAGATTACTGAGTTGATCATGTATGCGAGAATAAATATTAGTTGGAGTACCAATAAAATGTCTAACAATAGTATAGATTAATGCATTAATACCATCAGGGTGGCAACAACCAATATTTTCATCAAAGATAGGTAAACCATTATCATCGGTTTGATTAGCATAAGTTATAGATTCTCGTTGGTCTTCAGTTAAATATTTTTCCCACCAAGATTTGAGCATACCAGTGAACCCAGAAGTAATTAGAATAACAATTTCAGATTGAGAGTATTGGGGATAATTGGAGAGATAACTATTAGAAACCATAGATAAATGATTTAGTTTTTGGAGAATTTGATCTTCACTAAGACCATCAATATTCCATTCGTATAATTTTTTGGCAGAAACAGAAAATTGATTATTAAGATTAGTTTCTTCGAATTGGAGATCAGGAGGAGTAGGTCGAGAATACCAATTTTTGGTAGTTTGAGGGTTAACTTTGGGATAATGAATTTTATGAAGATGAGAGGATTGGAATTGTTGAGCTAATTGATTTATGTCATCATCAGTGTCAGATTGGGTGGAAGCAGTTTCAGTATTAAATTGTTGATTTAGAACAGTAAGACCTTTATCTTTAGAGGGTGAAGCATTATCAGTTGTAGATAATTTAGTAAATAATTTTTCAATAGCTTGGACAGTAGAATGATCATTAGTAACTAAACTAGTTCTTTTAGAACGATTAGTGGGTAGATTAAGTAAAGGTGAATCTAAAGGTTGTTTAGTGGATGAGGTTTGAACAGATTCTAAATTGGTTTCTATTTTGTCTAATTGTTTACCAATTGTACTTAAACATTGATTAGTATAAATATTTTGTTCAATGACTTTTTAATTTCATTATCATTACCAGGTAATTTGAAAGGTGACGCAGGGATTTCAGAACATTGTTGATGAAGAAGTATTTTTTCTAAAGGAGGATGACTAGAACTAACAGAAGTAGTGTCAGAAGTTTTCCATTTATATTTGGTGATTGCATTAAGCTTTTTGTAATATTTATCAACATACTCTAATAAAGGTAATTCAAAACCATATTCAATCATAAAATCATACCATTGTCTAGAAATTTGGGACATTTGAGTAGAAGTATATTGAGTATAGTAAGCATGGCGTTGAGTTCTATTGGCTTTAGATTTAAATTCAATAAGTAATTTATCAAGATTAGGAGTAAATTTTTTTTTGATTGTCATTAATTGAGGATTAATGGATGGTGTAAATTCGTCAAAATCAGTTTGAGTTGGAGAATTATTAGAAGCGATTTCTTCTTCAGGTAAATGTGTATGAGTTGAATAAACAGGTTTACTAATTTGTGAAGTTGTAGAATTATCAATTCATTTTAATTTGTTTTGAGTAGTAGGACCAAGATGTAGTTGACTGTTTTTACTAAATAGAGGAGTATTAAATATCGCATATTCAGTTTCAATTTCAGTAGGGACACTAGATGTACTATGCCTAGAAGATTGACTCCGATTAAATTTAATACGAACAGAACCATCATCATATTGTTGAATATCTTGGATATCTTGTTCTGAGGATTGTTGTTGATTATGTTTGTAATTTTCATTAACAGTAACCCATTGATCAGGTAAATCAATATTTTTCCATTCAATCATTTGCGGTATATTAATATGTGATTCATTGTGACTACTACTTTGGATTAAAAGAGTTTTATTTTGGGACTTTTATGTAAAGCATGAACATTTAAATTAGTTTGCATGCATTTATAATGAACACGATATATTAAGCAATATTATGAACTTTTTCTTTCATGTTGGTAAATGAACCATGTAATTGAATATTTAATGTTAATGCATCTAAAATATGTGGATCGCGTAAACTAAGTGTAAAATCAGGGAAACAATTAAAATGTACTGGCCCTTTATGAAGACCAGTTTCCATCATACCCATTAAACTATCATTGTAATTAAGAAAACGAGCATCTCGTAAACATAGTAAAACAGAAGTATTTTTGCCTACAATTGTTAATGGATTAACACCAACTTGAATGAGACCAACATGCATAAAATTGTAACCATTATTTAAATGTCTTTTGATTAACTTAGCATCAAATAATTGACAGGTTTCTCGAGGTTTTTCTAAAGCATATACTTGTTCAATTGTTTTAACATGTAAAGCAACTTTAAAAACATTTTGTAAAAAAGTAGTTTTATAAATTTCTTTAATTTGGAATTTTGGTATATTCCATCCTGTATTAATTTGATCATTTTGTATTTCAACATCTTCTTTATTTATTACTAATCCTTGATTAGGTATTGAGGGCAACGTTGTTGACCTAGAACTGACTGATGAGTTACTTCTAAATAATCGATTCATTGTTCTTGTTAATTAATCAGTTTTACAGATATCTTAATACAGACCCTATTCTAGTCAGGTTATCACAGACCAAAGAGGTTTGAGTACAGACCCTATTCTGAATGTCCAACACTGCCTAACCCTAAGGACTTACTCTGGACAAGAGATGAAAGTGGGTGACTTAAACCTGGTGGATAGACCCAGACTGATCTCGTGGGTGATTAAGACGAACTGAAAACTAGATTAATCAAGTGAACAATAAAAAAGATTAATTGGAAGAAACAAAGCAGTTAGAAACAGGATACAACATAACATGGCTCTGAATTAGAGTAAAATTTTACTCTGAATCAGAGTAAAGTTTACTGTGATTCAAAGTAAAATTTTACTCTGAAATACACAGTGAAGATGGCTTAATAGGAGAGCTGATAGATATGAGGGTAATATAGTAAAAGAAATAAGTTTTAAAATATTAGGGTGTTTTGAAAGTACTTATATAATTATTGTCCTTTTAAAAGATAAATTAGATAGTGAGGGGTCTATCATCAAATCTCCCTTTTAGGAATGGAGAGATTTGTTGTATGTGAAACATGCACATGTAGTAACTGGTATAAAATTTGAATCTTGCTTTGTTACGTCATTCAGGAGTTTGGGTAAGAAAATTATGTGGATGTATGGTTGTTGCGAGGAGTGTGTTCAAGGCATACAAAAAGTAGAAAAAATTATTTAAAAAATTCTAGAATTTGACCTCATAATAAAATAATTTTTTATTAATTTAAAATCTAATCTTTTAATTTATTTTTAATTTTTAATTTGTCTATTTTTATTAAATAAAATGAATGAAAAATAGTAGTCTACAAAGGAAGGGAAAATAGCAAATAACTGTCGGTTCTTAGTTCTCACCATGTGTACGGGAAAGAAATACACCTTCTCGTATAATCCTGTTGATCAAGTTTGCGCTCCTCCGTACGTCGTCGTTCAACTACCTGAAAATACACACGTGAGCTAGCCGGCGGGTGTGTGCCGGAAACCTCTTCGATGCCTAAGTCAGTAAGCTTGACAAATAGACAAAAGCTCAGTGTATTCAGAAAACAAAATTGTGTTTTACCTCTCCAAAGGTGATATTGGTGAGCCTTTATAGGTTTCGCGTGGCATAATCCTAGTAGGACTCTTACTCCTCCATGTAGAGTCCTCCTAGGATTCATACTCCTGAGAGATAATGCTTCTCTCAACACCCCCCTCACTGCTTAAACCAAGTGAGATGGTTCTACCACAGCCGAACTACCTTACGACCGAAGTAACATTGCCATGTTAGACTAACCGGAGTGACCAATTTATATGCTAGTTCGGCTCTGCCTTACTGTCTCCTACCTCGGCTTCCCATACTACGACCGAGCTATCCATAGAAGATACTTGCCGAACTAACTCAGGACAGTCAGGAAGATAGCTCTCTCTTACTTCGGCTAGAAGACCCAACCGGGCTAACCGTAGCGCACTCCTGAACCGAAATAACAACATTCTTCCTAGACCGGGCTAATCGTGACCGAGATAACACACTTCTGCGGCCGGACTACTTGAATGAGGTCTTTTTACTCTGCTTTTCATACTCCGGCCCGCACCGGCCCATTACTTAGCCTGGCCCAATTTACCTGTATAAATTACCCTCACAATTGCCCCTTAATTCCATCTACGCAGCATGATAGGGATTACCTGTCTATAAACCGAGCTAAAGTTTTAGCTTATCCAGCCGAGCTACAGTCCTTTAGCTATTCCGGCCGGGCTGAAAACCTTTTAACTTCTCCAGCCGAGCTAAAAACTATTTAGCTTATCCAGCCGAGCTACAATCCTTTAGCTATTCCGGCCGGGCTGAAAACCTTTTAACTTCTCCAGCCGAGCTAAAACTATTTAGCTTATCCAGCCGAGCTAAACCTAAGCCGAGCTGTGCACGTCCGATCAAAACGTCTCTTTAATTGCAGCAACTGAAACGCTTCCCTTTCCAGTGACACGTGGCAGGCTCTTATTGGCTATTCACAACTGTCACGCCGTTCTTCGTACTTCGTGAATTTGAACAGTTCCTGCCTTTTGCCCCTTCTCTTTCCACAAAACAAACAAACCCTCTCTCTGAATAATTTCACCAAAATATTCTCTCTCTGGGCCTCCACTGTTCTTCAACTTCGTGAGCTCGTGTTCTCCATTGCTGCTGCTGTTCTTACCTCCCATTCTTGCCTCTTTTTCTGGTAAGCCTTTCTCAAATCTCATTTGTTTGTTTTGTAGTTGCTTTAGTCCATAGCATACTGTTATTCGTGTTTTGTTGTGCGTGTTTTTACAAAACATATCTTTTCCTTTTTGCCTTATTTCCTCTGAAAACACCATGTTAGAACCTCTGGTATTCATGAAAAAATCTATAGAACACTTCTTTGATCCAAAATCACACACAACCGAACTAGCAAACTGTTTGTTGCTTTAGTGCCAGTGAGGCTAGACTACACAACCGAACTACCACTTGTGCATATAACAGTAGTTTCAATAGGTCAACATCTGATTCACATTAGCCGAAATAAAAACGCACCGAACTAGAAATCTTGGCCCACGACCGAGCTGAGCCTTCCGGGGCTAATCCAGCTTTCTCAGTTTCTAAACCGAACTCAGAAAGCTGCCCCTTGATGCCCAACCGGAGTAACAAACCCATAGGTAGAACCGAGATAACCAAAGCATCCTGCCGCGCCGAGATATCAAGCACCTTGTTGAAACCTAGGTAGATCCTGTAGTGCCTTATGTAGCCGAAGTAAGACTTCTCTTTTCTTGCTTTGTTTTTGTAGCACGGTCAACGATCTGTGCTTAACACCTTGTTTTTCCACTTTGCAGACTTAGGTTGCCCAGGCACTCCCTCTGTGCGCTTAACCGAGCTTCTGAGCACAACTTCTCAGCCGAATTAATTTATTTTATAAGTTACACAATAAATGGGCAAGTACAGATTTTTAGTAGAAACCCCAGGAGGCCTTGCCGAATTCCGCAAGGATTACAATATTCCTGCCGATGTCCACCTTACCCTAGCCAAGAAAGACACCATACCTTGGGGGAATGAGGGTTTTGTGCCTTTTACCCTTCTTTCAATAATTGAGACCAGACTAAGATTTCCAGTCCAACCATTAATCTGCGAGTTTCTTAGGCAAACTAGGCTATGCCCAACCCAACTATCAACCAACTCATACCGTATAATAATGGGCATCGCCGAACTAAACCGCCAAACCGGCCTGAACCTCGGTCTAGCAGAAATATTCCACCAATATTCCTTAGGATCCAAAGAGGATGGATGGGTATATTACCTTAGGATACGCCGACGTAGAGAAAAAATAATAAAAAATACGCCGGATAAAGACTTGAACGATGACGACTTCTTCTGGGTATCTGGGAATTTTGAGGACCACCAAGCCCAGATCCCAGGCCGAAGTATAAACTGGAACAAAGGAATCCCTGGTATACTTACTTCGGTTTTCCATGCATTCTTATTTTTTACTTCGGTTTCTAATTTTAGACCGGACTAACAGTTGTCCTCTTCATGCAGATTCAGCCCATATTTTTTCATTGTACAGTCACCCTAACCTCGATATTCTCTGTGCCGCACTACGTATTCAAGAAAGAAGTTGGGCTAAACTTCTCAGCTTTGAGCCGACATACAGATACACCGGTCGCCGAAAAGCGAGAGTTACTGACTTTCTTCTTGAAGAAGCACCTGAACCGGACCCATCCTTGCCCCAGATAAACCTAATCCCACTCATAGCCGAACAAGAAATGGCAAAGAAGAGCAGGCTGAAGGCCCTTTTGACCGCAACAACTCCAGCCGATGTACAACCAACCGGCCAAACCACTGAGACCGTGGTGGCCCTTCCATCCCAGCAGCCATCTTCTTCTCGCCGAAACAAGCGTGCCCGGACTAGCCAAACCGAGCCACGACTTGTTGATGAGGACGAGACCATTCTGCCACCAGGTCCTCCCCCACACATTCAACCAAGCCCCCAACCGGAGCAATCAGACCGAACTGCCTCCTCCTCCAAATGGGTTCCCGAACTGACCTTTAACAACCGAGATATCACCGCTTCTGATTCGGTTGTCACCGAAAAGGACCACCTGATGGCTTTTAATCTAGCCAACAGTGTGTGCCTTCCAAAAGATATGGAGCACCACTACAAGCAACTTAACACCGAACTGAAGTCCATTCGGTCTTCAACCAAGTCCATGATCCTGGTAAATAGCTTTCTCCTTTCTATGTAATTTCTTCCAACTTTCAATCCGGCTAAAGTTACTTCTCCTTTGCAGGCCATCCAGAAAAACCAAGTTACACACAGGAGGGTCATGGAGCTTAGGAGAAATACAAGGGAGGCCATGGCTGAGGCCGAGGCAGAGGCAAAAACAGCCGAACTGGAGGAGGCAAGAAAACAAATTGCCGAACTGAGATCTGAGAATGGTCGGCTGACCGAGCATGCTGATTCGGTTGAAGCCGAAAAGCAGAAGGTTGCCAACGAGGCAAAAGACAAATACATGCGCCTTTTGGCCAAAATTGAGAAGAAAAAAGACGCCGAGATAAACCAACTGAAGGCCGGAATGAAGGAAGCCGAAAAACGAGGCTTTAAGAAGGCCGAAGACGCATACACCCTCCAATGCGATGCAACCAAGGATCTCTTCTTTAAGTGCGGCTGGAGGAGTGCGGTGGAGCAGCTCGGTTGTTCGCCGGACACCGATGTCTACAATGCTCCACCGTACTCTATTCCGGTTTCACTGTCACAATACGCTGCTGATCTTCAAAGGCAATTTCTGGAAGGGTCTGACAACGATGAAGATGATGATGATGATGATGATGAGGATGAGGAGGCAACCATTACTCCGGTCGTCAATGAGTAGGCCAACAATCAATCACTTCGGTTGGAGCCGGTTGTGGAAGACCTAACTGATGGGCTGCCGACTGACACCGCGCTGCCAGTTGATACCGAGGTCCAAGTTAAGACCGAACTCCCACCTCAAACCGGACTTCGAACAGATGCTCATGGTGACTTTGATGCAGAAATTGATGATCTCTTCAACTGATTTTCTTTTTTCTTTCTTCATTTTGGATAGTGTAACTGGAGTAAAGTAACATCCTTCTACTTTTGATAATTCGAATGCTGCTCTTTTGTCTTGAATTTGTAACCGGGCTGCGGCCCCTCAGTTGTATTTGTTTTTCACTTTAATGAAAAAGTCATCTTCTGAGCCAACTCTTATTCCGGTTTTGTGTATGTATGCTTGCACTTGTAATGTACTCATTTGCTCAACTGTGATCTCGGTTTTAGCTATCTAACTTACTAGCCAACCACTCTTCAGCCGATATAGCTACTTTGGCTGAAGAGTATCCAGTGTTGGTTTAACCCAGCCAACCATTCTTCAGCCGATATAACTACTTCGGCTGAAGAGTACAAAGAGTTGGTTTAATCCAGCCAACCACTCTTCAGCCATACACTTACTTCGGCTGAAGAGTACAAAGAGTTGGTTTAATCCAGTCAACCACTCGTGAGCCATACACTTACTTCGGCTGAAGAGTACAAAGAGTTGGTTTAATCCAGCCAACCACTCTTCAGCCATACACTTACTTCGGCTGAAGAGTACAAAGAGTTGGTTTAATCCAGCCAACCACTCTTCAGCCATACCCATACTTCAGCTGAAGAGTAACAATGGTTGGTTTAATCCAGCCAACCACTTTTCAGCCATACCATACTTCGGCTGAAGAGTACAAAGAGTTGGTTTAATCCAGCCAACCACTATTCAGCCATACACTTACTTCGGATGAAGAGTATAAAGAGTTGGTTTAATCCAGCTGTAGACACCCCATTTTGACCAGTCCTAAGACTTGGGCACTTTATTTTGACTACCCTCACCCATTTTGGCCATCACTAATATTTTGGTAATTTGTAGTGTTTTATAATTTTATGTGTGTATTAAATTAGGTGTGTGCATATCTTGTGTGTTATCATTGATAACCATTTTTTTAAAACAAAAGAAAAAAAATAAAAAAAAGAATAAATAAAACTAAATTGAAAACAAAAAAATATATATATATAAAGAAGGGGAAATAATAAAACAAAAAAAAATAGAAAAATAAAAAAATAAAATAAAAAAAAATGAAATGGGGCGGTTTCAAAAGGGGGGTGAGTGGGATAATGATAAAAAGAAAAAGGAGGGAGCAAGTTAGAGTGGCCATTCAGTGGATTTGAGTGGGTTGGTTAGAGAAATAAAATACAAGAAAGAATGTGTAGAATGAGTGGAGTACAGGCCCAGATTCGGCAAAAGCATGAGAACCCAAGAGAAAGAAATGATAAAAAATATATACATGCAGAGCACCTCTTCTCTCCGGGGAATATATCTCTCTCTCTAGAGACCCAACTCTCTCGACTCTCGGGCACTGACCTCTCTCTCTCTAAAAAATTGAACATACACATGGGGAGGGGGAGGAGATGCATCTTGGCTCTTTCTCTCTAAAATTGAAGACACTCACTGATCAAAGAAAGAAGAAACACATGGGTTAGAGAGAGATGATCCACACGGGTTTAGGGGAGGAAGGAGGAGAGACACGGGTTAGGGGGGAGACATGGTTCATACACCACCACCTTCATCTTCATGCATACACTCACTACCATGATCACACGGCATGCACGGCACCACACACTCCTCACTCTCACACCACCATGATCACACGGCACAAACCATCACAGCCATGCCTTCACGGCTGGGTCTCTCTCTCTTCACCAACCCAGCCACCCAACACACCACATGGCCGCAACACAACCCAGCCACCCAACACACCAACATCCACTGCCATAGCAGTCCATACACGGCCAGTTCTCCCTCTAACACACCCATACACCATGGCCCTCACACACGGCAGCAAGGAGGGAGAGACCCATCACTCTTGATCACACACACACATCTCACGGTTGGCCATGCACACACCCACGGGAGGAAGACCCATCACCTCTCTCTCTAAACACCACAACTCACCTCACCTCAACCATGTACACTCTCACACCCGACCAACCCAACACAACACACCACCACCGGTAGCACACACCCACACACCCTCACACGGCACCTCTCTCTCTCTCTCTAACCGAGCAAACCCACACACCCTCACATGGCACCTCTCTCTCTCTAGAGACCCACCACCTTTTCTCTCTCTAGAGAGATACCCATCTCTCTCTCTCTCTTTTTCGAAGAAATCTTTCCCTGCACTCTCTATCTCTCTCATTTTCTTTGAAGAAACCCTTAGCCTCCACTCCTGTCCTTGATTCGCAACACCACCCTTGAAGACTCGAAATTGGGGTTCACAAGAAAAAGCTCATAGCACTGTTTGGTCTAATTGGCAATTGCTTTGCTTCGCTTGTCATCTACTTCGGAGGGCTCCCTTTTGTGCTTGTTGTGCTACTTCTCAAATCCAAGGGATGGCAGGTTGCCTTGCTGCTCTTCTAAAGTTAACATAAATTGGTGGGACCCTCCATTGAAGATGAATACATAGGCTGAGGCATGAGGACTTGATAAATGGCCGGGGATTTCAAACTTCTATTTTTTTAATTTTGATTTTGAGTGTTTTGGTGAGGTTTTATTTTGTTTTATTATTTCTCCTCCCTCCTCTCATTCGGATCTGTAATAATTCAAGTATTGTAATAATTCCCCCACCCCGCTTCTTCTATCCCTTTCTTTTATCGCTTTCCCTAACTGTGTGTATGTATATATCTTGACATGTCAGGCATATCCCTGCTTTACATCCATGATCCATGCATAAGATTTGGCTCAATTTGCATCTTTATGCTTCAATTGATTATCCCATGATTCTGTGTGCTATCGGATGTTTTAAAATGATTCACATGCCATATTCTAGAAGCCAAATCTTCAGTGTATCTCATGAGTGAATTGCATTAGGATCCTGTATATAAGATCATGCATATTTTACTAACTTTGTTTTGTAGCTGTTCGAGGGACGTCGGTCAATCTGTGAGTTTTTATGCTTTAGCATCCCATTTGTGTGTGATTTTCTTATTATGTTTAGCATCCTACCATGTGGCTATTTGATTAAATGATAAATTGTTTGAATGACTGTGGATGAAGGCTTGTTGCCTGGATTGGAATAATTCAATAAATGTACGTCTTAAGCCCACTTTGTCAAGTGGCAAATTCAAACCCTTTTCGGAAAACAAACATGAAATTGAATTGTTCCAATTTGAGCAAACTAGTCTATACTTGTATGCTTCACATAGTAAATTTTAGGATTTATTCAATAATCAGAACATGAACATATAAAGAAAATAAAAGTCATATTATGGTTTAGTAGAGGCCGATCTTTTGATCGGGTGAGCGGGGGTGCTCATTATTGACCTTCCCCTCTCATACCTAAGGTTCCGAGCCAAGCATCCTTGGTTACGACGAACAGTGGCCTTTGGCACCGAGTCATGGGTTTCCTAATTTCCCAAAATATTAGGTGGCGACTCTGAGATCTGATGACGCAGTCCATTTTTGACAAAATTGCAATAAAACGGATTTAAAAGTTGCCAAATCTGGACTCTCATCTACGTTTCACATTGCACTCGTGAAACTTGAGATCAAAGAGATCTCGGGAGTCCGAACTGTTTAACGCGCGCGGGTACCCTCCCGGGCATATTACAGTTTCTGGCGACTCTGCTGGGGATTTTATGAAACCTTGACTCGAACTCCATGATATGACATTTATTTTCAATTATATGTTTATTGCATTGCATGCATTGGTGCACTCTCTACGATACTTTAGAGGCCTTGTGTTGTAACCTTTTGAGATTTGTCAAAATGGTAGCTTTGCTATGTAGCCCTGCTATCTAGCTTTGCTATCTAAGGTTCTCAGACTCCGAAGAGAGGCTATTTGACTCTTCTAATTTCCTGGGATCTTTATTGGTTATGACTCAAAGGACTCTTTGGTAACGTCACCTTGACTTCAACCCTTAGAACAGAGCTAACCTTGTACATATAGTGAGCTATAGTACCTTTCAAATTAGGACAGGATGCTTTCCCATTTCTAGGATGTGTGATACCACTTGTCTGAATAGTGAACCCTAGATCATTTCAAAAGCTAGGACAGGATAACCCTACCCTCCATAGGGGTGTTTGTTCTCTTTCCTGCTATGTGTTATGTGCAATGTATTGGATCTATACAGGGATTCTCAAATTCGAATAAGTGGTTCAGGTTGTTCATTGTAGCACCATTACTTCAAAAACAAAAAAATAACAAAAACATAAAATCAAAAAACAAAAAAACATGTCGATAGCCCACAAAGTCGACCATCTCTGTGATTGGGGAGTGATCACCTGTTAATTGCACGGGCTTTATTTTGAATGTTGTCGATGGCCCACACTTTGACTGGCAATTTGAGAATGGTTTTATTCTGAATTCTGAATTGAGTATTGAGTCTAAGTTTGATTCCACCAAGTTTGTAGAGTTGGGATCAGACTCGAGTCATTCTAGTAAGTCAGAGTCTGTTGATTTCGAGAGTGCTAACCTAGACATTTCTGTCTTGTCTAGGTCTTCTTTGTCATTTTCGTTCGAGTCTGTTGTCATTGCTGAGTCATAGTCTCTTTTCAATAAACAGAAAAACAAAAAAAAAACAAAATGCCATAGAGTCTGCCTACTTTTCTGTGCCTTTAAATCATTGCATTGACCAAAGTTTTCAAAACTTTTTCCAAAACTTTGATAAAAACAAAGAGGAAGAATTTCCTCGGGATTTGTAAATTTTGATCAATTGAGAGGAAGAGAGGTGTGCTAAGCCTTTGATGAATAAAATCATTTTTGTTAATGTGGGTACTGAGAAGGATCCTGGCTTGGTCCAAATTGGTTCTATCTTGTCTTCATAAGAGTACGAGTGATTAGTCACTTTGTGAAAAGATTTCAAAAACTGTTTTTGCGTGGTCCTACGAAAACATGCGTGGAATTGATTATACAGCATAGGGTCCCTCTTGACTCAAGGTCCGACCTCCTTAGCTCCTTAGCTTTCAAATCATGATTCGAAGTATTCAATGATCAATCAAAGTGTAAGGCTTGCATAGCCAAATTGGAAACAGCCCTTGAACTAGGGGCAATGATGTGATTCAAATGGAGACAGCCCTTCAACTAGGGGCAATAAGGTCGAATAAGATTCAAATGGAAATAGCCCTTGAACTAGGGGCAATGATGTGATTCAAATGGAGACAACCCTTCCACTAGGGGCAATAAGGGAGAATGTGATTTCGATTTGAAACAACCCTTGAACTGGGGCAAAAGTAGAAGGCTTGCATAGTTGAAGTGGAGGCAGCCCTTGAACTAGGGGCAATAAGGTACCACCCTTGAGAGGCTCGCTGGGCCGAAAACCCGGAAGGGCGACCCAGGCAAAAGTTAGAGCACAAAAAAAAGAAAAATAAAAAGAAAAATGAAAAGCTCGCAAGGTTGAAAACCCGAAAGGGCGGCTTTGGCAAAAGTTAGAGTATAAAAGGAGAGTGTCAATACCTGAGTGAACCTTAGCCAAAACTATGTAGGGCCAGTGATTCAGATTGAAAGCAACCCTTGAACTAGGGGCAAGAAGGTCGGATGTGATTTAGATTTGAAGCAGCCCTTGAACTAGGGGCAAAAGGTTGGATGTGATCAAAGAGTTAAAACTGAATCGTTTCCCAATGAAGACCGCCAAGAAAGGCCAAACCCAGAATTTGAGAGAATGAATTTTATTATTGAAGGACAGTCGAGTTCCTATCCACTACACTAGGGGCAACACTAGGGGCAAATTCGGACCCAATTCAACCTAGTCCCTACATCATCATATCTACTGGTCAAGTGTAGTAGTTGTTCTCATAGTTGGCTTAGAGATTCCCCAATCAACATGGACAAGTTAAAATGAAAGTAACCCTTGAGAGGCTCGCCGAGCCGAAAACCCGGAAGGACGACCCAGGCAAAAGTTAGAGCAGAAAAACAAAAAAATTAAAAAAAATGATGATAAAAAAATGAAAATAAAAAAAAATGAAAAAAAAATAAAAATGAAAAAAAAAGAGAAAAATGAAAATAAAAAAAAAAATCAAAAGCTCGCAAGGTTGAAAACCCGAAAGGGCGGCTTTGGCAAAAGTTAGAGCGTAAAATGAGAGTGTCAATACCCGAGTGACCCTCAGCCCGAACTACGATGGCCTGATTCCTATCTTTGGGATACGTAGGTAGCTTCATCTCGAAGTTCGGCCCTAATAATTTTTCAACTCATTCATCTTGTCCATGTTTGCTTGGTGTGTCTTTAGTCGACTTGGTTGTCCTATCCGTGTTTGATTGGTGTATCTTCATTCTGCTCAGTTCAATTGGTTTGATTTA
Organism: Camellia japonica; assembly: GCA_030407325.1. Taxonomy (NCBI): domain Eukaryota; kingdom Viridiplantae; phylum Streptophyta; class Magnoliopsida; order Ericales; family Theaceae; genus Camellia; species Camellia japonica. Next base: position 17,226,742 of record JAPPVO010000002.1, on the reverse strand, counting down.
ACTTGGTTCAGTTCGGTTCGATTCGGTTTGGCGGTTCGGTTCGGTCCGGTCCGGTTTTTGCTCGACTTCATTCGGTTCGGTTTGGCTCGGTTCGGTTGGCTTGGTTCAGATATCACCTTTGATTATCTGGTTTGGGACTATGCACCCCAATGGTTGATTCCATGTTAGTTGAGTAGTGGCCTTTTGCAAAAATAGGTTTTGATTAATTTGAATGAAGCTGACTAATTTTTCTCGAAAAGTGTTCCATTTTTGCAAAACTTGGACCATTCTTTGGATTTGAAAAGGGAAAATTTTCAGTGCTCACAGTTTAGCTTACATGATTTGAAACAGAAAATGGAATAAGTATGCTAATCTAACTCTCATGTTGATCAAAACATGTTTACGAAAAATCAAGAGACAAAAAAAGGGTCAAGGCAATGAACTAGGGGGCATAGTCGAGTTAGAGATTCTGTCTTCTCCACCGCTCGAGTCAACTATTCAGTATATATAAGTGTGTATTCATACCAATCAGGGTATTCATACCAGTCAGTGTGTATAAGAGTGTTCCTTTCATACCAGTCAGTATATTTATACCAGTCGGTGTATTTATACTAGTCAGTGTATATAAGTGTGTTTGGATTAATTTGCTTTGTTTTTCAATTCGTTAGGTCATTTGTTGATTCAGATCAGTAAAGAGTCAATGTCTAATTCAGACTTTAAAAATTCAATCATTCTCAAATTCAATCAAACAAATTGTTTTCAAGTTCAAAGTGATATGCCAGTCACGTCATTGACGAGCAAAAAAAAGAAACTGATTTTATTGCAATCAGGGGAGGACATCCCCGATTACAAAGACTCAAAAAAAAAAAAAAAAAAAAAATCATTCAATTACACCATTGTCTTTTTCTTTGGTTAAAACCTTCCATCTCTCCGTATGAAATACGTTGAGATATGCCTGTTGGTTATACCATTATTATTTTCCTTGGTTAAAACCTTCCCTCTCTCCGTATGAAATACGTTGAGATATGCCTGTTGGTTATACCATTGTCATTTTCCTTGGTTAAAACCTTCCATCTCTCCGTATGAAATACGTTGAGATATGCCCGTTGGTTATACCATTGTCATTCTCCTTGGTTAAAACCTTCCCTCTCTTCGTATAAAATACGTTGAGATACGTCTGTTGGTCATACCATGGTAATTTCTGCTTGGTTAAAACCTTCCCTCTCTTCGTATAAAATACGTTGAGATACGTCTGTTGGTCATACCATTGTATTCCTCTTTGGTTAAAGCCTTCCCTCTCTTAGTATAAAATACGTTGAGATACGTCTGTTGGTCATACCATTGTATTTCTCCCTGGTAAAACCTTCCCTCTCTTCGTATAAAATATGTTGAGATACGCCTGTTGGTTACGCCATTCAATCGCGCTATCTTGCGCATCGCACTGTCATGTGCATCAAATTCAATAGCCCTACGGTGTCTAGGAGACCTTAAATCCTACTGGTATCTAGGAGACCTTAAATCCTACTGGTATCTAGGAGACCTTAAATCCTACTGGTGTCTAGGAGACCTAAAATCTTGCTGGTGTCTAGGAGACCTTAAATCCTACTGGTGTCTAGGAGACCTAAAATCCTACTGGTGTCTAGGAGACCTTAAATCCTACTGGTCTAGGAGACCTTAAATCCTACTGGTGTCTAGGAGACCTTAAATCCTACGGTGTCTAGGAGACCTTAAATCCTATTGGTGTCTAGGAGACCTAAAATCCTACTGGTGTCTAGGAGACCTAAAATCCTATCGGTCTAGGAGACCTTAAATCCTGCTGGTGTCTAGGAGACCTTAAATCCTACTGGTGTCTAGGAGACCTTAAATCCTATGGTCTAGGAGACCTTAAATCCTCCGGTGTCTAGGAGACCTTAAATCCTACTGGTGTCTAGGAGACCTTAAATCCTACTGGTGTCTAGGAGACCTAAAATCCTACTGGTGTCTAGGAGACCTAAAATCCTACCGGTCTAGGAGACCTTAAATCCTCTGGTCTAGGAGACCTTAAATCCTACTGGTGTCTAGGAGACCTTAAATCCTACTGGTGTCTAGGAGACCTTAAATCCTATTGGTCTAGGAGACCTTAAATCCTACTGGTATCTAGGAGACCTTAAATCTTATTGGTCTAGGAGACCTTAAATCCTACTGGTGTCTAGGAGACCTAAAATCCTATTGGTCTAGGAGACCTTAAATCCTACTGGTGTCTAGGAGACCTAAAATCCTACTGGTGTCTAGGAGACCTAAAATCCTATTGGTCTAGGAGACCTAAAATCCTCTGGTGTCTAGGAGACCTTAAATCCTACTGGTGTCTAGGAGACCTAAAATCCTACTGGTGTCTAGGAGACCTAAAATCCTATCGGTCTAGGAGACCTTAAATCCTACAGTGTCTAGAACCCCTTTCACTTGTGCGGTATGCACATGTGTATGCGATGCAACCCCCTTTCACTTGTGCGGTATGCACATGTGTATGCGATGCAACCCCCTTTCACTTGTGCGGTATGCACATATGTATGCGATGCAACCCCTTTCGGTTGTGCGGTATGCACATGTGTATGCGATGTAACCCCTCTCACTTGTGCGGTATGCACATGTGTATGCGATGCAACCCCCTTTCACTTGTGCGGTATGCACATGTGTATGCGATGCAACCCCCTTTCACTTGTGCGGTATGCACATGTGTATGCGATGCAACCCCCTTTCACTTGTGCGGTATGCACATGTGTATGCGATGCAACCCCTTTCATTTATGCGGTATGCACATTTGTATGCGATGTAACCCCCTTTCGTGGTCTAGGAGACCTTAAATCCTCTAAAGGTGCAATTCCTTTGGTGTTTATCGTACCCGAACGACTTTAGGTGGTCTGGTATAGTCACCTACCTGTGATTGTAATGAGTTCCTAGGAGACCAACTGCGACGGTGGAAACTAGAGTTCGAATGGCCGAGACCTAGAACGCAAAAGGTTCAGGATTTCCGAGACTAAAGTCTGGTTTAAATACCCAGGGGTGTATCCCCGGCTTGAAATCTATATGGCAGCCCCATAGGTTGAGGTAGCTTTGTATGCGCCTCAACTCTGGAAACTGAACCAACCTAGTCTGTCACCCCGTTGGAGAATAGGGAAAGTTGCAAACATAGCCAGTATTCCATGACATTGTATTGCATTGCATAAATCCAAACCCAGCTTCGCGTAAGGCGTATAAGTCCAACTTTCAAACCGGCTTCGCGTAAGGCGTATAAGTCCAACTTTCAAACCGGCTTCGCGTAAGACGTATAAGTCCAACTTTCAAACCGGCTTCGCGTAAGGCGTATAAGTCCAACTTTCAAACCGGCTTCGCGAAGCGTGTAAGTCCAACTTTCAAACCGGCTTTTGCGTATATCATTTGCATTCTGCCCCTGAACTACGCTGGTTTGATTCCTTGCAAAGGGATACGTAGGCAACCTTCGGGTTCAACCACATGCATTGCATTTTGTTTGATTGCCCAAGTCTTACGGCCTTGTCAAAAGGGTCGTCTTCTGGCTTTGACATTCACTCACGTCATTTCATGACTTCCAGCTCTGTCAAAGAGGGGCAACTGTAGACACCCCATTTTGACCAGCCCTAAGACTTGGGCACTTTATTTTGACTACCCTCACCCATTTTGGCCATCACTAATATTTTGGTAATTTGTAGTGTTTTATAATTTTATGTGTGTATTAAATTAGGTGTGTGCATATCTTGTGTGTTATCATTGATAACCATTTTTTAAAACAAAAGAAAAAAAAATAAAAAAAAAGAATAAATAAAACTAAATTGAAAACAAAAATATATATATATATATATAAAGAAGGGGAAAATAATAAAACAAAAAAAATAGAAAAATAAAAAAATAAAATAAAAAAAATGAAATGGGGCGGTTTCAAAAGGGGGGTGAGTGGGATAATGATAAAAAGAAAAAGGAGGGAGCAAGTTAGAGTGGCCATTCAGTGGATTTGAGTGGGTTGGTTAGAGAAATAAAATACAAGAAAGAATGTGTAGAATGGGTGGAGTACAGGCCCAGATTCGGCAAAAACATGAGAACCCAAGAGAAAGAAATGATAAAAAATATATACATGCAGAGCACCTCTTCTCTCCGGGGAATATATCTCTCTCTCTAGAGACCCAACTCTCTCGACTCTCGGGCACTGACCTCTCTCTCTCTAAAAAATTGAACATACACATGGGGAGGGGGAGGAGATGCATCTTGGCTCTCTCTCTCTCTAAAATTGAAGACACTCACTGATCAAAGAAAGAAGAAACACATGGGTTAGAGAGAGATGATCCACACGGGTTTAGGGGAGGAAGGAGGAGAGACACGGGTTAGGGGGGAGACATGCTTCATACACCACCACCTTCATCTTCATGCATACACTCACTACCATGATCACACGGCATGCACGGCACCACACACTCCTCACTCTCACACCACCATGATCACACGGCACAAACCATCATAGCCATGCCTTCACGGTTGGGTCTCTCTCTCTTCACCAACCCAGCCACCCAACACACCACATGGCCACAACACAACCCAGCCACCCAACACACCAACATCCACTGCCATAGCAGTCCATACACGGCCAGTTCTCCCTCTAACACACCCATACACCATGGCCCTCACACACGGCAGCAAGGAGGGAGAGACCCATCACCCTTGATCACACACACACATCTCACGGTTGGCGATGCACACACCCACGGGAGGAAGACCCATCACCTCTCTCTCTAAACACCACAACTCACCTCACCTCAACCATGCACACTCTCACACCCGACCAACCCAACACAACACACCACCACCGGTAGCACACACCCACACACCCTCACACGGCACCTCTCTCTCTCTCTCTAACCGAGCAAACCCACACACCCTCACATGGCACCTCTCTCTCTCTAGAGAACCACCACCTTTTCTCTCTCTAGAGAGATACCCATCTCTCTCTCTCTCTTTTTCGAAGAAATCTTTCCCTGCACTCTCTATCTCTCTCATTTTCTTTGAAGAAACCCTTAGCCTCCACTCCTGTCCTTGATTCGCAACACCACCCTTGAAGACTCGAAATTGGGGTTCACAAGAAAAGCTCATAGCACTGTTTGGTCTAATTGGCGATTGCTTTGCTTCGCTTGTCATCTACTTCGGAGGGCTCCCTTTTGTGCTTGTTGTGCCACTTCTCAAATCCAAGGGATGGCAGGTTGCCTTGCTGCTCTTCTAAAGTTAACATAAATTGGTGGGACCCTCCATTGAAGATGAATACATAGGCTGAGGCATGAGGACTTGATAAATGGCCGGGGATTTCAAACTTCTATTTGTTTTAATTTTGATTTTGAGTGTTTTGGTGAGGTTTTATTTTGTTTTATTATTTCTCCTCCCTCCTCTCATTCGGATCTGTAATAATTCAAGTATTGTAATAATTCCCCCACCCCGCTTCTTCTATCCCTTTCTTTTATCGCTTTCCCTAACTGTGTGTATGTATATATCTTGACATGTCAGGCATATCCCTGCTTTACATCCATGATCCATGCATAAGATTTGGCTCAATTTGCATCTTTATGCTTCAATTGATTATCCCATGATTCTGTGTGCTATCGGATGTTTTAAAATGATTCACATGTCATATTCTAGAAGCCAAATCTTTAGTGCATCTCATGAGTGAATTGCATTAGGATCCTGTATATAAGATCATGCATATTTTACTAACTTTGTTTTGTAGCTGTTCGAGGGACGTCGGTCAATCTGTGAGTTTTTATGCTTTAGCATCCCATTTGTGTGTGATTTTCTTATTATGTTTAGCATCCTACCATGTGGCTATTTGATTAAATGATAAACTGTTTGAATGCCTGTGGATGAAGGCTTGTTGCTTGGATTGGAATAATTCAATAAATGTACGTCTTAAGCCCACTTTGTCAAGTGGCAAATTCAAACCCTTTTCGGAAAACAAACATGAAATTGAATTGTTCCAATTTGAGCAAACTAGTCTATACTTGTATGCTTCACATAGTAAATTTTAGGATTTATTCAATAATCAGAACATGAACATATAAAGAAAATAAAAGTCATATCATGGTTTAGTAGAGGCCGATCTTTTGATCGGGTGAGCGGGGGTGCTCATTATTGACCTTCCCCTCTCATACCTAAGGTTCCGAGCCAAGCATCCTTGGTTACGACGAACAGTGGCCTTTGGCACCGAGTCATGGGTTTCCTAATTTCCCAAAATATTAGGTGGCGACTCTGAGATCTGATGACGCAGTCCATTTTTGACAAAATTGCAATAAAACGGATTTAAAAGTTGCCAAATCTGGACTCTCATCTACGTTTCACATTGCACTCGTGAAACTTGAGATCAAAGAGATCTCGGGAGTCCGAACTGTTTAACGCGCGCGGGTACCCTCCCGGGCATGTTACACCAGCCAACCTCTAAGTTGGTTTTTCCAGCCAACTTAGAATATAGTGTTTGGTTATTTCGACCAAACGTCCTGCAGCCTGGATCCTTATCCTGGGCTTAGGAAGGGTTCATAGTTGGTTATTCCGGCCAACAATGTTTACAATGCTCCTAATTTACTAAAGCTACTCTCTATTGAAAACCATTATGCTTAAAAAAGAATCGACTTGTTTTATTGAGAAAGTAAAAAAACTAGAAATAAAATAACTTGAGATTGGCAGTGTTCCACGGCCTGGGAACTGCTTTGCCGTCCTTATCTTCCAAGTGGTATGCCCCTTTGCCTGCTAATCCAACCACTTTGTAAGGTCCTTCCCAATTAGGCCCCAGCTTGCCATCTCCTGGAACTAAGGTGTTTCCCATCACTTTGCGCAGCACCCAATCTCCGATCTTGAATTGCCTTGGATGCACTGTTTTGTTATACTTTCTTGACAATTCTTTTTGGTAGGAGGCGATGTGAACCAATGCTCTGTCTCTTTTTTCTTCCGCAAGGTCAAGCTCCAATGCTATGGCTTCGCCATTTAAGTCTGGATCGAAGTTTTCGCTTCGAATTGTGAGGAGGCCAACTTCTAATGGGATGACTGCTTCCATGCCATAAGCTAAGGAGAATGGTGTTTCTCCTGTTGATCATCGAGGCGTGGTGCGGTAAGCCCATAAAACATGGGGGAGCTCTTCTGCCCACTTGCCTTTGGCTCTTTCTAACCTTCTCTTCAATCCATCCAAGACTACCTTGTTTGACGCCTCTACCTGTCCATTTGCTTGGGGTTATGCCGGTGTGGAATTGTAGAACTCTATCTTGTACTCTTCACAAAAGCCTCTGAAAATTCTGCCGTCGAACTGAGTGCCGTTGTCTGAGATCAGTGCCTTTGGTATGCCAAATCGAGTGATGATATTCTGCCAGACAAACTTCTTCACATCTTTTTCCTTGATTGACGCCAAGGCTTCTGCTTCTACCCACTTTGTAAAGTAGTCGGTTGCGGCAAGAAAGAACTTCCTGTTGCCTGGAGCTGTTGGAAGTGGGCCTACTATGTCCAATCCCCACATTGCGAAAGGCCATGGACTGGTTAGAGGTAGAAGTTCTCTGGCAGGTTGGTGTATTTGGTGTGCGAATTTTTGACACTTTTCGCACTTTTTAACAGACTTCTCTGAATCCGCTTGCATGTATGGCCACAAATATCCTTGTGAAATCGCTCTATATGCCAATGATCTTCCTCCTTGATGGCTGCCACATACACCCTCATGTATTTCAAACAAGAATGCTTCCACTTTGTTGGGGTGAACACACTTTAAGTAAGGTCCTGAGAACGACTTTTTGTATAATGCCAAGGATGGAGAGAGCCAAAATCACTGCGACTTTGCTCTTATTCTGTTGGCTTCTTTCTTCTCTTCTAGTAAGGTGTCGTCTTTCGGGAACAGTATGATGGGATCCATCCAAGAAGGGCCTAACTCTGTACAACATACCTCTTCTGCTTCTGGGTCTTCAATGCTTGGTCAAGGCAGGTAGTCGATTAGTAGTGGGTGAGGAATGGATGTGTCTGCCATTGAGGCGAAACCTGCGAGTTCGTCTGCTCTGCTGTTTTCTTCTCTGCCGATCTGTTCTATCCTCACCACTTCAAACTTCTTTATCTCTGTTCTGATCAATTCTTGGTACTTGGCCATTCTGTCATCCTTTGCTTCGTAGTCGCCAGATATTTGGTTTACCACCAGTTGTGAGTCGCTGTAAACCATTAGCTCGGTGGCCTTCATGTAGAATGCTGACTTGAGTCCTGCCAGAAGCGCTTCATACTCCGCTTCGTTGTTTGATGCTGGGAAGCCAAGGTTGATTGCCTGCTCCACTACTAGGCCGTCTTGAGAGATGAGGACTATGCCAAGTCCTGCTCCATGCCGGTTGGATGCTCCATCCACGAAGAGCTTCCACATCTCAGCGACGAACAACTTCCAGCAGGTGGAGGGATCAGATGACGCCTTGGGATCTTCCATGATGCTGGTGTTTTCTTCAGAGTCCATGCTCGCTGTCTGCCCCTTGCTTTCTGTTTGTACCAAGTCTTTATTTGTCGGTGAGTCCTGACTTGGTGTAGCATGGTCTGTTTCTTCCTTCCTTTCTTTACTCTGGTCTGCCTTGGGGCCTGACTGAGTAACCAGTACTAGGGGTTGCGTTATTCCGACGTTAACTTCCATTCCTAGTTTGGTTGTTTCAGTTAGGTCGACTGGGCAGATGTGATGACTTCCTGGTGTGAATTCTGCGACAAAATCTGCCAATGCTTGCGCTTTTATTGCGGTCCTAGGTTGGAACTTGATGTCGTATTGTCCCAACTCTACTGCCCACTTCAGAATTCGCCCAGAGAAGTTTGCTCTTTCAAATAAAGCCTTTAATGGGAAGGCTGTGAGAACAACTATGGTGTGGGCGTGAAAGTAATGCGATAACTTCCTTGAGGCCATCATCAAGGCCAATGCCAGTTTCTCCAGTGGCAAGTACCTCGTTTCGGCGCCCAGTAATGTCTTGCTGACATAGTAGATGGGAAGATGTTGGACTCCTTCTGCGCGGACCAACACTGCGCTAATTGCATGCTGCGATACTGCTAAGTATAAGAAGAGTTCTTCTCCAGGGATGGGTGTTACAAGTAGTGGTGGAGAAGACATGTATTCTTTTAGGCTTTCCAGTGCGTGGTCGCATTCTTCGTCCCACTCAAACTTAGCCTTCAGCGCATGGAAGAATGGTCGTAGTCTGTCTGACGACCGGCTTATGAACCGATTGAGCGCAGCCGCCATGCCGGTGAGATGCTGCACTTCCTTCACTGAGTTTGGCCTCTCCAGATCCTGTATTGCCTTGATCTGCGAAGGGTCTGCTTCTATACCTCGGTTGGTCACCAAGAAGCCTAGGAATTTGCCAGATCCTACTCCGAATGCACACTTCGACGCGTTGAGGCGTAACTTATGTTTCTTTAGGATCTCGAACATCTCACCTAGGTCCTTGAGATGGTCATTCTCATCCTTGCTCTTGACCACCATGTCGTCGATGTAAGCTTCCATTGTTCTGCCTAACAATGGTTCAAACATCTTGGTGACCATTCTCTGGAACGTCGCCCCTGCGTTCTTTAAGCCAAAGGGCATGACTTTGTAGCAGTAGAGTCCTCTTGGAGTGGTGAAAGATGTGACCTCCTAGTCTGGTTCATGCATGACGATTTGGTGGTAGCCTCTGTATGCGTCCAGAAAACTAAGTCGGTTGTGCCCTGCCGTTAAGTCTTCCAGTTGATCTATCCTTGGTAGAGGAAAGCTATCTTTTGGGCACGCCTTGTTGACCGTTTTGTAGTCGACGCAAACACGCCACTTGCCATTCTTCTTTGGCACTACGACGGTGTTGGAGATCCATCTTGGGTAGTGCACCTCTCTGATTGCCCCTCCCTCCAGCAGGTTTCCTACTTCTTCTCCCACTATTTCGGCGTGGTGGAGTGCCGATCTGCGGGTGCGCTGAATGATTGGTCTGGCAGAAGGGTGGACATTGAGTTGGTGACAGATGAAGTTGGGATCAATGCCTGGCATGTCGTATGGGGTCCAGGCGAACACTTCGATGTTGGAGGTCAGAAATTCCAAGACCTCCAATCTCTCAGTGCTGGACAACGACGAACCAAGCAAAAAGAACTTATCCGGGTTCTTTTCATCTATTCTGACCTCCACCAAGTCCTCCACTGCTTTCTGACTAGCCGCTTTGCCAACATCTGCGAATAGTTCATTACTCTCAGGTTCTTCCACCGAATGAACGTATCCTTTGGCAGCGCGGCTGCCGTTCACTGTAACAAAGCACTACTTCGACATGATCTGATCTCCATATACTTCTTCTATTACTCCGGTGTCGTTGGGAAACCGCATCACTTGGTGGTAGGAGGACGCCACCGAGCGCATGGCATGCAGCCATGTTCTGCCCAAGATAATGTTGTAGGTGGAGGGGACCTTCAACACCCAGAACTCCACTTGTTTCGTCACACTCCCTGCTCTGACTGGGAGGATAATTTTGCCGACGGGCCATTCTGGCATGGAGTTGAATCCGATAAGGGGAGATACGGCAGGCGCCAAGTTTTTATCTTGCAACTTTAGTTGTTTAAAGGTTTCATAGTACATGATTTCACATGAACTTCCTTGGTCAGTCAGAATCCGCTTGACGTCAAAATCCTTGACTCGGAAAGTGACGACCAAGGCATCGTTGTGAGGGCAATAAATCCTTGCCAAGTCTTTATCCGAAAAAGACATGACATTTGTGGCCTCTGTCTTCCCCTTCTTGACGATTGGTTGGGCACTTAGCACCTCTCTTAAGTGCTCAGCCTTTTTGATTGAACCTTTGAGCTCGCATACACGCTCAGGTTCAAAGACTCCATGTATTACGTTGATGATGCCCTGGGGTGGGGCGTCGATCGGCATGCCGTTGGGGTTATTATGGTCCTGGGGGGCTGGTTGTGTCCCTCCTTCAATGTATTTGTCGAGGTGACCTGCTGCAACCAACTCCTCCAGGTGCTGTCTTAGTGGTGTGTAGTTTTCAGTGCGGTGCCCCTTTTCTTTATGAAAGGTGCATCGTGACCTGTCGTTGTAGTCCTTCTGTGCCTCGCCTAACTTAGCTGGCTACTTGACGAAAGGCTCGTCTCGAATCTTGCTAAGTATTCGGTAGATCGGTTTCTTGAAGACCGTGGTTATGGCAGTGCGGACTCTCAACCATCTTTTGTCCTGGTCTTCTCCGTTGTCTCTTCTGCCACGTCCGTTTCTGTTCGGACGGTCTACCGCGTTGACCTTTGCTGAGGCCTTCTTTTCTGGTGCTGCGGTCGCGCCAGATTTTGCTTTGGCATGCGCGCCATCCTCCTCCACCCTGATGTGCTGGTGCACTCTTTCCATCAGGGCTTCCATGGTGAGGGGTGGTGTCATGGTGATAGAGTCCCATAGTCTGTTCCCAACTGGGAGGCATCTTTTGTACTGTGCAATGGCGAGATTGGTTGGGCAGCCCCAATCTGGTTAAAGGTCTCCCAGTAGCGACTGTTGTAGGATCTTAGGGTCTCCTTGTCGCCCATGTCTATGGAGAGTAATTGGTCGATCTCCACTGGTGTTTTGGTGTTTGTTCGGAACCTTGTAACAAACGCTTCTGCCAACTGTGCCCAGGAGGCTATGCTGCCTTCTGGGAGTTTCTCGAACCAAGTCAAGCCTAGGTCACCAAGGCTCGAGGGGAATAAGATGCACATCAAGGCCTCATTGCGCCGATATACCGCCATAACCTGGTGGAAGTGGCTTAAGTGTGCGTAAGGGTTCGTCTTCCCCTCGTACGTGGTGAATTTGGGTTGTAGGAAGCCTGAAGGTAGGGGTGCGTTCTCAATTGCTGGGACGAATGGTGAGGTCTGCAGCCTCGCCAACGCCTTGTCCGTTGGTTCGTAGGCGGGGCGCGGTATTGGCATTCCAACCTCGACGCTTCCATGCGTCTGAGGAGCCAACCGCTGTAAGGCAGAAACTCTGTGTGGGTCACGCGCCCTGGCGTCTTCCTTCCACCGTGCTTTCTCTTCTAGCACAGTTCGTAGGTCGAACGACCTGGGCAACTCCGTCTGTCTGGACCTTGCCTGGTGCGTATGCGAGGGCCAGTATGTGCTTCCCTCGGTGTACGACCTCTCAGACCTCGTCCTCTCAGACCTGGAGTGACGAGTTCTAGAAGATCTGGATTGCGTGTTGCCTGTCCTGAGGCTCTTGTTCTCCGCTTGAGAGGGTGTAGTATTCCTACTACGTCTTTCCGAGTGGCGAGGGGGCGTCTTGTTTGTGCGCCCCTCTCCTGTCGCCACTTCTTTTCCTTTTACTTGGTGTTTTAGAGATTCCATGTCTGCCACCATCCGACGGATCAATTCGTCTTGTTCCCTGACGCGATCCTCCAAAGTTTGAGGATCAATTCTGCGTCTTTGCCTTTCTGGGCTCTGCGAACGAGAGTGATGGGGGCTGTTAGTCCGCCTTCTACCCCTCGCATCCTTCCTGGAATTTTGTCTCTGTGGTTCCAGGCTTGCCAGGGTAGACCTTCGCGCCTCGCACCCCCTTCTGGGGTTAGTCCGTCAATGGCGGATTGGGGCAAATCTTCGTTGTGCGCCATTAGTTCTAAAGAAGAAAAACTTGATCAAGAGGTTTTGTTCTTGTCTGACTTCCCACAGACGACGCCAATTGTACGGGAAAGAAATACACCTTCTCGTATAATCCTGTTGATCAAGTCTGCGCTTCTCCGTACGTCGTCGTTCAACTACCTGAAAATACACAAGTGAGCTAGCCGGCGGGTGGGTGCCGGAAACCTCTCCGATGCCTAAGTCAGTAAGCTTGACAAATAGACAAAAGCTCAGTGTATTCAGAAAACAAAATTGTGTTTTACCTCTCCAAAGGTGATATTGGTGAGCTTTTATAGGTTTCGCGTGGCACAATCCTAGTAGGACTCTTACTCCTCCATGTAGAGTCCTCCTAGGATTCATACTCCTGAGAGATAATGCTTCTCTCAACACCCCCCTCACTGCTTAAACCAAGTGAGATGGTTCTACCACAGCCGAACTACCTTACGACCGAAGTAACATTGCCATGTTAGACTAACCGGAGTGACCAATTTATATGCTAGTTCGGCTCTGCCTTACTGTCTCCTACCTCGGCTTCCCATACTACGACCGAGCTATCCATAGAAGATACTTGCCGAACTAACTCAGGACAGTCAGGAAGATAGCTCTCTCTTACTTCGGCTAGAAGACCCAACCGGGCTAACCGTAGCGCACTCCTGAACCGAAATAACAACATTCTTCCTAGACCGGGCTAATCGTGACCGAGATAACACACTTCCGCGGCCGGACTACTTGAATGAGGTCTTTTTACTCTGCTTTTCATACTCCGGCCCGCACCGGCCCATTACTTAGCCTGGCCCATTATATGTGGATGTATGGTTGTTGCGAGGAGTGTGTTCAAGGCATACAAAAAGTAGAAAAAATTATTTAAAAAATTCTAGAATTTGACCTCATAATAAAATAATTTTTTATTAATTTAAAATCTAATCTTTTAATATTTTTTTAATTTTTAATTTGTCTATTTTTATTAAATAAAATGAATGAAAAATAGTAGTCTACAAAGGAAGGGAAAATAGCAAATAACTGTCGGTTCTTAGTTCTCAACATGAAAGCTGGCACACACAAAAATGGTGTTCACACACAAAAATGGATAACATCAGAAAACACCCAATTCACCATGTAGAAGCAAACTCTTGAAGCAAGCAAAGTGATAACCCAAGAGATTAGACTCCATAGCATGGAGGAGATATCTCAAAAACGCAAATCTCTCCCCCCCCCCCCAAAAAAAAAAAAAAAAAAAAAAAAAAAAAAAAAAAAAAAAAAAAAAAAAAAAACAGTATAGCCTAAGGGAAGCATCAGAGTTCTCCGAGGAGAAGATGGAATTGGTATAACAACCCTCTTTCCCTCTTTCCATAGCTGTGAAAAGTCATAAAAACTCTCCTTAGGAGAGAAACTCTCAACCACACAAATATATTTGTGATAAACTATGAATTGATAAGGATTCATAACATTTTTGTTCTTTCACATGAAACTGACAAGTATACCCAAGTAAAACACACACTACCGGAAAGATTCAAACATCAAATCAAACATATGCATTAACAATTGATGTTGATTTCCGGGCTATAGGTTGCAAGTAATATTATAGCCTAACAAGTGATTGCAAATTTTATGGACTTAACAAGCTTCGAGACTACTAGCAAACAGAGAAGCAAAAGCTTCAGTTTCATGTTTCTTTAACACTATACCAATCTCAAGCCCACCATTACCATCTCTGCAATCTGAAAGAGAGAAAGCTCCACTTTTATCAATTGATGTCATCTCCACCTTTCTCGGTCTCCCCCACCCAAAATCAGTGTTGTACAAGTCAAAGCGAGGTGAGCCTCCGATGGTAAATAATCTATTCCTGTCTACAGAAAGCATTTTAGACAATTCAACCTCATGTACAGCTCCATCTTTCAAACCTTCTATAGCTTCACATATTGCTTTAACTGCCGTGGCCACTCCATCTTCTCCTATTAAGTCATTTGAATCTGCATCCACGAGACGGCCGGTAACGCAGTTCCCAAAATAAGTTGAAGGGATAGGGGGTTCCAAGCGAGCCCTGCAATCCACACTGAATCCGAGATGAACTTTCCCTGTGCTTATTTTTTTGGCTTTAACTAGGCAAACCCATACATAGGCACTTGTTATTGTAAAGCTTGATACATGAATTGCTGGCTCTTGTTTTTGCTTTTCTTGCCATTGCGTTTTGATCCTCTTCTTGATATTTTCTATGTTTGCTCGTGTCAGCTGGAATGTGCCAAGCATCATATCAGTTGGAGGTTTCAAGTCCCATATCAAGAGGCTTTTGTTGTTGGGTCCATTGAGGTTCAACAAGAAGTTCACGTAAGTTCTCTCATGATCACCTGGGTCTTTAATCAAAGACCTGTCATAGAATGGAGTTTCTTCCGGTGTTAAAGTTGAGTCTTCGCCGCGCCTACAAATGGAAGCCCATGAATGCAAAAACAGAGCTACAGTTTTCCCGTCAAGTGCTGCATGGTGTGTGGCGTAACTGATTGAAAACCCTTTGTTTGGAAACAAAGTAATTTGCAATGTCATCAACGGTGCTTGTGTGTCAGAAGATAGGAATTGGGGTAAAAAATGATGGATTTCTTTAACTTCACGAAAGCTGTAGCTTGAAAGATTGTAGAAATCAGCTTCAGACTCGGCTATGGTAAGAGAAACTGCATCATCACCTTCAACATATTGGATGATTGGTTTATAGGAATCTGGGGGCCATGTCAGATTTCCGGCGAGCACAAGGTAGTGTTGGAGTGTGAGGGACAAGGAATGCTTCAATTTGGGAAGAACAGTGTCCAAAAAAGTAGTAGTTGAATGGGAGGTTTCGAAGAAGAATATGCGCTGAACGGGAGGGAATCTCACCCAAAAAAGGTCGAAGAATATAAGAGGAAGAGAGGTTGGGACGGCGGAGTCAGGCGAGCTAGCCGGTGGAGCCACCCTGCATACCTCAAGCACCTTCACTGGATTTGGTGTTGCTTCCATGAGATGAGAGGTAAAACAGAGAGCAAGGAAAGATAGGGAATGAGTGGTGTTTGTTGAAACTTTCAATAGCAGATTGATTATATGTAGTGTTATTTTATTATACTGTTGTTTGTTTGTGACTTCATCAATTACGACTCTGTCTATGTTCTTTATCAACTTGTATTCATGATTCATTGTTTCTATGTGCATTGGTTTACAATGAATTATATCTTGGCCAGCCGGATTGTTTATAAAATTATTTGTTATGCGTGGAAAGACGTGACTGATATTCAAATCAAAAATTCTATAGGCAGATTTGGATAGCATTTGGTATAGTTTTAAAATTATCATTTGAAAATAAAATTATATTTTGAGTGTGAATTTTAAAATTATGATTTGAGTGTGAAAAATTTATTTAGTTATAAGTTTTGAAAAGAGTTTTGAATTGAGTTTCAAAATTTTGATGTGACCTATAATATTTAATTCAAAAACTTACAACTCATAGCTAAATACAAAACTCAAAATTTTATTCAAAACTCATAAAAATTGTTTAAAAAAAAAAATCTTAAATATTTTTTATTTAAAATATAAAAAATAACATGTGTCAATTTTGTCCCAAAAAAAAAAGAGTACTGTTCCGGTCAACCGGTCGGATGTCCGAGAGGATGACCGGGTAGATCAAATTTCAAAATTCAAAACCCCGCCTAAAATGAGTTTGCAAAAGTGGGTGTGGAATTAATTTTTCAAAATTGTATCCAAATATTACACTCAAATACGTGTGTAGAGTCATGATTAGAACTGCATACCGAACACAGCCTTGGTTTCTCCTTCAAAATATATTTTTAGAGAAAAAAATTCAAAAATATTTTTGGTTGAAATTTAAAAAAAAAAAATTAATTATTTTTTTTCTCTATTATACATTAATCGATCACTTTTTGTCCCTCCTTTCTCTTTCTCAATCAATTTTTCTCTCACACTTATTTATTCAACTAAAACTAAAATAAATCAAATTATCCCAAACTCCAAAACTCTTTTCAAAATATATAACTAAATAAATTTTCAAATTTTCTAAACTTTTTTCAAAAAATTATTTTTAAAATAATATCTGAAAATATAAATCAAATAAGGCCTATGAATCCACAAACTTAGATAAGAAATTGGACCAAAAAATGAGTGTTTAACTGAGATCTATTATACATGAAATTAATCTCAATACTCCAGCGTATGTTTTGGATATTTTTTCTAGGTTAGTTTTATGTGCACCCTACTACTACTCTATTTAAATAAATTTAGACGGAGCTACCTAATATTGTTTGCTTGATACTCTCAATTAGTACTAGTTGAAGAATGTTGATCTGCTTATCCTAGTTGTCCAATCGATATCTGAATAAAAAACTATAATTAAATATTAAAAAATAAGTCCTAAATATTTTTTATTCCAATCTAATGGTTTGTCCGGGCAATTAAACAAGCCTGCTAAAGCGTGGTCTCACATGCGATGCATTTATAATTTTGTGGCAATGTCACTTCATAGTTGAGTTTAATTACAGATCTAGTCATTCTAGAGCGACATTACTTATAAAATAATTAGAGATCTAAGTCATTCTAGAGTGACATTACTTATAAAATAATTAAAATTTTATATATTAATATTATAGACTCTATCAACAATATTTGTTTTTCATTATTTTTAATTTACTAAATATAGGTTTCGTGATATTTGCAGAAATATTTTTAATTTCTTTTATAATCTAAATTTTTGTTTAATTGATCCTATCATCCATACTTTCCGTATCACAACATGCTGTGTTTTTTTCCCCCCTAATTTTGTGAACTTATTGGAATGTGTCATTTATTTAAAATTCTTTTAATGCTAATTTCAATGCTTGAAAACTCCAAACTTTTATTTTTTTATTATTTTCACTAATTTGCCAAATTTTCATGAATTTCAACCCACTGTTACGAAATTAGATGAATTTTCAACCGAACAAAATTAAAATGAAAAAGTATTGGTCATGTTTAGTTTCATTTCTAAATTTATTTTGAAAAATAAAAACTAGTTTGATAAAAATAAATATTAAAAATATATTTTAATTTTTAAATTATTTGTCTTTTAAAAAGATAAAATTATATAAAAATAATAAGTATTTTTTTTATTTTTTATGAAATTAATTTTTAATTTTTTAGAAAAAAATTATGAAACAAGTTTTATCAAACATGACTTATCTCATAAGTTTTGAATTTTATTTTGGGGACTCGGTCCACAAATTCAAACTTGAAGTTTGTTTGGTCAAAAATTCAGGTGCTGAAACATTATGTCCATAAGAACAAGATTTCATAAAATGCCCAAAATACTCGTACTATCTCTCTGTCCATCTCTTTCTCTCTCGGGCACGCGCGCTAGGGTTTGTCAGTCGGCTCTCCTCTCCAATCGCACCACCACGACAGTTGTTCGCTGCCACTGTCTCCTCCACTCACTAACGTCGCACGCCGATTGACCATCACTTATCTGCCGTCTCTCTCTCTCTCTCCTCTAAACGTCGACCACAACACTTTTCTTTCCAAACCCACCCACTGTCTTCAATAACACTACTACAGTGATTGTTCGCTCGCCATTGTCTTCTCCTCTCATCAACGTCGTCACCGACTGACCACCACTCCTCTTCCGTTGCCTCTCTTTCTCTCCTAACCACCCACCGTAACACCTTTCTCCAATCTCCCTCACCGCTTCAGATTTAGACTTTACCACAGTTTTCGACCGTGGGTCTCTCCCTCAACCTCAACGTCGTCTCTTCTTCTCTGAGAAGTTTGTGAAGGTGCGGCGGCTAAAGAAAGGGACTTGGAACACCACTACGTCGTCGATCTCCCCCCCCCCCTCTCTTTTCTAGATCTCTTTTTGTTTTTTTGATTATTGTTGTTGTCGTTGTGAATCTGGTGAACAGGTATTTATTTATTTTTTTAGTTGTTGTTGTTGTTGTTGATGATGATGATGAAACAATTACAATAGATAAGGGATTTCTACTGTTAGATTTAAACAGATAAGGGACCTCATGTGGCTCTGATCTGTTCAAAATGGCTCTGTTATTTCAATCAATAGTTTTTTAACAGATAAAATGCTCTGATCTGTTCAACAGTTGTGTTGAAATAAGAAAAGTATGCTTGATCGGAAAAAGAATAAATTGAACAGATAAGAAAAAGAATAATTTTTTTTGAACAGATAGGAATTTCAAAACATAAAATAATTTGAACAGATAAGGAAAAAATTGAACAAATAGTTAAAAAAATTAAACAGATAAAAAAATGATTTGACCTGATAATTAAAAATTTTGAACAGATAGTCAAAAAAATAAACAACAAAAAAAAAATCAACAAATAAATTAAGGGATAAAATCAAAAATAAAATATCATCATAAACAGTAAAAATGACTTTTCACCAAATTATTTCACAATTGGTGAATCTTTCACTAATAAAAAATGTTTACTGGACCTAATTTCTTAGACACCTTTCAAATTAAATTTATCATCAATTTGCTCTTTTATTTTTTTTAATAATTTCGTTGAATATTTTAACTTTTTTACTCATTTATTTCTATTCAAAATATTATTTTATTCAACACACAATTTTTTTTTTAAAAAAAAAAGGATAAAAATATGATATATATATATATATATATATATTTTATTATTGCCCAACCAAGCCTCAGTTTGGTAGATGATCAAAGCAAGTGCTGGAATTCTCCAAAGGCAATATATTCTACGAATCTAGATTGGTTGAATTTTTCGTTCAAAAAAGATGGGTTGAATTTTGGAACTTATCTGTACTCCAAATGCTCTATTCCCCCTTTCTATTTTTAATATAAAAAAAAAATTCACATTTTGATGTGAAAAGCTTTGACCATTTCATTCATCAAAAGCAATTTTTTGGAACATTTTGGAAAGCTTTGAAGAGAGGGACTTGGAACACCACCACGTCATCGATCTCCCTCTCTCTCTCTCTTTTCTAGATCTCTTTTTGTTTTTTTGATTATTTGTTGTTGTTGTGGATTTGGTGAACAGGTACCTATTTTTTTTTTAGTTGTTAATTATTATTGTTATTGTTGTTGTTAATAATGATGAAACAAATTACAATAGATAAGGGATTTTTACTATTAAATTTGAACAGATAAGGGACCTCTTGTGGCTCTGATCTGTTCAAAATGGCTCTGTTATTTCAATCGATAGCTTTTTTAATAGATAAAATGCTCTGATCTGTTCAACAGATGTGTTGAAATAAGAAAAATATGCTTGATAGGAAAAAGAATAAATTGAACAGATAAGAAAAAAAATAAATTTTTTTGAGTAGACAAGAATTTCAAAACATAAAAATAATTTGAACAGATAAGGAAAAAAATTGAACAGATAGTTAAAAAAATTAAATAGATAAAAAAATGATTTGACCAGATAATTAAAATTTTTGAACAGATAGTCAAAAAAATAAACAATCAAAAAAAATTAACAGATAAATTAAGGGATAAAATTAAAAATAAAATATCCTCATAAACAGTAAAAATGACTTTTCATCAAACTATTTCACAATTGGTGAATCTTTCACTAATAAAAAATATTCATTGGATCTAATGTCTTAGACACCTTTCAGATTAAATTTATCATCAATTTTCTTTTTTATTTTTTTAATAATTTCGTTGAATATTTCAACTTTTTTACTCATTTATTTCTATTCAAAATATTAGGGGTGAGCATGGTCCGAATTGGACCGGATTGGGTTAAAACCAAGACCAATCTGTTATCTATGGTTTTTGAAAAATTGAAACCAATCCAATCCGTTTAAATTATGGAACCAATCCAAACCAATCCATTTAAACACGGATTGGAACGATTTAGGACCACGGATTCACATAATTAAATAACAAATATATATATATATATATATATATAATACTTTAATTTCATAAAAATATAAACATAGCGTTATATTAGTTCCACAATAGCAACATGTCTTTCTATAATAGCGACATACTGTTTTAAAATTTAAACAACCATAAGAAAATTGGTTTTATCATAAGTATTTAGACCATTACAAATTAAAATTAAAAACTAACAAACAAAAGTAATAAAAGAAGGTATTATACAGGTTTAGGTTTAAATTTAGATTTTATATGGAATAAGAAAAGATACTGTAGAGAATGTATAATAAAAATATAAACTATTTATATATGGTCTAGATCGGTTTCAATCCGGAACCAATCCGTATACTACGAATTTTTAACTCTTCAATCTAAAACAAAACTACGAATTCAAAAAACCAATCCAAACTACCAAAATTAAACTAAACTGGATCGAATTACGAATTTCATAAATTACTTACTCAGCCCTACAAAATATATTTTATTCAATACAGATTAATCAGTTTGAATTGCCGACCCGAAAAAAAGGGGTTAGAATTTGACTTCTTCGGTCAAGTGAGAGTTGCCGTATTTCACATGCTTTGGCAAATACTTCTAGATGGGTTGAATTTTGGTAAAATGTGGAATTTTTTTATATTTTTTTAACGTTGTGTTTGAATAATAATTTAGATAAAAATTTAAAAATAAAAAAGAAAAAGATGGCTGCTAAAAAACTTGAGGAGTCCATGAGATTTATTATTGGTTTATTTTTTGATAATTAAAATCGTTTATTTTGTAAGGTGTTTGAAGTCAATCTGATAAAAAAATTAAACAATTTTAAAATATATATATTTATCATTATTTTTTTAAAATAAATGTGATAAAATAAAAATTTTACGATCTGAATAGCTAATGAGCCTACAATCAGATATTTTCTTGATTTTTTTTCCTTTAGTGATATTTATTTATTTATTTTTAAATTTTAAATTTTTTTTACACTTTTATATTATATTCAATTAGACGAACTAAAATAATTAAAAATTAATTTTTTAAAAAATTTCATAAAAACAAAGAAGGGCAAAATTTACTTTACCCCCTCGTGGTTTCGCCTCAAAGTACTTTATCTCCTATGGTTCAAATATAGATAGATAACTCCCTTATAATTTTGGACTAAAGTACTGCAGTTAATTTTTTTGTTAAAGATAATGGAAGGCGTGCCATATTCTCTCACGAATAAAGGTTGAGACCCCCTTTGGAGGTCGCCCCCTTTACCCCCTTTAGTTTTGATTGGTCAACTTTTCTTTTTTTTTTCTTCTCACCCAATCCCCAACCTCCATGTGTGTAAGGGGGTTGTGGGGTGAGTGTTTTAAGAGGGTCTAAATCAATGCCCATTCTCTCACATTGAGAGTAGACAACGCAAAAGTGTTAAGTCAAAGTAAAAATTGAATTAAATGTCAATAATAGCCCCATATTGATCTTATTCTCCAAATTAATCTTGACCAAACCCTAACACTAATTGTCATCTTTTATTAAAAATTTAATTTAATTTAAAATGTTATTAAATGAGAAATTGGGTTAAAAATTAAGTAGCAGATTAAGGTAATTTTATAGTAATAAATTAGACTATTTAGGTTAATTTATGGTTTAATATATATATATATATATATATATATGTATGTATATGTAAATGTTTGATTTAAAATTTTATTAAATAAAAATTGGGTTAAAAATTAAAAATTAGATTAAGATAATTTTATGATAATAAATTAAGGTATTTAGGTTAATTTACGATTTAATTTGTCAAATATATATATTTATATATTTAATTTAAAATGTTATTAAATAAGAAATTAGGTTAAAAATTAAAAATTAGATTAGGGTAATTTTATGGAGTCCGGATCCTCGGCCACACTTTTCTACGGCGCGTCCTGCCGCCCTCGCCAAAACGACATCGTTTCATCAAAGACGACGTCGTTTTGTTTAATTGTTGTTGTTGTTGTTGGTGTTTTTTTTTTTTTCCTGGCTTTACTTTTCATATTCATCTTCGTCTCTGTTTCACCCTAACAGAGACAGAGCCGCAGCTTGACAGAGAGAGAGAGAGGAGGAGAGATGATCGGCGAAGACAGAGAGACGAGTGGACGACGACAGAGGCAAGGCAAGGCGAGACGAGTGGACGGCGATGGAGGCAAGGCAAGGTAAGGCGAGGGGACGGAGAAAAGGGTTTTCTGTGAAAGCACTGATTCTTTAAATGAGACTAATAAGTACCCAAGATTTGTTTGTAGTACAAAGTTAGTGATTGAATTTATTCTTTAAATTAGACTAATAAGTACCCACCATTGACTACCCACTGTTAGTGATCTATGGAGTTACAGCATTTCAGAAAAATCGTTCAATTTTATGGTGATAAATTAGGGTGTTTAGAGAAAGGGAGAGAGAATATACCATAGCGGTATTTAGGTAATTTTGTCATTATTTTTAACTAGTTTTGCATTTTAGTCCAAAATTATAAAGGATTTCCTTGTTTATATTTGAAAGTGTTCGGAGACCAAACGCGAATTTTGTCCATCAAAAAAAATAAAGAGTCCAAATAAGTTTGTTTTTTTTTTTTTTTGCATTTTTTTTTTTTGAAGAGTCCAAAAATAAAGAGTCCAAACGCGAATTTTTTGCATGGATTAGAAAAGTACAATTTTTAACACAATTTTTTATTTTTATTTTTAAAAAGGATAAAAAAAAATATTATTATTATTATTATTATTATTGCCAAACCACGCCTCAGTTTGGTTGATGATCAAAGCAGGTGCTGGAATTCTCCAAAGGCAACATATTCTACGAATCTAGAATGGGTTGAATTTTGGAACTTATCTGTAATCCAAATGCACTATTCCCCCTTTCTATTTTTAATATAAAAAAAAAATCTCATTTTGATGTGAAAAGCTTTGACCATTTCATTCATCAAAACCAATTTTTTGGAACATTTTGAAAAATATTGTATGTATGTCAAATCTTCATACAAAAAATCAGAATAAGAGAAATAAGTATAATGTTGATGAGCGCAATATCATTATTTGATATCAAACAGATACATAAACACAAATAAAACACACACCAATGAAAAACATACTTGCATCAAACATACAAGGAGGTGCCAATGGGTTTTACGGACTCAATGAGTTTCAAGACCACTAACAAAAAGAGAAGCAAAAGCTTCAATTTCATGTTTCTTCAACACTATCCCAATCTGAAGCCCACCATTACCATCTCTGGAATCTGCAAGAGAGAAAGCTCCACTTTTATCAATTGATGTCACCTCCACCTTTCTCGGTCTCCCCCACCCAAAATCAATGTTGTACATCTCAAGTCGAGGTGAGCCTGCAATGGAAAATAATGCCTCCTTTTGTAAAGAAAACATTGTAGTTATGCAGTCTTTTGCCCCTTTTAGAACTCCATCATTCAAACCTTGTATGGCTTCTCCAATCGCCGTGGCCGCCATGGCCACCCCATCTTCTCCAATTAAGTCGTTCGAATCTGCTTCGACAAAACATCCTGCAATGCAGTTCCCAAAGTAAGTTGAAGGGAGAGGGGGTTCCAAGCGAGCCCTACAATCGACACCGATGATAAGACGAACTTTCTGGCTCCTCATTTTCAAGGTTTTAACTAAGCAAACCCATGTGTAGGCAGTTGTTATTGTAAAAGTTGACAGAGGAATGGCTAGTTTATGATTATTCTTCCCTTGCCACTGGGCTTGCACACGCTTCTTGATATTCTCAATATTTGCCTTTGTCAATCTAAAAGTGCCGAGAAACACATCGGGTGGAGCTTTCAAGTCCAATATTATGAGGCTTTTGTTGTTGTTGCCATTTTGTTGCAACCATCCGTTTAAGAAAGCTGTTTCAAGATCATCTGGGTCATCGACAATGGTGCGGTCATAAAATGGAGTTAGTTCGGGCGTTAAAGTTGAGACTTGGCCGCGGAGGCAAATAGAGGCCCATGAATGCAAAAACAGAGATATAGTTTTCCCATCCAATACCGCGTGGTGTGTGGCGTAACCGATAGAAAACCCGGTGTTTGGAAACAGAGTGACTTGCAATGCCATCACGGGTACTTGTGTGTGAGAGGCCACCAGCTGGGGTAAATAATGATGAAATTCTTTGGCTTCTCGAAAGCTATCGCCGGACAGATGGTAGAAGGATTCAGCTTCAGACTCGGCTATGGTGAGTGAAATTGCATCATGACCTTCCACGTATTGGATGATTGGTTTATCGGAATCTGGGGACCACGTCAGATTGCCGGCGAGAGGAAGGTAGTGGTGGAGCGTGAGAGAGAGGGAGTGTTTGAGTTTAGGAAGGACAATCTCTGAGAATGTAGTGGTTGAATGAGAGGTTTCGTAGAAGAAAATTCGTTGAACGGGAGGGAATCTCAACCATAACACGTCGAAGAAAGTAAGAGGAAGAGAGATCGGGGCGGCTGAGTCCGGTGAGCTAGGCGTTGGAGCCACTCTGCAAACCTCAAGCACCTTCACTGGATTGGGTGCTGCCATGAAAGAGAACACAACAGGCCAAGGAAGGAAAAAAGAGGCAGTGGAGTGGGAGCCTGAGTGGTGTGTAGAAAACTATTATTGAGTGGTTTGATGATTTTTTTTTATTTTTTTGATTTTTTAAAGATGTCAAAAGTAATATATAACTTAAAATAAAATAAAAATTAAAAATTAACTTGTCAAATGAATCCAATATAATTATATTTATCATAGGAGTATACTTTGGCTCAACAGCAGCAACCAATTTTGACTGTCCTTATTCTCTGTACCACCATTCATTTTGATTATTATATAACAATACCGCCGTCTACATCTTATCGTGTGGACCTAAATATTTTATTAAGTCTTTTATATGGGTGTAAAATCTATACACATGTACATTTGTATGGATCTCATCCCAAGTGAAAAGTTTGATAAAATATTTAGGACATATAATATTTCTCTAACTCTTGATGAATTATATTTGGGAAATTTTTATTACTATTTCACAAGTACCCAGAAAGATAAACTCCACGAATCTGTGTGGTGTGGCAACATTTTAATGTTAATTTTGTATAGAATGACTGTCCATGTTGTTCCGTTTCCGTAGAGTAGTCATGGAGACCATGAATGAAGATTAGTCGAAGCTGTCAATAAATCGCCGAAAGCAAGTTATGACTCATGTGAATGTGGACAGAGACGGAGCACCAAGGATCCTCTAGAGTATTTTTTTTTCTAAATTTTTTTTAAGTAGTGTATTATGTGGTTGAGATTTAATGTTGAAAAATTGATGTGACTTGTCATTAAATCTCAACCACACAATACATCATTCTAAAAAATTTTAAGAAAAAAAAAATTCTAGAGGATCCTTGCTCGAGACGGAGACGGTTTGGTTTTGATTGATATATACGTGTCATCACAAGAATAAAGGGACAGACAATTAGGATGAGACAGTGGATTTACAGCTCACTGATTTACTGCATAAAAAATGATGCAGACTACTAATTAGTGGTTGTTCTAATTATGTGTCACATGTATTTTGTGTCTTAGTTTTGTGTTTTTTTTTTTTTACTTTCCACATCATTAATGGTGGTGCTAGTGATAGGAATTTAGTGATCTGTAACATTATTATTACCGCATTACTGTTTTTGGTTGTTGCGTGATTTGTACCAACCAACCAAACCATGGCTTTAACTCCCGTAAAATAAGTTGAGTTACTAGACTCTACTAAATTGAAAAAATATATATATTATATTTCTATTTATTATATTAGTAATGTCAACTTAGATCTATCACTTCTTTTAATACTTTCTTTTACTGTCACTATATCGTATATTTTTATTATTATTTATGTTAATCTACATTATATATGATAAAATTATCTCAATTTATTTTTTTTTAATTTATCTTTTATTGATATTACTCCTACCTATTTACAAATGTACTCATTTTCAATTTTGTCTTTTATAATCATGCCACATCCACATCTCAATAACTTTCACTTTATTTTTTCAGTCTTGCATGATTGATATAAAGAAGAAATTTGTGGTCAAATTTTGAGTGATGCAAGCATTAGTTGAGATGTATTACAGTTTTACAATTACTTTTTGGGTGGATAGTTTTACAATTACTTATCTCTTCTCGTAATGTTTTTAAAAAAAAAGTAAAGGTCATTATTGAATACTTTCAAAATACGATCAGATGGTACTCCACAGTATTATTAAAAATAAAAACATATGATGCGTTTGATAGCACATTTTTTTAATTACTTTTTATTTATGTAAAGTAATTGACATAATTCAATTGGTTATTTTTGTATATTTTTATTCTCATAATTAGAGAATTAATCACTGTCAAAGACGAAAATGATTATACCTATTTTGTGTTGTTTATTTTAGAAGGAGGGTTCACTCCAGTCCAAGATCTGGACTAGAGGGAACTGTTCGGATTCATGGGTTTTATTACGAGTCTCATTTCGATAATTTAAATTATTCATTTTATTGGACAATTCGTTTATTTTATCCAAAAAAAAAAAAATTAATTCGATTTGATAACTGTAACTTATTCAATTTATTGTGTCTTTCACGAGAAAAGTACGATAATTGTATTTTTTAAAAATAAATCATATATGTTTTTGTTCACTAAAAAAAGTATGACAGTTGTGTTTTTAAAAAATGAACCATATATTTTTTTGATGACAAAAATAATAAATTGAACAAGTTATAGTTATCAAATCGACCTAATTTTTTTTATAAATGAAATACACAAAGTGTAAAAAAAAAATAAAATAAACGATTCATATAATCCAAACGGAACCGTAGTGAGCCCAACAGGTCCAAACAATTCTGAAGAGAGAGAGAGAGAATTTTCATAATTCCATTTCACACAAAATTGGTTACAAGATATTTCTATATATACATGAATAACAGATCTTTTATCGGTTTGTAACTAACTAACAGTTTGTAACTAACTAACAGTTATTAGCTCAAGAATCTAACTAACAGAACTGGTACTA
Organism: Camellia japonica; assembly: GCA_030407325.1. Classification (NCBI taxonomy): domain Eukaryota; kingdom Viridiplantae; phylum Streptophyta; class Magnoliopsida; order Ericales; family Theaceae; genus Camellia; species Camellia japonica. The sequence continues at coordinate 17,199,297 of JAPPVO010000002.1, read as the reverse complement.
TTACATGTTCGTGAGTCAGTTGGTTTAACAGCACATAACTGAGGCTGCACCTGCACCTGTACATTATCAGCCTCCCTCAAGCTATTAGGCCAAGGAAGAACCAAGAGCTTGTCGTTGAGATATTGAAAACGAGAAGCTGAGAGAGGCTTTGTAAACACATCTGCAATTTGATTAGTAGAAGGCATATATCGAAGATCAAGCTGTTTAGCTACCACCTTTTCACGAACAAAATGACAATCGATTTCTATATGCTTGGAGCGAGAGTGGAAGACAAGGCTAGAAGCAAGGGCCATAGCAAAGAGATTGTCACACCACAAAATGGGAACTGAAAGAGCAGGAAGACACATATCCTGTAACAGCTGCTGCAACCAAGTGAGCTCAGCAGCAGCATGAGCTAAGGACCTGTATTCAGCCTCAGTTGAGGACCTGGAAACAGTGGCCTGTTTCTTGGCAGACCAGGAGATTAAATTGGGACCAAGATAGACATAGTACCCAGAAGTGGATCTCCTATCCACAGAATCACCGGCCCAATTTGAATCAGAAAAAGCATGAAGGGAAAAAGGACCAGATAAAAATGCAGGCCATGAGAAAGAGTGCCTTTGACATATCGAAGCAATCGTTTGACATCCTGAAAATGAGCATTAGTAGGAGAGTGCATATGTTGACATGCCATATTAACAGCTAAAGCCAAATCAGGACGAGTAATAGTGAGGTATTGGAGACCACCTACAATGGTTCTGTAGAAAGAAAGCTGAGAAAAATGAAGTGAATCTGTAGGTGAAGTAGAAGGTTTGACAGCCAATGAGGTAGAACAGGGTTTACAGTCACTGAGACCAGCTCTAAGTAACAGATCAGCAGCATACTTTTCTTGAGACAAAAAATAGCCACTAGCTTGAGCATGAACAGAAATACCCAAGAAATAAGACACAGAGCCAAGTTCTTTCATAGAGAAAGAATGATGCATTTGAGTAAGCAGATGAGTAATAAGAGTAGGATCACTGCCAGTCACTAAAATATCATCAACATATACCAAAAGAATAGTAAGGCTGGTAGGAGTTTTCTTGACAAATAGAGATGGATCAGAATGGCAAGTATGAAAACCTTGATCCACCAAAAAAAAGGAGAAAATGGAGTACCAAGCTCGAGGAGCTTGTTTAAGGCCATAGAGAGCCTTTTTGAGCTTACACATTTGAGTGGAATTTTGAATAAAACCAGGAGGCTGCACCATATAAACCTCTTCTTCTAAGGTGCCATAAAGGAATGCATTTGATATGTCCAATTGCTTGATAGGCCAATCAAAATGGAGAGCCAAACACAAAAGAATACGAATAGTAGGTTGTTTGGCTACAGGACTGAATGTTTCATGAAAATCAACCCCTTCTTGTTGCAAATATCCTTTGGCAACCAATCTTGCTTTATACCGAGCAATAGTGCCATCTGAATTCCGTTTAATGCGAAATACCCACTTGCAGCCAATAGCCACCTTATTAGAGGGAAGAGTAACCAACTCCCAAGTGCCTTGATGTTGAAGGGCTTTAAATTCTTCTTGCATGGCAGCAACCCAAACTGAAGACTGAAGAGCCTCGGTTACTGAATGAGGTTCAGTTTGAAGAAGAGAAGAACAGGTAGTGAGACAAAGAGGATGTCTAGATTTAGATCGAGTAATCATGGGATGTCTAGAAGCAGGAGGATGTGGAAGAGGTAAATCAACAGTGAGAGATGTAATAGGAATAACAAGAGAGGTAAGTGGAGAACACAGAGGAACTGTGGACAGAGAAGGAGAAGAAGATGACTGAGATAAAGAAGAGGACAATGAGGAAGAAGAAGTCTATGCTAAAGAAGAGGGCTGAAATGAGGTCTGAGAGGACTGGACTGAGGTATGAGCTGAAGAAGGGACAGTAGAAGAACCCTAGAAAAAAGATGTAAGATGAGGAACTAGAGAGGAAAAAGGTGTAGCAGCAGAAAAATTAGAAGAAAAGGGAAAACAATGTTCATTAAAGAGCACATGTTTAGAAATATAGATTTTGCCAGTGAGAAGATCAAGACAGTGATAACCTTTCATAGTAGGATGATATCCCAAGAAAACACAAGCCACAGATTTGGGTTGAAGTTTGTGAGAAGTGTATGGTTTGAGCCATGGAAAACATTGATAGCCAAAAACTCTGAAAAAAGAGAAATCAGGAATGGAATGAAACAAAACTTCATAAGGAGATTTGTTGTGAAGGACACTACTAGGCGTGCGATTTATAAGAAAGACAGCTATAACTATGGCATCAAACCAATAAAGTAAAGGAACAGAAGAATGATGGAGTAAAGTGATAGCTGTCTCAATAATGTGCCTGTGTTTTCTTTCAGAAACTCCATTTTGAGCTTGAGTATATGGACAACTAGTTTGATGAATAATGCCTTGAGTTTGCAAAAAAGAATCAAACTTGTGATTAACAAATTCAGTGCCACAATCAGTTCGAAAAATTTTGAGAGTAGTATTAAACTGATTTTCAGCATAGGCTTTAAAAGTTAAAAATTTATCAAAAACTTCACTCTTGTAGCTCAGAGGATAAATCAAGGTAAATCTACTGAAATCATCTACAAACAACACATAAAATTTGCAAGAAGTATTAGCAGAGTGAAATGGACCCCAAACATCACTATGGATTAAGGAAAAAGGACAATCAACTGAAGTACTAGACAGTTTGTAAGGTAATCTATGCATCTTAGACACCTGACAATCAGTACAAGACAACACATTATTTACAGAAATTTTATTTGGTAAGTGCACAGCTAAATGTTGCAACTTCTGTGATGAAGGATGGCCAAGCCTTTGGTGCCAAAGCAGATCAGACACTGAAGACGTAATAGATTGATGAGCTTGTGCAACAGGAGAAAATGATGACAGCGAAGATGAAGGAGAAAGCTGGTAGAGACCATTGACATGAGTGCCTTTATGTAGGACCTGGTGCGTGTGCTTGTCCTGAATTACAAATGTGTCAGCATCAAAGATAACAACACAGTTATGATCCTTGGTCAATTGATGTACAAAAAGAAAATTAGTAGAAATGGAAGGAACATGAAGAAGATTTGTAAGATGAAAACCATAGTGAGGAGTAGGTAGAAGACCAGTACCAATGTGTTGGATAGGCAAAGAGGAACCATCACCAACTTGAACTTGTTCAGGACCTTGATAAGCCTGATAGAGATGAAGATTAGACACATCATTAGTCAAATGATTTGTGGCTGCAGAGTCAAGATACCATGGAGGAGCAGAAGAATCTGATAAAGTGTGAGGAGAAACAGATGCATTATAGGCTCGAGGTGGAGCTTGGGAGGACTGGTGATGAGGAGATGAAGAAGAAGAATGAGGTTGAAAAGTAGAATCCATTCGAAACCAGCAATCAAAAGCCAGATGTGATAACTTACCACAGATTTGACAACCAGAACCAGAGGAGTCATAAAAAGAATGTCTGCCTCCTCTGGTACCTCTGTATTGAGATTGACCTTCTCTATAATTGGTAAATCTTCCTCCTCTGGTACCTTTGTATTGAGATCGACCTCTCGAACTAGATGAAAAACCACGAGATGTTCCAAAATTAGAATGAGATTCAAAACTAGGATATGAAGAAGATGATGAGAATGAAGATCCTTTTGTTGATGTATTGTAGGCCACATGGAGATCATGTCCAGAGGAATGTTTGAGTTTATTTTCGATATGAATCGACTCTGAACATAATAGAAAACATAGATTTTCCATCAAAACTGCTTCAAACCGAGTTCGAATAGAAGTTTTGAAAAAGTCATACTCTTCTGGTAAGCTATTCAAAGTCAGAAGAACAAGGTCTTCATCATCAACTGGAGTAGAGGCCAAGGCTAACTGATCAGATATGATTTTGATTTGAGAAAGATAATCTTCGATTGAAGAAGATTTCTTACTGATACTTTAAAGTTTGTTTTTCAACTGGTGTATGTGTGATCTGGAAACTGAAGTAAATCGCTTCTCAAGAGCATGCCAAACTTCTTCAGCATGTTGAAGATGAAGAACAGATGAATAGATTAAAGATGACAAAATTGCAGTGAGCCAACTGAGAAGTTGTGCATCAATCGTCTGCCATTGCTGATACTTAGGATTAGAGATTGATTTTCCATTAGAATCAAGAATATTCGAAGAAGGATAGGACTGTGATCCATTGACGTAACCAAGAAGGCCTGTGGCTCGAAGCACATTGTGCATTTGATTCTTCCATATCAAGTAGTTGGTTGAATCAAGCTTGACAGTCACCAATGAATTGAAATTTGAAATGAGTAGGGTGAGATTGGAAGGGAGGGAAGCAGAAGCATTGTCCTCCATTGATGGATCATAAATTGCTCGCAAGAGCTTCAGTGCTCTGATACCATGAAGAGAGAGAATTTTCATAATTCCATTTCACACAAAATTGGTTACAAGATATTTCTATATATACATGAATAACAGATCTTTTATCTGTTTGTAACTAACTAACAGTTATTAGCTCAAGAATCTAACTAACAGAATTGGTACTATTACATGCTCGTGAGTCAGTTGGTTTAACAGCACATGACTGAGACTGCACCTGCACCCGTACATTATCAAATTCCTTCAAGTTTAGATTTTGGCCAGAAGAGAGTTCTCCACCTTTATTTTTTTTTCATTATGGATTATTTGTATTTTAGTTATTGTTAGTAGGCTTGCATTGTTTTTTTTTATTGTATTTTTTAATTTTTTTATTATGCACTGTTTCTTGTGGCGGTTGTTAAGCTTCTCTCCACCGTGTTTAGTGGTGTTTTGGGAAGTTGGTAAAAAGCTGGCTTTTGATTTTTTTAGCCAAAAAAGCTAGCTTTTTTTGGGTAGTGACTTGGGTAAAAAAGCTAACTTTTTTGGCTAAAAAAACCAAAAGTTAGCTTTTTGCTAGCTTGCCAAAGCAAGCCTATTCTTCGTAGGCTCATCTCAGTCTTCGTAGGCTCATCTCAAACTGGTAATTGAAATAATTCATTTTGTAGAGGCAATTAAACATATCATCAATTATTATGATTCGATTATGTAGTTATTGATATTTATTCAATTTAATTTTTTATTTGAATAATATATTTGATTATTTCAAAATAAATTCATAGTAAGAGCAGATAAATCTCGGGTGGGGTTAGACTTGAACTATATATTAAGATGATAGTAAGATGATATATGTTAACCCAAACCCAGCTCAGCTAAACATCAAGTCTAATTTAGTCATTCCAAGTTCAATTCTAAAAAGAATTCAAATCCTAAGTCCGCCCAGTTAATCCAATAACTACGAGTTATTAATTATTAATTTTTATATCTCAAATGGATATTAAATTATTTAGATCTTTTTATTCATTATTTGAATTTAGAACGTTAATATTCAATAATAAAATAAATATAATTTTTAATAAATATTTTAATTTAAGTCTCACAAATAAGTGTATATATTTTTTGTCTTTATATTTTTTTTAACTTTATTTAATGATTAAAATAATATAAAATTATAATTAATATTTTATAAATGAGCGGATCAAATCGGATAGAGTTATAATACTTTATGCAAAATCAAACTTAATAAAATCTCAACACAGCTCAACTCTATGAGTAGATAAGTTCGGCTGGGCGGCCATTCCTAATTTAGATTGTCACTATTTGTTAATCGTATTTTTTTTTTTTAGATGTTTCGGAAATGAAAAACAGAAAGAGTTCAAAAGCAAAACAGAGAGCAAAAGAGAGGGTTAGGCCCTCTCATACACAGTGCCGACCATATCAGCCACAAGCATAGGTCTAAGAGATTGGGGAGGATCATCAAACACTTCCAGGTCTACGGCTTGAGTAGCTCCTAATCGGGCAAGTTCATCCGCACATTTGTTCCCTTCACGATAGATATGAGCAATGGTACATTCGGTGCGTTGAAGGAGGGCCTTGATGTCAAAAAGAAGAGCTCTAAAAGGGGAGTTCTGGAGTTGTTCATCTTGGGTGGTAATCTGGTGCACAGCCACTTTACAGTCAGTCTCAACTTGGATTTCTCTCCAACCTTTCTCTAGAATAATGGTGAGTCCTCGGTAAATTGCCACAGTTCTACCTCCAGACTGGTAGCAGACTGTAGCTTCCCAGTGTAGCCAAACACCCACTGACGTCTTTCATCTCGAAACAACCCACCAAAGCCAGCAAGACCTGGTTCCTCTTTAGCACATCCATCCGTATTGAGTTTTAGTTTACCGGCACAAGGAGGTAACCAAGCTATTAGTTTGGAAACAGTTTGATCAATGGCAAGGGGGGACAGAGAAGCTTCATGAATATTAGAGGCATATTGGAAGGCTTGGAAAATGCTATGAGAAGCATTACCATCCAAATTTGCAAAAACTTTATTATTTCTATCTTTCCAGATTTGCCATAACAAAGTAGCAAACCAGATATTCCAAGAAATGCCTCGAAAATCAAGTTTATTATCCTTAAGATTAGATACAATCCAATTCTCAAAGGTAATAGATTCAGCCTCCCTTTGCCATTGATCATTTCTAACAATCTTCCATATATTCCGAGCATAAATACAATCCTAGAAAAGATGTAAGAGATCTTCGCAGTGCAGATTGCAACGGAAACAAAGCACATTATCTGTAAGTCTTCTAGCAGCCCTCATTTGATTTGTTAATCGTATTTAAGGGTTAAGTATCGTGATATTCAATAATTAAAATTACTTCTAGTTAATTCTTAAATAAATTATTAAGCGTAAGTGAAAAAAATATTTAATTGAGGGTACCAAAATAATTATTAGAACTTTTATTTTTATAACAAAATTTATTGACCAAAAAGGCCGATAATTACATATGAAGAATAGAATTATAAATACTACAAAAGTATTGTGTGTGTCTATTCCTCAACCCTGCATTCCAAAAATTATTTCTGAGTTGCATTGTTTCTTGAAAATTGGTAAACAACTATAAGTACATGGCAGAGTGAGAAATATTATACTGAGAGTATAAGGGCATAAAATTCACCATGAATAATTATTGGGTTAAATAGAGCTTGATATTAAAATATAGAATATATAATACGAAAATCAGAAATCATATAAACAAAATAAGTATAACCATGTGACAACCCCACCACGTATAATATTGTATATTTGGTTAATTAAGGAGATTTGAGATTTTAATTAGTCGTTATCCTAATTTAATTTGAGATCTATGAGAAGGGTGAAATCTGATTCGTATATGATTTTATTAAAAATTTATTTTGGAATTAGAAATTAAGGGTCCAAATGACTTAAGGAAGTGAAACTAAGAAGTTGAATCAATTTAATTTTAATTACGGACTCATTTGGGATTTTAATTAAATATTCGATTCCGTTTAGTAAAATTGAGATTCGATTAATTAGGTCCGAATTGGAGTTAATTAAGTTAGTTAAATTATGAGAATTGAGAATTGTGATTATTACGAATTAAATTTATTTATGAGATGTCCAATTTGAATATGTAATTTATTGACGAAAATTTGGAGTCTGATCAGAAATTGAAGGCCTAAATGATTTGGGAAATCAAAATTGATGATGATAATAAGTTTAATTTAATATTTGGAGTCTTTTGGAAGTTTGATTAAAAATCTGATTCAGATTGATAAATTTAAATATAATTAATTGGGCTCTAAAGGAAGTCAAATTAGACTAATTAAATTATGTGGGATTTGTGAATAGTTATGATTAATTAATTATGTGTTAACTAAGATTTATTAAGATTAAGTGTTGCTTAATTAAATTAATCCTAAGCATAAATTGCATTATGGAACAAACTAGAATTGTGGGTGTGGGTGCGCTGAGAAATTTAGGTGGGTGTACTGAGAAATCTGAGGGTGAATGTATAAGAGTGTTGTGCTGGCAGCTTGGATCAATGTGCACATGTGTAGTGTGAATGAACCTAGAGAAGTTGTGTGTGTAAGTGTGCATTTGTGTATCCATTTTGTATTCATTTTGTGCTGGAAGAACACAGCTGAGAGAGAGAAAGCTTTGTGCTGGAAATTGTAAGAGAAATAAGATTTAAAGGGGAAATTAAATCGAATTGCTGAAATTAAAATTTGAGGTATGAAATTCAAGCTTGATTTATGTAGGAATTTCTTTTTATATTTGAGATTGAGAAGGGTTTGGAATCATGTTCATGAAATTAGAGAGAAGTTGGGTTTTGAGCAAGAAATGAGTTACATACATAATCATGAAAAATTATGTTAAGTGTCGTCATTTTAATTTAAAATTTTGAAATTGCATGCATAAAAAACTCATCAATCAAGAACTTTAGATAAGGAATCACAGCTCAAATCTTGTAGATAAATTATCTAGAAGTTGAAATTAAGAAGTAAGTAAGTTCAATTCTATGCAATTAAAAAGAAATTAGCAAGATGATGAAGAAATAAAATTAGGTTCAAATTCATGGAAGTTTAATTGGGGATTAATTATGTTGAGTTTGATTTTTGTAGTCTTGCATGAGCTTGAGTTTTATTTCTACATGCATGAACAAATTTTATAAGTTTTTATACTCTAATTGAACATGCATCATAGGTTTCTTAGAATTGATTTCATGTTTTGATGAAATAAGAACTAAGCCTTGAAAAATTATGAGTCTATGAACAAATGAGTTCAACTTTTAAATTAAAGGAATTTTGATGTAAATGATTTAAAAGTTGATCATATTCTTTTTGATCAATTAAGAGTTTGTGTGTTTTTAAATAAGCCATGTATGAACCCAAGTTTTGAGATTATATTTTGAAAGTTTAATTCCTGTTTTAGAATTTATGAGTTTGAAATTGGGTTCGATATGAAGAAAAATTAATTTGGATAAATTAAAAAATTAATTATGATTTAGAATTTGATAATCAATAATTGACTTGATTTTAATTTGAATTTCATACTTGCAAATATTTTTCTAAGAGCTTGTAGCTTAATTTTATGTTTTGTAAGAAAGAAAGAAAAATATTAAAATCGTTAAATTCATAGAGATTTGAGCTAAAAGTTAGAAATGACTTTAAATATATATGTTTTGGGGAGTGTCATTGCATATTTGAATGTATTATACATGGAGTGAACCTTTGGAAATTTGTTTTGAGCTTCAAACAGAATTCTAGAAATTCTAGAATTTGACATGTCTGCTCGAGCGAGGAAAGTGTCGCTCGAGAGGAGAAATCAAGCTTTCAGAAATTTTGTAAATTTTGCAGTCTGCTCGAGCGGCTAAAGCTGCGCTTGAGCGGAGTGCCCTGTTTCAGAAAATTTTGAAAAGCTGGTTCATATTTCGATTTCCGTTCTCTTTCACTTCTAAGCACTCTTAGGCATGTGCTGAGCATTATAAATGAACTATAGAGTTGGAAAAAGCCTAAGAGAATTAAACGAATTAAAGAACGGAATGAATTGTATTGTGACCCGATTTCTATGTGTATTACGAATTGTGTAGGGTCAAGTGCAAGGACGAATCGAGCAGCGGAACACTGTGAGTAATACTTTAGCAAATATATATTCATATATGCTATTTTTAAATACTACTCGTGTGTAAGTTTTCTAAACTTGTGATTTTACATTATGAATGAGAATTCTATTGTTTAAATCACAAATGAATTTATGAACGTATGTGTCACGACCCGCTCCCCGTATCCAAGGGTTAAGTATCATGATGGCCAGTAACTAAGGTTACCTCCGGCCAATTCTTAAACAAATCAATAAACGAAAGCGGAAGTAATATTTAAGTGAGGGTACCAAAATAATCATTGGAACTTTTATTTTTATTACAAAATTATATTGACAAAAAAGGCCGATATTTATATAGAAAAATATCATAAAAGTGCTGTGTGTGTCTATTCCGCAGCCCCGCATCTAAGACTTTCCAAAAGCTATTTCTGAATTGCATTATTTCCTGAAAATTGGTAAACATCTATAAGTACATGGCAGAGTGAGAAATATTATACCAAGAGTATGAGGGACACGAAATAACCATGGATAGTTATGTAACCAAAGCATTTACATAACTCAATTTGGAAAATAAATCATTTAAGTGGCAGAAACTGAAATACAGAAATTATGTAAGTAAATGACAATAACCACAGTACAGAACAGAACAGAACAGAGATCACAGAAGTGACAGTCAAAACAGAGGTACGGATTCAAGAGGTGGCTCGTACGAACTCTAGAGGTGGCTCCCACCATAGTGTAGCACTTAGCTCCGTACAACACTTTACTCCACACCAGAAATTTAGAGGGTCAATGGATCCATGACAGATAAAGGGTCACAAAGTGACTAATCAGAGGGCCAATGGTTATTTAAGTCCCTCAAGGCGTGGGACTCCCGTGGTGATACTTACAAAATATAATTGTATATAAGGTCATAGTCAAATATTCTTTAAAATATAAACAAACATATCCATGGGTTTCATTTTAACAAATAGAGTTCAGAAATTAATCAACGTAATTAAAATATTAATATAATTTATAATAACTTATAAAAATATAACTTGTATATAATAAATATGGTAACTCAAAACATACGTAAAATATATTATGGTGACTCAAGGTCTAATATAATTCACCTTAATGTTAATTCTAACTTTTACTTTTTATTCACTGCGACCCATCAAATACTCCAAACTAAACTCAAAAGTTTATATATAAAACAAAACAATTAGAGGGAGAGAGAGTGACTAAGAGTGTTTGGAAAAGGTGAGGATACTTTTGGATGATGGATGGATATATATAACAGAGGAGACGTGGGCAGCAAGAGGCGTAGTCTGGAAGCCACTTGGGGGGCACGCCTCTTAGTTGTACCGAAAATATTATATTTCAGTGTATTTTGATCTAGAAAAAATATATAGAAAAATATAATAAAAATATCATTATACTTAGAAAATAATATCGAATAATAATATAAAGTTAAAATTATTTTTTTTTTGAAATCATTTCTATTAAATAATACTAATATAAAATATAAGGAACAACTTAAATTTTCGGGTTGTTACAGTATGTCAAGTATAAACTGTACAAATGGGCTTGAGGCCGTCAGTTCTATGTATCAATGACACAAAATGGGCCCGATGCCGTTTGATATGAATGAATTGGGCCTGAGGCCGCTTGAAAACTGTACGAATGGGCCTGAGGCCGTTTGTTATGTGTGTCAATGACACAAAATGGGCCTGAGGCCGTTTAATATGAATGAATTGGGCCTGAGGCCGTTTGAATATGAATGTGATGGACCAGAGGCCGTTTGAATATGAATCATAATCATGATCACGAATATGAAATGTGCATAAATATGAATATGAAAATGATGGGTCAGAGGCTGTTTGATATGATGGGCCAATGACCGTTTGAATATTTTGATGGGCCAAAGGCCGTTTGAATGAAACATGATCATGATCATGAATATGAAATGCGCATAGATACGAATATGGAAATAATCACTATTACAAAAATAGTTAAAAATCACACTTTGACAAATGAAAATATCTCACTTTTATTGAAAGTATGATAAAAAATTAGATTGATATTTTAATCACACTTAATTTGATTAAGTGGGATAATATTTATTTTTTATGTCACTTTTTAATTAAGTGTGATTATATATATATATATATTAATCACACTTTCTAATTAACATGTGATTAAAGATCACATAAGAAGAATTAAAAATATCTCACTTTTATTAAAAGTGTGATTAAAAAAATTAAAATGATTTTTTAATCACACTTAATTTAATAAGTGAGATAATATTTTTTTTAATCACACATTTTAAATAAGTGTGATTATATATATTCTAATTCAAAATAATTGTAAATACATTCTCACACACACAATTAGTTCCCAATCAAACCTAATTCATATCCCTATAACATCTCATTCAACTCTGTCTGCCTCTTGCTGCTCCTCACCATGTCGATCGCCTTCGCCGTTACTAGCGTTGCCAATTGCTGTCGTCCCCGATCATCACTACCACCGCTAGCCCTACGAGTCACCGACGATCGTCTCCTCTTAGATCGCCTCACCGCTGGCCGATTCGGTAAATTTCTTTTTGTTTTCTCTTTGCTTTCCCTCTCTCTCTGCTATTTGCTTTTATCTCCCTCACTGAGTTCAATTCATCTTGTGGAGGATGGTCTTTGATTGTTTGAGGGCACTGTAGTTGGTCGGTGCTGAAGCTTGAGGCTGACCACTGCTCCACATGTCACGACCCAAACCCGCCTCTATGGGTTTAGCACCGTAACCGGCCAGTAATTCGAGATTACCGAAGGCCTGCTTAACAGTAAGACAGTAATACAGAGTACAGGGGCATGGCGGAAACCAATATAGTAAATAAACAATGTCCAATGAGCTATGACAGTCTGTATGTAAAAAGACCTTTCATTCAAATGCACATTCATAACAAAGCAGTCCATACATATATGTACAATCGCTCAGTACGGGGACATAACCCTTACTATAACAATACAGTACAAAAACAGATACAGAGACAGACAGGGGAAATAAAAACACCCCTAAGCCATAGCTTGGTAGGCTCGGAACCTCGCAGTGAGACACAGTGGTTGGCTTGACAAAAAAGGAAATCTACCCCACGCTCCTAGCTGCGGTATGGTGCCTGTACGCCTACATATATATATGAACAGTGAGCTAAAGCCCAGTGAATAACATAAAGCGTAAAGGGGTTTAGAATGAATGTCCTTACAGTAATGAAAACAGTTCATTTCAATCAGTATATCAGTTGTTCAGTACAGTAAACAGTCATATGTGGTACATCCATTAGCATAACAGTAAATAGTAGGTCTTAAAAGACCGAACAGTCAATGATGGCCATCAATCAGTAAACAGTAGTGGTTCCAACGAGGGAACCGACAGAGATGTCTGTAACAGTAACAGTCAGTAACAGTAGTTGCTAAGGATGCCACAATACAGTTCAGAATATAGGACATACATTCATTCAGTTAACAGTATCAGTTCAAAAACAGTACAGTTTAATTGTTCAGAAGATAATCATTTTGAACATATCTTTACACAGTTGTTACTCACAGAGTTTTGGGCTACAGTAAGCTAGAGCGTCTCATCGGAAGCCAACCCTACACAGTTAACAGATTGAACACACACTAAGCTACACAGTTGGGAAAGATAATAACTTAATCCTTAATTGCCTCGGTGTATTCTACATCTATATCCTCATTAAGATGTCTTAAACTAGGCCTAAGAATGCCTAGGATGGGATGAGGATGCAAAGATGTATTCAGAAAATATTTTCAGAATTTTCAGTGAAACAGGGTCCCACTCGAGCGTAGGTTACTCCGCTGGAGCGTACAGGCAAACAAAGGTCCCCGCTCAAGCGTCAACTTACCCGCTCGAGCGGACCAAAAAGTATTGGATAGGTGAAATTCACGCTCGACGCCCGCTCGACGCTCGCTCAAGCGTGTCACCCAATCCTCCGCTCGAGCGTACATTCCTTCGCTCGAGCGGACTGATGAACAGTGCAAAGTACTGGGAGCTCGATTTTCCCTGCTCGAGCGCCACTTTCCCCGCTCGAGCGGGAGTCCAAAATCTGAAATTTCCAGATTTGAACTTCCAAGCTCAAAACAAGTTTAAATGTATCAAATTCGACCCTCTTGGGCTAATTTTCTGGAAAACACTTGTAAACACATAGAACAACAAGATTCAAAGCTCAATTTGAGAAATCAAGGCCCAAGGGTGTTTGATTGAAACTCAATTTCAAACCAATTTTCATGAACATGCTACAAACATGACATGCATGAGCTCAAATCATTTCAAAGCTTTAAAACATGCTCTAGTGAGCCAATTCTTTGCAAAACAAGATGAAATCATGGTCTACTCTCAAAATGTGGACATGCATGAGAGGAATCATGAACTATAACCTCAAAACTTCAATATATGTACATGCATGCAACAATTAAGCTTCAATTCAACAATTAGGAGCCATAACTTGGCTCAAGACTTCAACTCACTCTAAACCATGCAAGAATCAACTCAAAACATAAACAAGAAGACAATGAATCTACCTTAAGTCTTGTAGTTTAAGAAGGGAGCTCAAATATGCAATCTCTTCTACAATTTCTTCAATTACCAAGCAAAACACAAGCTAGAACTGAATTTCTCTCCCTCTAACTCTCTTGGTCGGCAAGAACAAGGAAAGGAGCTGAGGAAAAGTTTTGAATCAAGTATACAAAGGCTCTACTATGTTATAATAAAGGGCCCACTAACAATGGCAATTCCGTAAATAAGGCAACTTGTTTAGGTTAGCTTATTTTAATCTGATTTAATCATACCAAATCAGTTTCCAATTAAATATACCATAAAATCATATAAATTCCAATGATCTCAAAACATCAATCAATTTCGGGTTCGGCCGCGGATAAGGCCTTCAATTGCAGTTTAAACATAGAAATATGAACAGATAGTCAAACAGTCAAATAGATAGAAATGCATTTAAATAGATACGGTCAGTCAATCAGTTTCAGATTTCAGTCGGTTAGTTCAGTATTTCGGTCAATTCAATTACTTATCATAATCAATTCCAGTTTAACGGTAATCAGTAATCAATCGGTAAACGGTGGTGAGGGTTGTTACACCACACCAGTGGCTTGATGACTTGCTTTAAAGTTTACTTGATTTGGTGTTACTTGAAATAGCCTGGAATAAAAATATATAATGCTATGACATCAGATAAAGTATCTATGAAAACACTTTTACAAACATGTGACGGTATACTCCATCAAGTAAAGTATCTATGAAAACACTTTTACATATTTTTCTACTTTTGTCTTCTTATTTTTTTCGGCAAATGTTAGTTATTAGATTAGCACATATGAGAGAAAATCTCCCCATCCTTGGCAAAGCACCTAAGTGCTTGCACTCCCTTAATTCAACCCTCCTAAGAGGAATTGAACCCATGACCTCATTGGGATTAAGCCCTAAGAAAGGCATGGTGGCCAAGTAGGCTAGACCTAGTTGGTTTACTTTTGTCTATTTGTTGTTTTTAATAATTATACAATTTTGTCATATGGTTGAACTTTTCTTGGGTTTTAATTCTTGCTTATCAAATTAACAAAGCAGTTAATTGAACTAACTTTTTTGTAGGTGGATGAAACCCTGGATTTGTTTAATGAATTACAACTGCAGCATCAAGCAGTGGCAACAAAGGCCAAAACTCTTCATGATGCATGTGATCGACTGATATGGACCTCTTTCTATTCACTTTACGTTGATACTTCACTTGGTTAGGATTACCAGTGACAATTGTTGTTAATTTTGACCTTCTAAAGTGTAGCTTCAAGGTTTTTTTAAGTGTTAAAAGCTTAATTTGGACCTTTTGTAACATGATAGGGCATAGGCTTAGAACTCTGCTGACCATGGCATGAGATAATTACATTTCTTTAGGGCCAAAAGTTCAAAGCATATTCAAATGGTTAGATAATCAATGAAATAGGCCCTGCTTTTGTTTAGCATTGGAACAAGCAATCTTTGGGTGTCAGATTATATGTGTGGCATTTTCGGTTGCTTCAGTTAAATTGTTTTATTGTGTTTTCTTTTTCCTTTAAAATCCAATTTTGATAATTGTATCTCACAGGTTGACTTAGATAGTGATGGCTAGTTTCTTACATGATTATTTTATTTTATTTATAAAATGGAATAATACGTGTACAATGTTGAATGCCCTAGTTTGACTTGTTTTAGTTGCTTGCTTTTGTTGCAGCTAATAAAGAAGCAAAGACTCATTGAATTTGTAGAAGCACTTCGTAGTAAGCTCAAGTACTTTGATGAATTGGAAAACGTAAGGTTTGATTGCTATTTTATCTAAGGGATTCATATTGCACCAACTCATATTTGTGTGGAAGCGACAAGTCCAAAATTGAAGTTAAAAATAACAATGGAGTGACACTTTTCATTTGAGATTATAGGTTTTAGAAAAGTATAAGCATGTAAAAAATGAGTACATGGCTTGTGAGCTTGGTAAGTAGTGGCCAGGTAGTTAGGTTAAGCTCACAAAAATTTTTAGGAGCTTAACCAAAGTTTGTGGTGTAGAACAAGGTGAGATATTTGTTCATTTGGCTATGAAATTAGTTTACTGTAGCACTCTCTCTCTCTCTCTCTCTCTCTCTCTCTCTCTTTCTCTCTCATGTATAAGCATAAATATGCCTTTTGACTAAATTAATGGATTGCAGAGTTCTCATGAGTTGTCTCTTGACATTTTGTTTTTTGTTTCAATTTATTGAATCATATTGAGTGAATAATTGCGTGGACCTTTTATTCACTCATTGGTCCATCTCTTTATCAAAGCCCCAACGAATACATGGGCATGGCAGGGCAGAGAAGAAGGTAATGAAGCATGGAGAGAGAGAGTTTATCAATTCTTCAACTATTTGTTTACAATGGTTCTTGTATTGCAGTCTTGGAGGTAAATTTTACATGTTAGTCCTGAAGTCATAGAAGGTGTATCTCTCATTTTGATTTCAATCTGAGAAATGTGTTAACCTTGAATTATTGTTTGTTTAGGTCACAGTGGTTATTATGCTTAGTAGAATCAACGTTGAGTTGAGAAATGAAAATGTTGATGCCAATCTATTGTTTTCTTGTAGAGAATGGATCCAACCCCACAATGGCAGCTGCAACAACTGCTGCAGGTGATCAGCAATTGCAATAGACTGCAAATGTATCTCATAAAGAGAAAAAGAAAGAGAAAGAAACATCAATAGCAAGTAACGACAATGGCAAAGAAAGCCCCCATTTGCATGAAGAAATTGATTTACTAGAAAGGTATATTACTTTTTGGATCAACAGAAATGCAATCCATAATAGCTTCGAACACAACCTCCCTAATAGTCCATTTGCATCTCCTAAAGCTGCTATGGATTTCTTTGATGATAAATTAGCCATAATTAGATGATTTAGTTTAGTTTTGCAGGGATTTTTTGTGGCTCCTTTTCTTCAATCTCACTACTATTGTTACTCTTAAAGGTATTAAGAAGTTCTTCTCATTCGTTCGTTATTTAAATCCTTTTATTTTCATTTCAGCTTTCAGTCTCTTACTCAATTCACTGTTATTTACATGGCTTATTCCAAATATCTATTTTCCATTACTTATGTTGATTGCATGAAGTTAAGAAGCAAACTTTGGGCAATTGTCAGATCTAAATCAGCACAGCAACAGAGGTTAGCTGCTACTTCTCAGCTCATGGCTTCTACTTTCCCCCTTGACTCTGTTGTAGCTGCAAACAAATGCATGAATCTCCTCTTCCAACAACAGCAAAGTGATACCCAAAGGTACATATATACATCATATATTCTTTCATAATTTAACTCATATGTTACTCTCTTGTGAAGTGATCACTTGTACTCACACTTGGTTTGCTTTACATGTTGAAGGGCCGCCGCGGTGTTGATGATGGGTGAGGATATGCACAAATTCGAGCGATCCCGACTTGATAGGAACGAGTTTTCGATGAACGGTGGGTTGGAAATGGTGAACCCCGGTTCAAGACAGATCTACTTGACTTTTCCAGCTGATAGCACATTTAGAGAAGAGGATGTTTCTAATTATTCCAGGTATATATGTTTAGATTTGGCAATTTGTACTCAATTGAATGCCCTTTGATACATTGAAGTATTTGAATTGGGCCCGAGGCCGTTTGACGAGTCTGACAAAGTTATGCAATGGGCCCGAGGCCGTCTGATATATTTGATGCAATGGGCCCGAGACCGTTTGATATGTCTTATAATGATCTAAAATGAGCCCAAAGCCGTTTGATATGTACAAGAAAAATACAGAATGCGCCTAAGGCTGTTTGTATATGAAATTTATGGGTTCGATGTACTTAATATAAATCTCATTCGTATAACCTCTTTATTATGGTATTATTCATTGGGCTTTCGTTCACTCTTTGTATATATGTATGTAGGTGAGCAGCAGGATGCTCAACTCTAACCGTAATGAACCCAAGAAAGAATGTCAAGTTTGTGAAGTCGACCATGACACGCCTCACAAACGAGGCCTTAGTTTCAGAACTATCGTTTTGACCCTTTTGTCTTTTTTTGATGGTCATATTTGACCTTATCTGTATATGAGCTATGATTTTGTATAAATATGGTGTTGCATGGAGCTAGACATAGAATGTTTTTTATGTGGGTATGTTTGGTGTGAGTTATTAATACAAGAAATGTTTTTTGTTCATTCCATTTATGCACAAGCTTATTAGACAAATATTATCTTTTTGTTTTCGCTTTTGGCCCCATATAATTATTTAAAATTTGTTTTCTGTCTGAGGCCGTAGGTAATCTAATGATTATCGGCGGTTATGATCCTAACCTTTAGGGACGGGTTCAGGTCAAGACAACCACGGTACAGAATGGAACAAAACAGCTGTATGGACTCAAGAGGTGGCTCGTACGAACTCTAGAGATGGCTCCCACCATAGTGTAACACTTAGCTCCGGACAACACTTTGCTCCACACCAGAAATCATAACTATGGTGAAATGATGGAAGAGAGGGAAAAGTTTTGTTAAAACTTGAAACAGCGGCAAAATAAAATTAGTGAGCCTAGAACGACGGATTCGTCAGACGGCGCACGCAGACGCAAGATGACTTACGGGCGCGTAACAGGTACGATCCAGTAAGAGGAAAGCACGTGGCTAAAACGGTTGAGTTATTGTGTATGACAGCTCATACGTGTAAAAGAGTTCTTAGGGTCCTTGTTCTTTAAAGAGACATGTCGGCCTTGTCGATGATCTCGGCTGAGATACTTTAAGCCAACGTACTGGTAGGAAGTACCAATATAGGTTCCATCACCTCAGAATGCCGAGGTAATAGAACCTAGGGGGCAGTTGTGGGGATACATTTTCAGAGTATCAACACGTGGCCAAGGTGATGCCGACGTGTCAACCGAGGTGCCACGTGTCTAGGTCATGACGCCGAGGTGATCTCGGCTAGGCCGAGGTTATCTCCGAAGATATCGGAATCTGAGATAAGCGGATAAGGCACAAGAGTCCTAGAATGAGGAAGGACTTCAGCATGGATAAGGATAACACTCTTAGGGAGTTTATCTCTATCTATTGAAGAGTCCAGGATAAGCACTGAGCTAAAGTCCATTAAAGCTAGGCTTCTATGGGGACTAGGATTGAGTTAACTATAAAAGAAAGGCACCCCCGATGGGTCTAAGGTACACAATTTATATTCTGAACAGTGAGTTTAGCACTATTGATTATCATTGAGAGATATACTAACTTGATCGTCGAAGTGCCCCCGGGTGGACGAACCACCGCTGGAATCTTCTTTTTCTGTTACAGGTCAGACAGGTGCCATCTATTCTGCCAGTGCTCTCCAGCTGCATACTGAGTTGGCAGTGTGGTCAGAAAAACACTCACACAATTTGGCGCCGTTTGTGGGAAAGAAAGAAGAATAGATGGCCAACGACGGACAGAAGGAGAAGGTTGGGGATGACACTTCTAATGTGAGTGGAAGACCTGTTGACGTTGACGTCGAGAAGGACAATTGCAACGAAGACCAGAATTACGGAGTGAAAGACGTCGGCCAGGAAGGCGACATACCAAAGCAAACAGACCAAAGCGGGTACTATAACGAAGATAACCTCCAGGTGTGGAAGGACAGATGCCTACGGAGGGACGAAGAGGTTAAAGAGATGGCGAACAAGTTGGCGGACCTGCAATCGGTTGTCAACTTCATGATGCAGAACAACGTAATGCAGCCACCATTCCCGCTGCAGAACACGCCGATTCCAGTGGCTAATGCCCAGAAGGAAGGACAGAAAACTATCCCTATAGCCCCCCAGCACCCCAGAAGCGAAAGACATTCTCACCGGCTTTCAAGGGAGGTCGGGCGTGGAGAGCCAGGAAGGGAAGAATCTCGAAGGACACAACGCACCAAGGAGGGAGACCCCAGAGAACATCGGCATGTTCAAAGGCAGGAATTGTGCTTCGATGCGACCATTGGAGAAAGGTCAAAAAGGGCTCACAACGAGGCTAAAAGTAGTGCACCTAAAAGGCTGAAATCAGGAAATAGCCGAGCTCCTGGGCGGACCAAAGAGGACTTAAGAGATTACCTCAAGAGGAAGCAAGATCATGCCGAGGTAACCTCAACTATTAAACCGAGAACACCATTCTCGGTAGAGCTAGACAAAGTTGAGGTCCCGAAGAGATTCAGTATGCCGAGGTTCCAGATATACGATGGGAAGTCGGACCCCAACTTTCACATCGGATTATACCTGAACGCGATGGCATTGTACACTGGGAACGAGCCGTTGCTCTGTAAAGTGTTCCCCTCATCATTCGGGGAGATTGCATCGGATTGGTTTCACAAACTACTGAAAGGAAGTGTGAAGACCTGGGAAGGCCTGGCCGAGATGTTCGTGGCCAGGTTCGTGACAAACAAACTACAGCCCTTGAGGGTAGACGCCTAATGGCTTTGAAGATTGGCGAGGACGAAAGCCTGAGGGCTTACGCCAAGAGGTATTACGAGGTGTTTAACTGAATACCAGAATGCAACCAAGAAGTGGCCGTCGTGTCATTTAAAAACGGCTTGAAAGATAGCTGCCTACTCCGAAAATCAGTGGCAAAAACATTGCCAAAAAGCATGGAGGAGCTCATGTCCAGAATTGAGAAGTGTCACGACCTAAACCCGCCCCTATGGGTTTAGCACCGTAACCGGCCAGTAATCCGTGATTACCGAAGGCCTGCTTAATAGTAAGACAGTATTACAGAGTATAGGGGCATGGCGGAAACCAAAACAGTAATTAAATAATGTCCAATGAGCTGTGACAGTCTGTATGCAAAAAGACTTTTCATAACATATATATACTATCAGTACCAAAACAATATGTACAGTATTTACAATCATCCAGGTCAAGGACTTAATCCCTATTAAGACAGTACAACACAGTGCTATCAGTCGATGCAGTATTACAAAACAGATACAGAGACAGATGGGGGAAACTAAAACACCCCAAAGCCGTAGCTTGAACGGGCTCGGAACCTCACAGTGAGGCACAGTGGTTGGCTTTGACAAAAAGGAGTCTAACCCATGCTCCTAGCTCCGGTCTGGTGTTTGGACACCTACATATATATATATATATATAAACAGTGAGCTAAAGCCCAGTGAATAACATAATGCATAAAGAGGTTAAGAATGAATGTCCTTTCAGTATTGAAAACAATCAATTGATTCAGTATATCAGTCATTCAGTTATAACAGTCATATGTGGTACATCCATTAGCAGAACAGTACAGTAAACAGTAGGTCTTGAAAGACCGAGCAGTCAATGATGGCCATCATAACAGTAATAAAACTTCCAAGATAGGAACTAACAGAGATCTCTGTAATAGTAGCAGTAACAGTAACAGTAGTTGCTATGGATGCCACAATACAGTTCAGAATAGAGGACATACATTCATTCAGTTAACAGTATCAATTCAGAAACAGTACAGTTTAACCATTCAGAAGATATTCATATTTGAACATATCTTTACACAGTTGTTACTCACAGAGTTCTGGGCTACAGATAGCTAGAGCGTCCTCGGTTGCCAACCCTACACAGTTTACAGGATGAACACACACTAAGTTCACATTCGGGAATCAAAGACTTAGTCCCTACTTAGACTCGGTGTGGTTCTACATCACTATCCTCATCAAGATGCTTTAAACTAGGCCTAAGGATGCCTAGAATGAAATGAGGATGCAAAGATGCACTTTAAAAACATTTCAGAATTTTTAGAAAAACAGGGTCCCGCTCGAGCGTGGCTTTCCCCGCTCGAGCAGACATGCAGACAAAGGTTCCCCGCTCGAGCGGACTGCAAAACATGGCAAAAGTACTGGATGTGCAAAAATCACGCTCGATGGGCGCTCGACACCCGCTCGAGCGTGTGACACAAAACCCCGCTCGAGCGTCCATTCTTCCGCTCGAGCGGACTGTAAAACAATGCAAAGTGCTGGGAGCACAAATTCCACGCTCAAGCGCCACTTTCCCCGCTCGAGTGTGAGTCCAAATTCTGGAAATTCCAGATTTGAACCTCAAGCTCAAAACCAAGTTTCAATGCATCAAATTCGATCCTTTTGGGCTAATTTTCTGGAAAACACTTGTAAACTCATAGTATAACATGTTTCAAAAATCAATTTGAGAAATCAAAGCCCAAAGGTAGTTCAATTAAATCCAATTTCAAACCAATCTCATGAACATCATTCCAATTGAACATGCATGAATTTAAACAACTATCAAGCCTCAAGTACATGCTCAAATGAGCCAATTTCTCAAAAAACAAGATGAACTCATGGTCCAATGCAAAAATATGGACATGCATATGGAATTTCATGAACAATAACTTCAAAACTCAAGAATGGCAACATGCATGCAAGATATATGGTATAATTCAACATTACAAGACCAAATCTTGACTTTAAACTCCAATATGACAAGAGCCATGCAAGAACTAACTCAATTACAAGAACAAGAAGGTGAAGACTCTACCTTGAGTCTTGAATTATAAGAAGGGAAACTCAATTGCCCAAATCCTCTACAATTTCTTCAAGTCTCCAAGCAAAACTATCAAGAACAACTCAATTCTCTCACACTCTCCCTCTCTTCTCTCTTGGTCGGCTATAGCACTCAAAGTGGCTGAAGAAGTGATATAGAATCAAGGCTCAAATGTTGCAGGGATAGGCCACTAAGTGGTAAAATGGTGATTAAGTCCAACTCTTGTAATTTACCAATATTTGATCTAATTTAATCATACCAAATCAATTTTAATTCAATATGCCATAAAATCACATAAATTCTAATGATCATAAAACATCGATCAATTTCGGATTCGGCTGCCGACAAGGCCTTCAATTTGCAGTTTAAAGCATAAAACATGAACATGTAATTTAACAGTCAAACAGATAGAAATGCATTTAAACTAGTACATTCAATCAGTCAGTTCAGTATTTCAGTCGATTCAATTACTTATCATAATCAGTCTCAGTTTAGCAGTAATCAGTGGTTAACCAGCAATCGGTGGTGAGGGTTATTACAAGAAGTATGCCAGAGCCGAGGAAGACACGTCAGGAACCAAGGAGACAAAGCAAGAGAAAGGGAACGGCTTGCTGAAGTGAGGCCGAGGTAACAATGGATCCAACAAGTAAGAAGTAGGATTGAGGGCTGCGCAGGCAGTCACAACAGTGTTCCGAATAACAATTCACAAAGTGCTGGACAAAATCCGATCCCAGCCCTATTTCATAGCACCAGCTAGGGTGCCAGGAGAATTTATGGGACGAAGCCTTGGTAAGCATTGTGCTTACCATAACGAAGATGGGCATATGACCCATGGTTGCAGAGCCCTGAAGGCACACCTGGAAGACCTGGTAAGGCAAGGCCATTTGAGGGACCTCGTAGATGAGGCCAGGATAAGGGAAGAACAAGCAAGACTGCCTCAAGCACCGGCAGCTCCACCTCCCCCAGCACAGCAGCCACAGGTAGGAGAACCTCGGGTAATTAATGTAATTCACTCAAAGGTGAGCGAAAACGAAATACGGGGGGAGACCCAGAAGGTGAGGGACTTACATCATGTGTACCAAGTCAGGGAGAAAAGACCTCGGGCCGAGGAATACCAGGGACCAGTAGTGTCATTTACTGAAGCTGATTTGGAGATGGTCCAACATCCGCACAACGATGCCTTGGTAGTATCCCTTCAGGTTGGGAAGTGCCAAGTGAAGCGCATCCTCATTGACCAAGGCAGCTCTTGTGACATCATGTATATGAGATGTTACAAGGAGCTTGGCCTTCACCCAGACGATATGGAACAATCTAATGGTCCAATGGTCGGGTTCAATGGAACGCCGACATGGCCACTGGGGGCAGTAAGCCTAGATGTGCAGGCTGGCACGAGGACGATAAAGACAGAGTTCACCATAATCGATACACCCTCCCCTTACAATATTATCTTAGGAAGGCCATGGTTGCATGCAATGGGGGCCGTTCCCTCAACATTGCATTAACTATTGTGGTTCCTAATAGAACATGGGATAGAGGAGGTCAGAGGAGATCAGCTGCAGGCAAAGAATTGCTCCATGGCAGCAATAAAATCCACCTGCAGCATACGAGAACCAGAAAATGCAGAGATTGAAAAACGAGGACATGGAAGTCCTAGAGGACGTCGGCAAGGAGCCAGCCGAGAAGAACGAAGAAACACTAAAAAAAAAATCCCCGTCCAGGAGGGGGAACGCTTTTTTTTTTTTTTTTCTCGGCTCGGGCTTAGCCGAAGATGAGGGCAAAGAGTTGACAAGGCCCTAAAATACTTGCAATCTCAAGTTTTTTTATCATAAAATTTCTTATTCTTTGTTATTAGCCGAAGTAATAAATAAAACTTGATTTTTTTGTAACGGATAAGATAGTCGATGATATTTCCAGAATACTTGTATAATGAGAACCCAAGTGGAACTTAAGTTCACATTGGGGGGTGTAGACACCCTATTTTTGACCGTCCTCAAGACTTGGACGTCACCGCTTGAACACCCGTGATTATCCATGTTTGTGTTTGTTTTGAGTTCCCGGAGGCCCCGGCTGCGCGCCGTGCCTCAGGATCTCTCAACCGGCTTGTTTTGTGCTTGGTTGTGCACCAAGTACTTGTGTGTTTTTGCATTTGAGGGTAGGGGAAGGCTTGTTAGCCATCCCTAAAGCCCACCGGCTGCCCCACACCTCCACCGGCACTCCCTAGTGGCCATCGGCACTCTTTTGTCCAAATCCTTGGCCGGTCGGCACTATATGTTGCCGACCGGCAGTGTTTTGTGCCGGTGACTGTTTTGGCTGGCCGGTTTGACCTTTTTGCACCCCTGGGTCATGGTGCATTCCAGCTGTGCCAGCTGGTGTGCACTATCACTCATCCCCGTGCATGGGATTGACCCCCTTGCCCTTTGAACCCCCTCAAGTTTCTAGAAGCTTGACCCCTTTTGGCCAAGCTTCTTGGAGAAGCTTGGCCAGCTGTTTTGGCTTCTCCAAGAAGCCTTGCACCCCCTTGGCCCCTTGACCCCTTTCCTCTTGCTTAGCCATTAAGCTTAGAGCCTTTTGTTGCCTATATAAGCAAGCCTTCTCTCCCTTTGATTGAGGTTAGACATTTAAGGGCAAAACCAGAGCTTATACATATATTTCTCTGATATACATCCATATATATCTATATCTCCCTCTCTCTCCTCTTGTGTGTGTGTTTTTGGACCAAAAAGTGTGATTTCACCTTACTTTTGCACCATTACACACACTACTACACCTTAATCCGAGATTGGGAGGCTTGGAGGTTTGTTTTGTGTGATCTTGGGCTGGTTTTGATCACTAAAAGAGGGCTGGACCTTTTGTTCTTCAAAGGATCTTCAAGGGTAAGAACATCACTTTAGTTTTCCCATTCTTGCACTAGCTTTCTACCCCTCTTGCTTTGTGTTTTTGGGTTTGTGTTTAACATAAAAAAGACTTGTTTTTCCTTGCTTAAGAACATTCATCAAGGTTGTTTTGTGGTTTGGGTAGAGTCTCACCCTCTTAGGCCTTGTTTTGGCCATTTTGGGGCCTTTTCTTGAGACCTTGTTTACTTGGTGTGTTTGGTCTTCTCACCACTGAAAACTAGTGGGTTTTCAGTGGTGAGGAAGGTACTTCCAAGTCTCATATAGGGGAGAGACACCCCTCTCCCCCTTGTCCCTTGCTTGCCTTTGTTTTTGACCTAAAGAGTATCATGTGTGCATGGTTGGTCTTAGCTTCATTTCAGAGTTTTTTTGAGTGTTTTGGAGCATGTTTAACCTCTGTTTTTGGTCGGCTTTATGATCCCTAACATGCCTCTTATGTTTGCTTTGAAATGCTCTCTTATGCCTAGAAGCATGCCATGTATCTAGGCCATGTTCTTTGCATGTTTTAGCTTAGTTCCGTGGAGATACTAACATCATTTTGCCATGTATAAAGGCTGTGGGCCACTGTTTTTGTCATATTCAATGTGCTTGACATGGTTACTTTGCATTATGGCTTGTTAGCCTTGAGTATGTGACCCATGGACATGCGTTGGTTATGTTATTTGAGTGATTTGGAGTCATTTAACATGCATATTTCAGCTCTTATATCATGCTCATGTGTCTCCATTTACCATCTTATTCATGCTTTGAATTGTTGGCCTCTTATGCTTTAAAGAGAGTCTTATGCATGCTCGTGTGTTTAGAGTTTTTGGGATGCCATGTGTGTGAGTTTTGGGTGTTCTTGCATAGCAAAAATCTGTTTTTGCTTGTCCAATATAGGCCATGAGTGGTCATGTTTGTAGGCAATGGAATGCTTCACTTTGTGCTTTAGCCTTAGGCCTTTTGGCTTGCATGTTTGCATGAATATTTGTCCACCTTTTCAGTCCACTTTCGCCACTGTTTTGGGGAGATTTGAGGTCTGCCCCATTAGGGTCTAGTCCACCATTGCATGCTTGCCTTATGCTTGTTACATGTTTGGTTCATTAAGTGTTGTAGCACGATGACCCTATGCTTGATTTACCCTTGTTTGCATTGCATTTGCACTTTGCATGTTGCATTACATTTGGCATGTTTGCATCTTAGTATTAGGTTGTATTGTGGAGCCATGTTTGCATAACATGCATTGCATCACTTGGTTTGGGGTGTCAAGCCAAGTTGAGGGTTAGGATGAGTTCATACCATAAGTGATGCAACTTGTCCTACCTCTTGGTCACCAAGGCCCTTGACCAACACATGATAAGGCCTTGGATTTCATTTGTATGTTGCATGCATTACCATTAAAATGCAACCTTGGTTCCTTAGGCCATCATGCATCAAGATGCATAATTGATGGCCCGAGAACCAAGGGTCATGCCTCCTTGAGTCCCCAAGCATGATAGGAGGCATTGGCCATGCTTACATATGCTCAAAATCCATGCCATGCATTGCTGGTTTGCTGCTGCTGTCAAACTGTCCTCTGCAGGAACTTTCTGCCGATCGGCAGAATAATGTGCCGACCGGTACACTTTTTGTGCCGATAAACTCTAAGAGAGGCCGATGGTTAGTTTAAGAGGCCGATGGCCATTCCCTCTGGCCGGTGGTGTACTGTGGTTCATTTGAGAGATGTTCTGGGACTTTGAGAATTTTTGGAGAGGCAGGGCAGTAGAAACAGAAGCAGCAGTGCTACGGTGTGGGCTTTCCGGGCAAGTCGGAATGAGCATGCATCATTCGCGCATCCCGAGGCAGGGCTGAGGCCCCATTTCTTTTATTTATTTGATTTAATTTTAGTAATTAGAATTTTGTAATAATTTATTCATTTATTCTTTGGACTGTATTATTCTTTTGGTCCCTCCGAGTGAGGGCGCATTTGTAATAAGTGTGTGTGAGTGGGTGTATGTCTTCCAACCCCCATTTCTTTCTACCCTTTTATTTACCTGCTTATGATGGTAGATTAGGGCACATCTAAATTAGCATACCTTATGCAATGCATGCGTGCATTCATGCATTTGTTTACATACATCGGGCTCGGTATATCATACAAACTGCATTGTACTTTCAATTCCAAATTGAATACGTGATAGTTGTTGCATTTCATGTGCCATGCTTAGGATAGCCGAGCCTGTCTAGATTACATTCCGTATGCGATGCATTAGTCACTCTAACATCAACTAGGACACGCATGTTTGCTAACTAGTTTTTTGTTTTGGCACGGAGTACGATGTAAGTATTTATGCTTTAGCATATCGCATGCGTGTAAATGTTAACATGACAGTATGACTACCATGTGGCTAAATGCTTACGTGATATAAACTGTTTGAATGCCTGTGGGTGGAGGTTGGATTGTTTGAGTTGGAATAACTCATTGAGATCCGTAGTTTAGCCTACTTGCGAGTAGCAATCTCAAACTGTTTTCCAAACAAACGGATATGCAATGTTTATTTCCAAATTAAGCGATCTAGTCTATACTTGTTTGCTGCACGCATAACATAGTAATTCTAGGCTAATAATTGGAATAAGAGCATGTAATGTTTTCAAAATCGGATATCACGGTTAGTAGAGGCCGGTCTTCGGACCGGGCGAAAGGGGGTGCTCATAGCTGACCTTCCCCGATCGTACCCAAGCTCCCGAGCCAAGACATTTGGTGATGACGGACACGTGGCCTTCGGCACCGAGTCAGGGTTTCCTAAATTTCCCATTTTAAAAAATATTTAGGTGGCGACTCTGTAATCTGGCAAAGCAGTCCATGTTTGGCACTACTTTTCAAAAAATCTGTTTTTCTTCAAAACGATTTGCCACAGTTGGACTCTTTGGTTCAGATTTAGAACCGCAATCCAAACAAAAACGGGGGAGTCCGAACTGTAGAGTGGAGCCCACGGGCGCGTCTACAGGGGGCAGAGAGTTGGAATTTGGTTTTAACACTTGTTAAAATTTGTGATGAAAAATTTACAAGTTGAAGTTAACCCGAGTTCATGTTTAACACTTGTTGAAACTTGAGAAAAGTTTACAAGTTGAAGTTAAACCGAGATCATGTTTAACACTTGTTAAAACTTGAGAAAAGTTTACAAGTTGAAGTTAAACCGAGATCATGTTTAACACTTGTTGAAACTTGAGAAAAGTTTACAAGTTGAAGTTAAACCGAGATGATGTTTAACACTTGTTGAAACTTGAGAAAAGTTTACAAGTTGAAGTTAAACTGAGATTATGTTTAACACTGAGATTAAACTGAGGCGTGTCACCCCGAGAAGGTTACACAAGACTGAAGTATATATTAAAGAAATTCAAAATATTCTAAGTATGGAATCATACAAAGAACAGTAAAGAGAAGAATACAAGCATGCAGGAAAGAAAGTTGTATTAACAATCAAAAAGAGGCACATCGGCCACATGGAGAGCTTACATTGTTTCAAAAAAGAAGAAAAAACAAAGTGCAAGGCACAAAAAAAAGAAAAAAGACATCAAAATTAAGACTCCTCAGCAACAGCAGATGGTTGGGTTTGAAGTTCAGAAAACTGCTGGGAAGACATCTCGGCAGCCTTCTCAGCCGCAAGCTTGGCATCTATTTCTTGAAGGGTTTAATCGAGGTTCTTGTCGGCGAAAAGCACATCCGATGATGCCTTCTCAGGAGTGGCATCCTTGGGAACCTCCTCACCCTCCTCATCTTGAGTCAAGTCTAGGACTTGCTCATTCTGAGCAAGGGACTTGGCCCCAGCAGCTTCTTTTGATTTCCTAACCAAAACCTTCTCTTCAGACTCAGAATCATCGTCGGATTGGCTTGGAGTTGGGGGGAATGGCAGAGGAAGGACGTCGGTGTTCCTGAGGGGGGAGTCATCGGGGATTTCGAGCTTTTTTAGTAAAGTCATCCAACCAAGGGTGAAACCCTTGTTGCATGTCTGCTTTACTTGTTTTTCGTAATCCGCCGTGACATCGGCCACCCCCTCATTATATCCCTTCTCATTGGTAGCCTTGACTTCGGCTTCTTTTGTGGCCAGGGCATCCTGAAGTTCTTTCTGGGCCTGGGACATCTTTTCCTCGGCCTCTCTTTTCTGGGCCTCGATAACCTTCCTGATGGCCTCGGTGGATTCCGCCTTTTCTTCGACGCCATTTTGAGCTTTGATAGCAGCCTCGGCTTGATCCTCCAAGGTCTTCATCTTTGATTGCAAGTTTTTATTAGTCTTTTGCAGACTGGAGAGCTCCCTCTTCTTGTCGGCCAGCTCCTTCCGGTTCTCAAAAGATTGTACTGAGAAGGAATGGGCATACTGGATTGCCTAAGAACAAATAAAACAGAGCAGAAGTTATTACAAAATTTTCTAAAGTATAAAAAAGAGAAAGAAAGAAAAATTGCCAAATAAAGACACTTACTTGAACAGAGCGCTGGAGCATCAGAGCATAGTTTTCATATTCACTCAACTCGGCGTTTCGGTCGAGATCGCCGAGAAGAAGCAGAGCGGTACTAAGTGCAATGCCAACATTAATGTCATCAGCGCTATCGCTAGCCCTAACTGGCTTATTCTCCAGTGTGATTTGGGGGGCCCAGGGGGAATCATGCTTTCAAGACCCCGAGGTGGTTGTAGCGGATGACCTCGGCCTCTTTGATCGGGTAAACTTGGATGGTTGGGCCTCGGCAGGCCTCTTCTCAACGGCAGAATGGGACTTATCGCTCTCAGCCAATTTGGAGATTGGCAAGGTGTCCTCAGTGTCAATCTAAGTCACCGTTGCCTTTGGCTGAGCCTTTTTTGATCCTTTTTGTCTTCGGCTTTGGCTGGGTTGGTGCTGGTTGGGCATCAACTGAATCAGGAATATTGGCCAAAAGATCCTTAGCGACTGCTTTTTGGCGGCCCATTTCAGCAGCAAAAACTGTTCGGCGTCGTCGACGGCATTGGGATATCGGGATCAGATATGGAGCCGAGGTAGACGGCTGCTCAGCTGGATCAGAGGTTGATTCTTGATCCGGCCGAGATAAGGAGGCAGCTTAAGGAGTTGTGGCAGAAGGAGGTAACTGGCTTTTCTTCTTCTTCTTTAGGACGTCGGGCAGCGCCGATTTGTAGGTTGGGATGAAATTAAGTACCAAAGGGGCTCTCCGTTTGTGGACTGGCAGATCCAAAAGTTTCCTCAAGTCTTTGCTGGGAAAGAAAGACTGACGGAAGCCCTTTGGTGGCTGAGGAAGAGCTGCAAGAAAAGCAGACATTAGAAACAAACAAAGTATTGAAGACTTTGAAAACAAGTTAGTATGAACACACGGCTCTTACCATTGCCCTCTACAAAAACTGATCGAGAAAGAGGGTAGAGATGGAGGTCCTCGTCTGGAGCGAACTCCCAGTTCCCCGAGGTAATGAAATAGTCATCCCCAGCTCTCTTGTTGGAGTCAGGGAGGTCGGCGACAATTTTGTACTCTGTAGACCTCGGCTTGATGTAATAAACGTAGCTCGTATCTTTTTTGAGGCCACACATGGTGCAGCAGTATTGGATATCGAATAAGGTAATCCTAGCGTTTTCTTGTTTGGCTAAGGCTATTATGCCATTGATGACTCGGTAGGAGTTGATGGCAAGTTGCATCGGGTTCAGCTTATAATAATGAAGTATCTCATGGAAAAGGGTATTTAGTGGGAGCCGAAGTCCGCACTTGATAAAAGCTACCACAGGGAAGGGCATAGAATCAGTTGTAGGCATGATGGAGTCATCCTCCCCAGCCAACATCAGATGGACGTCGGCCGGGATGTCAAACTCACACCTAAAGTAATCTAACTTGGTCGGGGTGTCTACCCTATGCTTCCATATACCCATAACGTCGCATTCACTTAGAGGAGTTGGATTTTAGAAGGAAGGAGTTTTTGGAGGGTTTTAGGGACCTCAGCGAAAGCCTAAAGGTTAGTTAAGGTGAGAATTTGTGGGAACCGTTTTAGTTCTTCTTAGAATCTATGGGTTCTACAAACAAATCCCAAATCTAGATCTATGGAAACAAAGA
>JAPPVO010000002.1:17006630-17167758 GCA_030407325.1 Camellia japonica | reverse complement strand
TCTGACCGGACTTGTTAGCTCGGCTGAAGCAGAAAAACAAAAAGCTGCAGCCGTGATAAAAGACAAATATCTGCGCGAACTGGCTAAACTTGAGGGAAAGAAAAATGCCGAGATAGAGAAACTGAAGAAGAGTGCCGATGACGCCAAGCTCCGGGGTTACAAGGAGGGGGAGGCGACTTACATTAAACAATGTGAAGCTGCCAAGGATTTCTTCTTCAAATGCGGGTGGAGGGCGGCTGTAGTGCAGCTCGGTCACGGTCCAGAGACCGAGGTCTTCAACGCTCCTGCATACTTCATACCAAACTCTATGACGGAATATGCTGCTACCCTTCAGCAACAATTTCTTGAGGATTCAGATGATGAAGAAGAAACCATGCCTAAAGATACGCCGGTTGTCAATGACCCTGTCGATCAGTCAATTTGGACGGAGCCAATGGTGGAAGACCTGACCAACGAGCTGCCTACTATGACCGAGCTCCCAATCGAGACCGTGCTTCCGTCTGAAACCGGGCTCCGGGTTGATATTGATGCTGACCTTGATGATCTGTTTAACTGACTTTGTATTTTCGTCTTCTTTTTGCTTTTTTCTTTTCTTTGCTTTTGGAAACGGATTGTAACCGGGCTGAGGCCCCACCCTTTGTACTTGCTTTGAATTTTTCAATGAAGTCTGCTTTTTTGTTCCAACTCTTATTTCGGTTGATCTCTATGCATGTACTTTACTTTCTAACTGAAGTCTTGGATGAGGTATAGCATTCACTTGCCGAGGTACTTTATATCGGTCTTAACATTTGTAACTATAAGTATACCTGCCAACCACTCTTTAGCCGAGATACCTACCTCGGCTGAAGAGTACTAAGGGTTAGTTTAGTCCAGCCAACCATTCTTTTAGCCGAGATACCTACCTCGGCTGAAGAATACCAAGTGTTGGTTTAGTCCAGCCGACCACTCTTTAGCCGATATCCTTATTTCAACTAAAGAGTACCAAGTGTTGGTTTAATCTAGCCAACCACTCTTTAGCCGAATCCTTATTTCGGCTAAAGAGTACCAAGTGTTGGTTTAATCCAGCCAACCACTCTTTTAGCCGAGATCCTTACTTCGGTTGAAGAGTACTAAGATTGGTTTAATCTAGCCAACCTCTAAATTGGTTATTCTTCCTGCAATTTAGAAAAATGTTTGGTTATTCTGCCAAACGTCCTGCAGCCTGGATCCTTATCCTAGGCTTAGGAGGGGTGTTTGTTTAATCCAGCCAACCTCTAAGTTGGTTTTTCCAGCCAACTTAGAAAAATGTTTGGTTATTCCTGACCAAACGTCCTGCAGCCTGGATCTTATCCTGGGCTTAGGAGGGGTGTTGGTTTAATCCAGCCAACCTCTAAGTTGGTTTTTTCCAGCCAACTTAAGTAAAGTGTTTGTTTATTCCAACCAAACGTCCTGCAGCCTGGATCCTTATCCTGGGCTTAGGAGGGGTGTTGGTTTAATCCAGCCAACCTCTAAGTTGGTTTTTCCAGCCAACTTAGAGTAAAGTTTTTGGTTATTCCGACCAAAACCTGCAGCCTGGATCCTTATCTATCCTGGGTTTAGGAGGGGTGTTGGTTTAATCCAACCAACCTCTAAGTTTACAATGTTCCTAACTCAATAACACTATCTTTTACAAAAAATAACTTATACTGAAAAGCATCTACTTGTTTTATTGAGAAAGGAAAAGGAAGATTACATATGCTTGAAAAAAGTTAAAAATAAAATAATTTGAGATTGGCAGTGTTCCACGGCCTGGGAATGGTTTTGCCATCCTCATCTTCCAAGTGGTATGCCCCTTTTCCTGCTAATCCAACCACTTTGTAAGGTCCTTCCCAATTGGGCCCTAACTTGCCATCTCCTGGTACTATGGTGTTTTCCATCACTTTGCGCAGCACCCAATCGCCGATCTTGAATTGCTTTGGATGCACTGTTTTGTTGTATTTCCTGGATAACTCTTGTTGGTATGAGACAATATGAACCAGTGCTCTTTCTCTTCTTTCTTCTGCAAGGTCGAGCTCCAATGTTATGGCTTCGCCATTTAAGTCTGGATCAAAATTTTCGCTTCGAATTGTGGGGAGGCCAACTTCTAGTGGGATTATTGCTTCCATACCATAGGCTAAGGAGAATGGAGTTTCTCCTGTTGACCGCCGATGTGTGGTACGGTAAGCCCATAAAACATGAGGGAGCTCTTCTGCCCACTTGCCTTTTGCTTTCTCTAGCCATTTTTTCAATCCATCCAAGACGACCTTGTTTGATGCTTCTGCCTGACCATTTTCTTGGGGATATGCCGGTGTAGAATTGTAGAACTCTATCTTGTACTCTTCACAAAAGCCTCTAAAGATTCTGTCGTCGAACTGAGTGCCGTTGTCTGATATTAGGGCTTTTGGTATGCCAAACCGAGTGATGATGTTCTGCCAGATGAACTTCTTCACGTCTTTTTCCTTGATTGATGCTAAGGCTTCTGCCTCCACCCACTTTGTGAAGTAGTCGGTTGCTGCAAGAAAGAACTTCCTGTTGCCTGGTGCTGTTGGAAGTGGTCCTACTATGTCCAAGCCCCACATTGCGAAAGGCCATGGGCTGGTTAAGGGTAGAAGTTCTCTGGCAGGTTGATGTATTTGGTGTGCGAACTTCTGACATTTCTCGCACTTCTTTACATATTTCTCTGAGTCTGCTTGCATGTAAGGCCCCAATATCCTTGCGAGATTGCCCTATGCTAATGACTTCCCCTTGATGGCTTCCGCACACGCCTTCGTGTATTTCGAACAAGAATGCTTCAACTTTGCTGGGATGAACACACTTTAGGTAGGTCCTGAGAATGATTTTTGTATAATGCCAAAGATGGGGAGAGCCAAAATCGCTGCGACTTCGCTCTTATTCTGTTGGCCTCTTTCTTTTCTTCCGGTAAGGTGCCATTTTTTAGGAACATTATGATAGGATCCATCCATGAAGGGCCCAACTCTGCGCAACATACCTCTTCTGCTTCGGGGTCTTCAATGCTTGGTCTAGGTAGGTAGTCGATCAGTAATGGATGAGGGATAGAAGTGTCTGCCATTGAAGCAAAGCCTGCTAATTCATCTGCTCTGCTGTTTTCCTCCCTGCCGATTTGTTCTATCCTGACTACTTCAAATTTCTTGATTTCTGTTCTGACCAACTCTTGGTACTTAGCCATCCTGTCGTCCTTTGCTTTGTAGTCGCCTGAAATTTGGTTTACCACCAGCTCTGAGTCGCTGTAAACCATTAGTTCGGTGGCCTTCATGTAGAATGCTGATTTGAGGCCTGCAAGAAGCGCTTCATACTCCGCTTCGTTGTTTGATGCTGGGAAGCCCAGGTTGACTGCTTGCTCCACTACTAGGCCGTCTGGAGAGATGAGGACTATGCCGAGTCCTGCTCCATGCCGGTTGGATGCTCCATCCACGAAGAGCTTCCACATCTCTCCAACGAATAACTTCCAGCAAGTGGAGGGATCAGATGATGCCTTGGGGTCCAAACTGTTGCTGGTGTTTTTTTCAAGGTTCATGCTTGTTGTTTGCCCCTCGCTATCTGATTGTACCAAGTCTTTATTTGTTGGTGAGTCTTGGCTTGGTGTAGCATGGTTTGCTTCTTCCTTGTTTTGTTTATTCTGGTCTGCCTTGGGGTCTGACTGAGTATCCTGTACCAGAGGTTGCACTATTCCGGCGTCAACTTCCATCCCTAGTTCGGTTGTGTCAGTCAGGTCGACTGGGAGATATGATGACTTCCTGGGGTAAATTCTGCGACAAAGTCTGCCAAAGCTTGGGCCTTTATTGCGGTTCTGGGTTGTAACTTGATGTCGAATTGTCCCAACTCTACTGCCCACTTCAAAATTCGCCCAGAAAAGTTTCGCTCTCAAACAAAGCTTTTAATGGGAAGCTGTGAGGACGACTATGGTGTGGGCGTGAAAGTAGTGTGACAACTTCCTTGAGGCCATCATCAAGGCCAAGGCCAGTTTTTCCAGTGGCAAGTACCTTGTTTCGGCTCCCAGCAATGTCTTGCTGACATAATAGATGGGCAGATGTTGGATTCCTTCCGCTCGGACCAACACTGCGCTAATTGCGTGCTGAGAGACTGCCAGGTACAAGAAGAGTTCTTCTCCAGGTATTGGGGTGACAAGCAGTGGTGGAGAAGACATGTATTCTTTTAAGTTTGCTAGAGTGCGGTCGCATTCTTCGTCCCACTCGAACTTGGCTTTTAATGCTTGAAAAAATGGTCGTAGTCTGTCTGACGACCGGCTAATGAATCGGTTGAGTGCAGCTGCCATGCCAGTGAGATGCTGCACTTCTTTTACTGAGTTAGGCCTCTCTAGATCCTGAATAGCTTTGATCTGGGAGGGGTCTGCCTCTATACCTCGGTTTGTCACCAGGAAGCCCAAGAATTTGCCAGATCCTACACCGAATGCGCACTTAGATGCATTAAGGCGCAACTTGTGCCTCTTCAGAATCTGGAACATCTTACCTAGGTCCCTTAGATGGTCGTTCTTATCCTTGCTCTTGACCACCATGTCGTCGATGTAAGCCTCCATTGTTCTGCCTAACAACGGCTCAAACATCTTGGTGACCATTCTCTGGAATGTTGCCCCTGCGTTTTTCAGGCCAAAGGGCATGACCTTGTAGCAATGCAGTCCTCTTGGAGATGTAAAGGACGTGACCTCCTGGTCTGATTCATACATGGCGATCTGATGGTAGCCTCTGTATGCATCAAGAAAGCTAAGTCGGTTGTGCCCGCCGTTAGGTCTACCAGTTGATCTATTCATGATAGGGGGAAGCTGTTCTTTGGGCATGCTTTGTTGACTGTCTTATAGTCAACGCAGACACGCCATTTGTCATTCTTCTTTGGCACCACGACTGTGTTGGAAATCCATCTGGGGTAGTGCACCTCTCTGATAGCTCCTGCCTCTAGCAGATTTCCCACTTCTTCTGCCACTATCTCGGCGTAGTGGAGTGCCAATCTGCGAGTGCGCTGAATGATTGGTCTGGCGGATGGGTGGACATTGAGTTGGTGACAGATGAAGTTTGGATCAATGCCTGGCAGGTCGTAGGGTGTCCAGGCGAACACTTCGATGTTAGAGGTCAACAATTCCAAGACTTCTAATCTCTCAGTGCTGGACAACGACGAACCGAGCAAAAAGAACTTATCCGGGTTCTTTTCATCTATTCTTACCTCTACCAAGTCTTCCACCGCTTTTTGATTAGCTGCTTTGCCGACATCCGCGAACAGTTCATTACTCTCAGGTTCCTCCACCAAATGAACATATCCCTTGGCAGCGCGACTGTCATTCACAATGAAAAAGCATTGCTTGGACATGATCTGGTCTCCGAAGACCTCTTCAATTACCCCGCTTCGTTGGGGAACCGCATTACTTGATGGTAGGATGACGCTACCGATCGTATGGCATGCAGCCATGTTCTTCCCAAGATTATGTTGTAAGTGGAAGGGACTTTCAACACTCAGAATTCCACTTGTTTTGTCACGCTTCTGGCTCTGACTAGTAGGATTATTTTGCCAACTGGCCATTCTGGCATTGAGTTGAATCCAATCAGGGGAGACACGGCAGGTGCCAAGTCTTTGTCTTGTAGCTTCAATTGTTTGAATATTTCGTAATACATTATCTCACATGAACTACCCTGGTCAATCAAAATCCGCTTGACGTCAAAATCCTTGACTCGGAGAGTGACAATCAGGGCATCATTGTGGGGACAATATATCCTCGCCAAGTCTCTATCTGAAAAAGACATGATGTTCGTGGCCTCTGTCTTCCCTTTTTTGATGGTAGGTTGTGCACTTAGTACCTCCCTTAAGTGCTCGGCCTTCTTGATTGACCCTTTGAGCTCGCATACACGCTCTCAGGTTCAAAGATTCCATGTATCACATTGATTACGCCTTGAGGTGGGGCGTCGATTGGCATCCCGTTGGGGTTATTGTGGTCCTGGGGGGCTGGTTGTGTCCCTCCTTCAATGTATTTATCCAGGTGACTTGCTGCCACCAACTCCTCCAAGTGCTGTCTCAATGGCGTGCAATTTTCAGTGCGGTGCCCCTTTTCTTTATGGAAGGTGCACCGTGACCTTTCGTCGTAGTCTTTCTGAGCCTCTCCTAGCTTAGCAGGCCATCTGACAAAAGGTTCATCGCGTATCTCGCTTAGAATCCGGTAGATTGGCTTTTTGAATACCGTGGTAATGGCAGTGCAGACTCTCAACCATCTTTTATCCTGGTCTTCTCCGTTATCCCGCCTGCCTCGTCCATTTTTGCTCGGACGGTCTACCGCGTTGACCTTTGCTGAGGCCTTTTTCTCCGGTATTGCGGTCGTGCCAGATTTTGTTTTGGCACGGGCGCCATCCTCTTCCATCCTGATGTGCTAATGCACTCTTTCCATCAAGGCCTCCATGGTGAGGGGTGGCGTCATGGTGATTGAGTCCCTTAGTCTGTTCCCGACTGGAAGACCTCTTTTGTACTGTGCAATGGCTAGATTGGTGGGGCAGTCCCCAATCTGGTTGAAGTCTCCCAGTAGCAACTATTGTAGGATCTTAAGGTCTCCTTGTCGCCCATGTCGATGGAGAGCAACTGATCGATCTCCACCGGGGTTTTGGTGTTCGTTCTGAACCTTGTTACGAACGCCTCTGCTAATTGCGCCCAGGAGGCTATGCTGCCTTCTGGAAGTTTTTCGAACCAAGTCAAGCCTAGGTCACCAAGGCTGGATGGGAAGAGGATGCACATCAAAGCCTCGTTGCGTCGATATACCGCCATAACCTGGCAGAAGTGGCTTAGGTGCATGTAGGGGTCTGTCTTCCCCTCGTACGTGGTGAATTTGGGCTGAAGGAAGCCTGAAGGTAGGGGCGCATTTTCAATTGCCGGAACGAACGGTGAGGTCTGCAGCCTCGCTAATGCTTTGTCCGTTGGTTCGTAGGCAGGTCGTGGTAATGGCATTCCAACCTCGACGCTTCCGTGCATCCAATGAGCCAACCGCTGAAGGGCAGATACCCTGCGAGGGTCGCGCGCCCTATTATCCTCCTTCCATCGTGCCCTTTCTTCCAGTACAGTCCGTAAGTCGGATGATCTTGGCAACTCCATCTGCCTGGTAGATGTTTGGTGCGTGCACGAGGGGCCGATAGGTGCTTCCCTCAGTAAACGACCTCTCAGTCCTCGTTCTCTCAGACCTGGAGCAACAAGTTCTAGAGGTTCTGGATTGAGTATCGCCTGTCCTGAGGCTTCTACTCTCTGTTTGTGATGGCATGGTATGCCTACTGCGATCTTCTGAGTGGCGAGGGGGCGTGTTGCCTTTACGCCCCTCTCCTGTCGCCACCCCTTTCCTTGATCTGGCGTTTCATGGCCTCCATATCTGCCGCCATCTTCTTTATTAATTCATCCTGTTCTTTCACGATCCTCCAGAGTTTGAGGGTTGATCCTCCGCCTTTGTCTGTCAGGACTTTATGAACGAGAGTGACGGGGGCTATTATTTCGCCTCCCCCTAGCATCACTCCTGGGGTTATGTCGTTGGGGCTCCAAGTCCGCCATGGGAGGGACAGGAGGCAAACCTTCGCGCCTCCCACCTCCTTCTGGGGTTTGTCCATCAATGGCGGACTGTGGCAAATCTTCGTTGTGCGCCATTACTTTTTATTAGCAAGGAAAACTTAATCAAGAGGTTTTGTTCTAGTCTGATTTTCCCACAGACGACGCCAATTGTACGGGAAAGAAATAAACCTTCTCGTATAATCCTGTTGATCAAGATTGCGCTCCTTCGTACGACGTCGCTTTACTTCCTGAAAACACAAACGTGAGCTAGCCGGCGGGTGTGTGCCGGATACCTCTCCGATGCCTAAGTCAGCAAAATAGATAAATAAACAAAAAGCTCTGTGAATTCGGGAATCAAGGTTGCGTTACCCCTTCACAGGTGATGTTTGTGAGCTTTTTGTAGATTCCGTGTGGCACAATCCTAGTAGGACTTTTACTCCTCCATGTAGAGTCCTCCTAGGATTCATACTCCTGAAAGATAATGTTTATCCTTCAACACCCCCCTCACTGCATAAACCAAGTGAGATGGTTTTACCATGGTCAGACTTCAATATGACCGAAGTAAGCATGGCTATGCTAAGCCGCAGACTAGACCGAGATAAACTTAGCTCGACTCTTCCATTCACTGCTCTTACCTTGGCTCTCCCAATGCTAACCATGGCATGTCTTGACCGGGATAACCAATACTCCGGTGCCGACCGGGATAACTTTGTGTGTGACGACCGAACTTATCGTAAGATCTTTGAAACCGAAGTAACTTCAAGCCTCTCGCGGACTGGAGTAACTTTACGCCTCTTGCGGACCGGAGTAACTTTATGACCTTTTTACTCAGCCCTTCGTACTGTTGGCCCATAACGGCCCATTGCCCAGCTCGGCCCAATTTTCATATAAATTACCCTCTCATAACTTATATGAGCTCACCTGATAGAGCTTTGTTATTAGTTATTTTCTTTCTCTTGAAATCCATTTTCTCACAAGGTAAATAAGACCAGTATAGATGGTACCTCTCATTACTTCATATATTAATCTTTAGCAGTTGTCATTATTTTGAACTTTCATACATCTCTTACTAGGATTTTAAATGGATCCACACCCCTAGTTAGGAGGTGTTTTCACCAACAGAGAGTTTATCAACATAAATCATTATATTGTTATTTGTTAGATGTTAGCTTAGACTTCATACTTTGATATGCTAGCTAGGGAATCAATCAAATAAGCTCTTTAAAGTTCAAGGAATTTATGTATGCCTTTATACATCTCTAATTGAAGTCCAAAACCTTCTTTCCATTATTATTCCACAGTGGAAGCTTTATATTTCAAGCTACTTGCATTCCTTATATATCTCTTATCACTGTTCCTTTCGAGGCCTTCTAAAACCCGTTTCACTGAAATTTTAATTTGATCTTGTGAGAACACGTTGCACCCTTCTCTTTGGTAGGTAAAATTCTATAAGAGTTGAGTTTTAATGACTAGGACCTAACATTCCCTTTGTCAACATGCAGGACTGTTGATCTCTCCACTCATGTATCTGAACCTCGCAAGAAAAACTTGTTTTTGCAAAGTTTATACAAAGAGGAACAGGAGAAATCACATATGACAAATGGTAACAACAACGGGAAGTATGCTTTTCATAGTGACATTCAAGATAAGGATATAGTTGAAGCTCTAGAAAATGAGGTTCAATATTGGACAGACTTTTCAAACGTTCACTATCATCCCCAGAGTCTATACGAATATAATGATTTTCGTATGATTCTCTGTTTTGTATGGAATTATTATTTTAGATTGGAATATACTTAGTTTGTATGGAATTTGACATTAAAAGTTATTCCTTTTTGGATGATTGGAAGTGAAATGGATGTAAATTGTGAAATGATTGATAATATATATATTGTTTTGTTTATATACATGGTATAGGTTGCACGGAATACATACAGGTTATGAACAAATTAAAAAAAATAATAATACCATGTTTTTGGCTACTAAATAATTGGTAGCCAAAAAGAAAGTAAATATTTTTAACCACTAAATAGTTAGTAGCTAAAAAAAATAAAATGAAAAAAAAACTTTTAGCTACTAAAATTTTAGTAGCCAAATAAAAAAAATAGATTTTAGGCGACTAAATTTTTAGTAGCTAAAAAGAATTACACTTTAGGCGACTAAAACATTTAGTAGCTAAAAAAATAAGATGAACAAAAAAAAATTTGGCTACTAAATAAATTAGTCGTTGTAAATAATGTTAGTTTTGGCGACTAAATGTTTTAGTCGCTAAAAATGCAATATTAATTTTTTTTGAAAGCTTTTGAAGACTAATAGATTAGTCGCCAATTTAGCCTATCAACGAATAAATTTTTTTTTGTCACCAATACCTTTACATTTGGCGACTAATTGTTTAGTCGCCAATTTAAGACTTCCGAACACTAAATTTTTTTTAGTCGCCAATACCTTCCCTAACAATCTTCCCACGACCAAGCCGGCGACCAAACTATTTAGTCGGGAAAACTTTTTAGTAACTAAAATATGACTTTTGGCAACTAAAAATTTAGTCGCCAAAAGTGTAATTTCTTGTGGTGAACCGTCGTCAAAACTAAACAAGAGGGATTTGGGTAAATTTGAGTTGGTGCCATAACCCTATTCTCAAACAAAATGTTTTGGAGTTTTAATTTGTAAACTCTAATAGTTTTAATGTGTATGTAGGGCCATATGATGTGATGTTTTGGCCTTTCTTTTTTTTTTTTTTTCTTTTTTTTGTTAGAACTCTAGTTTTAGAGAGATGTATCATTGTTAATCTATATATATATATATATATAAGGAAAAAGAAACTTTTTAGTGAGAAACTTTCTAGGAGTTCCAAATCCTCATTCTAATTTTCGTGATTTTCTTAATTTTAAATGAGTTGTTTAATTTTGATAATCCCACATCGGGAGAAAAAGAAAACAAATGAGTTGTTTTACTCATATAAACAAAATCTTATACTCACATCCATTTAGTGAGGAGCCGTATGAGAGTTTTAATATCTCATACTAATTTTTTTGATTTTCTCAATTTTAAACAATTAAGAAAATCTCAATTGGTTAATTTTTATTTGATAATTTCATATCAAGAAAAAAAAAAGAAAAAAGTCAATTGTGTTTAGGTTGGGATAGTTTAGGTTGGAAGTTTTTATCATAGTTTAAGATGGTTCACCACACTGTGCGGTGAAAATATACCTCTCTAATAGGAGGCCAACTTATATAATTTAAAGGCTTTTTTTTTTTTAATAATTAATGTTATTATTATTATTATTATAATAAAAGGTTTTTGAAATTTGGAGGCCGTCACCCATCTCCCCCAATTGGGTCCATCTTGCTTACATGACTACAATTAATTATATTTTTAAAACAATATTTTGCTCCAAGTACAATGATACAAGTTAATTCAACGATTATGACCCCATGGATAACAATGTAACAAATGTAACAAGACACATGTTGGAGAGGAGAAGAGATTAGTTGATTGACTTTGATTTATTTTCAGTTTTTATTAGCAACATTCTGAACAAATTAAAGTTCGATTTACTTTGAGCGAGACTATCATTTATAATCACGTAATTTTATTATATTTAATTTTTAAAAATAAATAATATATATAATTTTATAAATAGATCATATATTTTTATTAAAGATAAATACATTGAAATCACATGAATATGACTTCAGAATGAATTTGAATTTTCTTTTTTAATATGCATACGAGTTTACAAAATGATCGAGTATGATAAATTCATCCACCTAAACTATGTCTCTCTAATTCCCGTTGGCTAGCTTCCATTTACTTTTTATTTTATAATCTCATGTCAGAAAAAGAAAGAAAAAGTGAATTGTTTCACTTATATAAAGTGAATCTTATGCTCCCATTTATATAAGCAAAAGGAGATTATAGTGAGAAGTCTTGTGATCAATATCTCATTCATTTTTTTGATTTTCTTAATTTTAAACAATTAAGAAAATCCCCAGCGACACATTTAACTTTTATTTTACAATTCCACATAGTTTTGATTTTAAAAATAATTTTGTAGGAAATTTTGAAACTCTCATAATATTTAACTTTAAAATAATTACAATCCCACATCGAGAAAAAAAAGAAAAAGTGAGTTGTTTCACTTATATATAGTGTTACAATCCCACATAAGAAAAAGAAAGAAAAAGTGAGTTGTTTCACTTATATAAAATGAATCTTATAAAGGGAGTTTTAAGAGAGAAGCCTTTTAGACGGTCCAAATTCTCATTCTAAACTGATTGAATTTTTTAATTTTAAACAATTAAAAAAAATTCCATTTCAATCCCACATCGAAAAAAGAAAGAAAAAGTGAGTTGTTTTACTTATATAAAGTGTTATGATCCCACATCGGGAAAGAAAGAAAAAATGAGTTGTTTCACTTATATAAAATAAATATTATAAAATGAGTTTTAAGGGAGAACACTTCTAAAATGTCCAAATCCTCATTTTAAAATTATTAAATTTTTTTAATTTTAAACAATTAAAAAAAATTCTCATTGGTTAGCTTCCATTTACCTTTTA
This sequence comes from Camellia japonica, assembly GCA_030407325.1. Classification (NCBI taxonomy): domain Eukaryota; kingdom Viridiplantae; phylum Streptophyta; class Magnoliopsida; order Ericales; family Theaceae; genus Camellia; species Camellia japonica. Next base: position 17,155,662 of record JAPPVO010000002.1, on the reverse strand, counting down.
TTTTACAATCCCTAAAAAAAAAAAAAAAGTGAATTGTTTCATTATATAAAGTGAATCTTATGCTCCAATTTATATAAATTATTGAAATTACTTAATTTTAAACAATTAAGAAAATTCTCATTGGTTAGGTTCCATTTAACTTTTATTTTAAAAATCTCACATCGGGAAAATAAGAAAAAAGTGAATTGTTTCACTTATATAAAGTGAATCTTATGCTCCCATTTATACAAGTAAAAGAAAAATTTTAGTGAGAAACCCTACAATCAATACTTTTTTTTTTTTTTTTTTGGTGTGTGTATGTGTGTGTGTGTGTTTAAGAACACATGTATAATACTCCTAGCATATCACTCGTGCTATGTGAAGGTGCTTTTGTAAACACAGTTTTAATCTGCAATCCAATATGCATATACATTTAACTTCTATTTTACAATCCCACATCAAGAAAAGAAGAAAAAATTGAATTGTTTCACTTATATAAAGTAAATCTTATACTTCTATTTATATAAGTAAAAGAAGATTTTTAGTGAGAAGCTCTATAATTAATACCATTTTTTTTTTTTTTCTTAATGTTAAACAATTAAGAAAATCTCTATTAGTTAGCTTCCATTTAACTTTTATTGTATAATCTCACATAGACGTTTTCATTTTAAAAATAATTTTGTATGAGAATTTAAAACTCTCATAATATTTAACTTTTAAATAATTACAATCTCATATCGAGAAAAAAAATAAAAAGCGAGTTGTTTCACATATATAAAGTGAATCTTATACTCCCATTTAATATTATAGTATTATGCATGTTTCAGTTCAAGATGGTTTAAATTTTAAAATAAAATTTAAAGGTTTTAATTAATTAACTTTGTTGTAAATTGATTAGTCTTTTGACTTAGCCGATTAGGCTGAATCGTTTTCGATTTAACTAATTCACTGCTTTAACCACGGTTTTAGTTTTTTTATCAAAATATATTTTTTAGATTTGTTTGATTTGAAATAAACTAAGATTGACTTTATTAAAAATTGAACAACTGAGATTGCTTGATTAGAAATGAACTCCCTATCCAAACAACTGTTAACTTTTATTTTACAATCCCACATCAAGAAAAAGAGAAAAAAAATGAGTTGTTTCACTATATAACCCTTATGCTCCCATGTAATATTGTAATATTATGTATGTTTCAGTTCAAGACAGTTTAAATTTTAAAATTAAATAATATTTAAAAGTTTTAATTAATTAATTTTTGTATAAGTTGGTTGGTCCTTTTGTCACGACCCAAACCCGCCCCTATGGTTTAGCACCGTAACCGGCCAGTAATCCGAGATTACCGAAGGCCTGCTTAACAGTAAGACAGTATAACAGAGTACAGGGGCATGGCGGAAGCCAATACAGTAAATAAATGATGTCCAATGAGCTGTGACAATCTGTATGCCAAAAAGATTTTTCATATATTTGTACAGAACAGTATACAAACATTATGCATATCATATACAACCAGTCAGAACAGGACTTAATCCCCAATAAACAGTACAGTGCAAAACGTTCAGTCTATACAGTGTTACAAACGGTACAGAGACAGACGGGGAAATAAAAACACCCCTAAGCCATAGCTTGGCAGGTTCGGAACCTCGCAGTGAGGCGCATTAGTTGGCTTGACAAAACAGGAGTTTACCCCGACGCCTCTAGCTTTGATCCGATGCCTGTACACCTACATATATATATGAGCAGTGAGCTAAAGCCCAGTGAATAACATAATACGTAAAGAGGTTTAGAATGAATGTCCTTACAGTACAGTAATGAAAACAGTTCATTAAATCAGTATTTCAGTCTTTCAGTCAATCAGTTATATGTGGTACATCCATTAGCATAACAGTAAACAGTAGGTCTTGAAAGACCGAACAGTAATGATGGCCATCAATCAGCAAACAGTAGTGGTTCCACGAGGGAACCGGCAGAGATCTCTGTAACAGTAACAGTAAATAGTAGGTGCTAAGGATGCCACAGTACAGTTCAGAATATAGGACATACATTCATTCGATTAACAATATCAGTTCAGTAAACAGTTCAGTTCAATGTTCAGAAAATAATCATTTGAACATATCTTTACACAGTTGTTACTCACAGAGTTCTGGGCTACAGTGAACTAGAGCGTCTCCTCGGAAAGCCAACCCTATACAGTTAACAGATTGAACACACACTAAGTTACACAGTTGGGAAAGATAATAACTTAATCCCTAATTTGCCTCGGTGTGTTCTACATCTATATCCTCAATAAGATGCCTTAAACTAGGCCTAAGAATGCCTAAGATGGAATGATGGTGCCAAGATGCACTTAGAAAATATTTTCAGAACTTTCAGAAAACAGATCCCCGCTTGAGCGTAGGTTTCCCCGCTCGAGCAGACATGCAACAAAGGTCCCCGCTCGAGCGTCAACTTCCACGCTCGAGCGGACCAAAAAGTACTGGATAAGTGAAATTTACGCTCGACGCCCGCTCGAGCGTGTCACCTAGTCCTCTGCTCGAGCGTCCAATCCTCTGCTCGAGCGGACTGATGCACAGTGCAAGATGCTGGGAGCTCGATTTTCCCGCTCGAGCGGCACTTCGCCCGCTCGAGTGGACGACCAAAATCTGAAAATTCCAGATTTGAGTCCCAAGCTCAAAATCAAGTTTAAATGCAAAATTTTCGATCCTCTTGGGCTAAAAACCTGGAAAACACTTGTAAACACTTGAAACAACATGATTCAAAGCTCAATTTGAGAAATCAAAGCCTAAGAGTGTTTAATTCAAACTCAATTTCAAACCAATTTTCATGAACATGCTACAAACATGACATGCATGGATTTAAACCATTTCAAAACTTCAAAACATACTCTAATGAGCTCAAATCTTCCAAAGACAAGATGAAAACATGGACTCTAACAATAATATGGACATGCATGTACCAAATCCCATGTAATCACCCTCAAAATGCAACAATGTAGACATGCATGCATGATATGAGCTTCAATTCAACATTATTAGACTAAGACATGACTTAGCTCTCTAAAGGCTCAAGAATCATGCTTGAACAATCTTAAATACATCAATGAAAAGGTGACTTCCTTACCTAAGTCTTGAATTATAAGGTGTAGGAGCTCAAATTCATAATTATCTTCTAAATTCCCCAAGTTCACAAGCAATTATCAAGGAGGAACTCACTTCTCTCTTAACTCTCTCCCTCTCTCTCTATTTGGTCGGCTAAGGCAAAAGAATGGCTGAAGAAAATGTTGTATCTAGGTGCAATGAAGTTCAAGTATAGGTTATGTAGTGGGCCACTAAGTGGCAGAATAGTAATTAAGTCTAACTTTGCAATTCATCAATAATTAATCTAATTTAACCATACAAAATCAGTTTTCGGATAAATACACCATAAAATCACATAAATTATGATGATCATGAAACACTAAACGATTTCCGGTTCGGCCGCCGATAAGGCCTTCAATTAGCAGTTTAAACAAAACAAACTGAACAGATAATCAAATAGTCAAACAGATAGAATGCAAAATAACACATATATGCTCAATCAATTCAGTTCTAGTTTCCAGTCAGTCAGTTCAGTAATTCAATCAGTTCATTTACTTTCCATAATCGGTCTTAATTTAGCAGTAATCGGTATTAATCAGTGATCAGTAACGAGGGTTATTACAGTCTCCCCTCCTTATAAAGAGTTTAGTCCTCTAAACTCGAGTTACCTTCATTCTGGAAGAAAACAGGGTTCAGCGGGAACAAATCAGGATATCTCTTAGCCGTGTCGTCTTCCCTTTCCCAAGTAGCATACACGCCACCATGGTTTTGCCAGTCAACTTTCACTAACGGGATCTCTTTGTTCCTCAATTTCTTAATCCGTCTGTTTACAATCTGTATAGGCCGTTCCTCGTAAGTGTAGTCGTTACTTAACACTACTCGAGTAGGCTCAATCACATGGAATGGATCCCGGAGATAATCTCTCAACATAGAGATGTGGAAAACATTGTGCATATGCTCCATTTCAGGAGGAAGCGCCACCAGATTGATTTTCTCAATAATCTCATACGATCCGACATATCTCGGCACCAACTTGCCTTTGACTCTAAAACGAGTCTGGCCTTTCATTGGTGTCACTTTCACAAAAACGTGATCACCTACTTCATACTCTCTGTCTCGTCTTCTGACATCTGCATAACTTTTCTGTCTGCTCTGTGCAGTTTTCAGTCACTGCTGTATCAGTTTTACTTTCTCAGTCGTTTCATAAACAATCTCGGGCCCAAGCAAAGGCCCATCTCCAACTTCTGCCCAGCAAATCGGAGATCTACATTTTCTGCCATACAATGCCTCAAAAGGCGCCATACCAATACTTGAATGAAAACTATTATTGTAGGCAAATTCAGCCAATGGCAAATGGCTTTCCCAGTTTCCCTGAAAATCAAGGACACACATTCTCAATAAATCCTCCAGAGTCTGGATGGTCCTTTCTGACTGTCCATCTGTCTGAGGATGATAGGCACTACTCAGCCTCAATTCGGTACCCAATGCAGTCTGTAGGCTCTGCCAAAACCTCGATGTAAACTTCGAATCCCTGTCAGAAACAATGGATACAGGCACTCCATGCAGTCTAACAATTTCATCAATATAAATTACAGCCAACTTGTCCGCATTATAAATTGTCTTGACAGGTAAAAAGTGAGCAGATTTGGTCAGTCTATCAACAATAACCCAAATTGAATCCATACCTTTTCTAGAGCGAGGCAATCCAACGATAAAATCCATCGTGATATGCTCTCATTTCCACTCCGGTATGGGTAAGGGTTGCAGTAAGCCTGCAGGTCGCTGGTGTTCCGCTTTGACTTGTTGGCAATGAAGACATTTTGACACAAAGTCGGCAATTTCTTTCTTCATTCCCGGCCACCAAAAATTCTGTTTCAGATCTTGGTACATTTTCGTATTCCCTGGGTGGATAGAAAATCTTGAGTTGTAGCCCTCTTGCAGAACTCTTCTTTTCAGTTCAGTGTCATTCGGTACACACAGTCTTTCTTGAAATTTCAGTACATTGTTTTCAAACCTGAATCCCGGTCTCGGTTTAGATTCCCTTTCTTCGATGATCTTCTTCAAGAAGTCATCCTGTTGTTGTTTCTCCTTAATTTCTTCAATCAGTGTCGGTTGTGCAGAAATAGCAGCTATTGTCCCACCTTGTTCTTTCAAAACAATTTCAATTTCAGATTTTTCAAGGTCACAAAGCAACTCTTTCTGTCCAGTGAGCAAACAAGCTAAATTTGCAATCGACTTCCGGCTCAGTGCATCGGCAACGGTATTGGCTTTTCCCGGGTGATACAGAATCTGTAAGTCATAATCTTTGATCAATTCTAGCCATCTCCGCTGTCTCATGTTCAATTCTTTCTGGGTGAAGAAATACTTCAGACTCTTGTGGTCGGTATATACTTCACATGTTGCTCCATACAGATAGTGACGCCAGATTTTTAGTGCGAATACCACTGCAGCAAGTTCCAGATCATGGGTCGGGTAGTTCTTTTCATGTGGTCTCAGTTGTCGGGAAGCATAAGCAATTACTCTCCCATTCTGCATTAAAACACATCCCAAACCCTTATAAGAAGCATCACTAAATACAGTATAACCATCCGTACCTGAAGGTAAGGTAAGAACCGGTGCAGTCACCAATCGAGTTTTCAACTCTTGGAACGCTGATTCCCTTGGTCAGTCCAGTCAAATGATATCCCCTTCTGTGTCAGTTGAGTCAATGGTAAGGCAATTTTGGAGAAATCTTTGACAAATCTTCTGTAATATCCAGCCAATCCCAAAAAGCTTCGGACTTCTGTCACATTTGTTGGTCTAGGCCAGTTCACTACAGCTTCAATTTTCTGCGGATCAACAGAAATTCCATCTTTGCTAACAACATGCCGCAAAAACATAACATGATCAAGCCAAAACTCACATTTAGACAGTTTAGCATACAGTTTCTGTTCTCTTAGGGTCTGTAGGGCAAGTCTCAGATGATGTTCATGTTCTTCTATACTTTTGGAGTAAATCAATATGTCATCAATAAATACCACAATAAAGTCATCAAGGTACGGTTTAAAGATTCTATTCATGAGGTCCATAAATGCTGCAGGAGCATTGGTAACTCCAAAAGGCATAACTAAAAATTCGTAATGTCCATACCTCGTTCTAAAAGCAGTTTTATCAATGTCTCCTGGTTTAACTTTCAGTTGATGGTACCCCGATCTGAGATCATCAATCTTGGAAAACACTTGAGCACCCTGTAACTGATCAAATAAGTCATCAATACGCGGTAATGGATATTTGTTTTTCACAGTTACCTTGTTCAGTTCACGGTAGTCAATGCACAATCTCAATGAGCCGTCTTTCTTTTTCACAAACAAAACTGGTGCGCCTCACGGTGAAGTACTAGGCCTGATAAACTTCTTGTCTAGCAGTTCTTGCAATTGCACTTTCAATTCTTTCAATTCAGTTGGAGCCATTCTGTAAGGAGCTTTCGATACAGGCTGTGTTCCCGGAATCACATCAACAGTGAATTCAATCTCCCTGTCAATCAAATCCCCTAGTAGATCATCTGGAAAAACATCTGGGAATTCTCTGACTATAGGAATACAGTTCACATCGGTTTTAACATTATCACTAGTAGGTACAGTCAACACGGAACACAGATATCCTTTACACCCCTTTCTAATCAATTTAACAGCTTTCACAGAAGAAATCAAATACGGAGGAGGTACTACTCTAACCCCATTAAACACAAACTCGGGTAGACCAGGTGGACGAAAACACTTTTGCTTGGTCACACAGTCAATGGTGCATGATATTTTTGTAACCAGTCCATCCCCAATATTACATCGAAATGATCAATGTTCAATGGCAGTAAGTCAATAAACAGATGCATATCCCCAACAATGATTTCACATGTAGGGTACATATAAGCACATGTCATGGATCCCCCTACGGGCGATGATACGGCTAACAGATAATTCATGGGTTCTAAGGGTCTACTCAATTTTCGTGAAAAAGCATGCGATACAAATGAGTGTGTAGACCCCGAATCAATCAGTACATATGCATTTTGAGCACAAATAGAGAGGATACCTGACACAACGGTTTCAGTATTTTGCACGTCTCCCGGTACTAGGGGAAACACCGGCCCTGCCTCATCGGCTCTTCCCCGGTAGCTTTGGGGTTAGGCTTTGGTGCTACAGTTGATGCTGCGGCGCTGCCTGCAGCTTTACTATTGCCCGGAGCAGTGGAAGGGCAATCTTTCACCATGTGGCCCACCTTGCCACACCTGTAACAAGCACCAGAAAGTTTATAACAAACTCCTTATGGTTCCTACCACATTCGGAACAGGGCGGAAAGGAACGGTTTCCTTGACTAGAAGTAGTCGTTGACCCTGTATTTTGCTTTTTGTTCAATTGATTATGCTTGCCTTTCTTGAATTTGAAATTCTGTCTTTTACCACGCCATTCAGACGCCGGTGTTTCAGATTGTTTCACAGCTTCGATGTTCGACTCGGCCATCAATGCTCGGTCAAGAACACCCACATAGGTCGGTAGCTTTAAAACATTTATTCTGTCCAGTATTGCAACATTCAGGCCGCCTTCAAACCTTCTGGCCTTCTTGTAATCAGTGTCCACCATATGTGGTGCATATCTAGCAAGCCCGGTGAACTTTGTTTCATATCGGCAACGGACATGGTGCCCTGCCTCAGTTGTTCAAATTCAGTCACTTTCATGTCCCTGACGCACTGGGGGAAATACTTTTCAAGGAAGGACTCCTTAAACTGAGCCCAAGTCACTACGGTGTTAGTGTCACGGACCAGCATCCACCACCTTCTTGCTTCCTCTTGCAGATGTAAAGGTAGCCAACAGCACTTTATGTGCCTCAGAACATGGAAAAACCTCAAACAATTTTTCGGTCTCAAGAACCCAAGCTTCACCTTTTAACGGTTCAAGGCCTCCCTAAAAGGATGGCGGTTTCAGTTTGCTGAACTTCTGGGTGAGGGCGATTATGTCCCCTTCATTAGCATTAACATTCTGTTCTGGTACAGCCGGAGGAGGAGGTGGGGGCTGTTGGTTCTGTTGTTGCTCTAATCTTGCAGTTATCAGTTCCATCATTCTTTCCATTCTTGCCATTCTTGCCTCAGTGGATGAGGATTCAGTTTCATTTGCATTATCCATTTCACTATAAGCAGTTATAACGATTATAAACATTAACAGTTGCAAACTTAAACAATTTAACACATTAGCATACATTCAGTCATATCATAACCACACACTTATCATGCTCATGTAATGCCCTAATCGCTTTTCTAGGACACTCTATAGCTCATTTGGACATGTGTGTGCGGTATAACTCGTGGTTAAGTATCGCTCTGATACCACTCTGTCACGACCCAAACCCGCCCCTATGGGTTTAGCACCGTAACCGGCCAGTAATCCGAGATTACCGAAGGCCTGCTTAACAGTAAGACAGTATAACAGAGTACAGGGGCATGGCGGAAGCCAATACTGTAAATAAATGATGTCCAATGAGTTGTGACAATCTGTCTGCCAAAAAGATTTTTCATATATTTGTACAGAACAGTATACAAAACATTATGCATATCATATACAACCAGTCAGAACAGGGACTTAATCCCCAATAAACAGTACAGTGCAAAACGTTCAGTCTATACAGTGTTACAAACGGTACAGAGACAGACGGGGAAATAAAAACACCCCTAAGCCATAGCTTGGCAGGTTCGGAACCTCGCAGTGAGGCGCATTGGTTGGCTTGACAAAACGGGAGTTTACCCCAACGCCTCTAGCTTTGATCCGGTGCCTGTACACCTATATATATATATGAGTAGTGAGCTAAAGCCCAGTGAATAACATAATGCGTAAAGAGGTTTAGAATGAATGTCCTTACAGTACAGTAATGAAAACAGTTCATTAAATTAGTATTTCAGTCTTTCAGTCAATCAGTCATATGTGGTACATCCATTAGCATAACAGTAAACAGTAGGTCTTGAAAGACCGAACAGTAATGATGGCCATCAATCAGTAAACAGTAGTGGTTCCACGAGGGAACCGACAGAGATCTCTGTAACAGTAACAGTAAACAGTAGGTGCTAAGGATGCCACAGTACAGTTCAGAATATAGGACATACATTCATTCGATTAACAATATCAGTTCAGTAAACAGTTCAGTTCAGTGTTCAGAAAACAATCATTTGAACATATCTTTACACAGTTGTTACTCACAGAGTTCTGGGCTATAGTGAACTAGAGCGTCTCCTCGGAAAGCTAACCCTATACAGTTAACAGATTGAACACACACTAAGTTACACAGTTGGGAAAGATAATAACTTAATCCCTAATTTGCCTCAGTGTGTTCTACATCTATATCCTCAATAAGATGCCTTAAACTAGGTCTAAGAATGCCTAGGATGGAATGAGGGTGCCAAGATGCACTTAGAAAACATTTTCAGAACTTTCAGAAAACAGATCCCCGCTCGAGCGCAGGTTTCCCCGCTCGAGCGTCAACTTCCACGCTCGAGCAGACCAAAAAGTACTGGATAGGTGAAATTTACGCTCGACACCCGCTCGAGCGTGTCACCCAGTCCTCCGCTCGAGCATCCAATCCTCTGCTCGAGCGGACTGATGCACAGTACAAGATGCTGGGAGCTCGATTTTCCCGCTCAAGCGGCACTTCCCCCGCTCGAGCGGACGACCAAAATCTGGAAATTCCAGATTTGAGTCCCAAGCTCAAAATCAAGTTTAAATGCAAAATTTTCGATCCTCTTGGGCTGAAAACCTGGAAAACACTTGTAAACACTTGAAACAATATGATTCAAAGCTCAATTTGAGAAATCAAAGCCCAAGGGTGTTTAATTCAAACTCAATTTCAAACCAATTTTCATGAACATGCTACAAACATAACATGCATGGATTTAAACCATTTCAAAACTTCAAAACATACTCTAATGAGCTCAAATCTTCCAAAGACAAGATGAAAACATGGACTCTAACAATAATATGGACATGCATGTACCAAATCCCATGTAATCACCATCAAAATGCAACAATGTAGACATGCATGCATGATATGAGCTTCAATTCAACATTATTAGACTAAGACATGACTTAGCTCTCTAAAGGCTCAAGAATCATGCATGAACAATCTTAAATACATCAATGAAAAGGTGACATCCTTACCTAAGTCTTGAATTATAAGGTGTAGGAGCTCAAATTCACAATTATCTTCCAAATTCCCTAAGTTCACAAGCAATTATCAAGGAGGAACTCACTTCTCTCTTAACTCTCTCCCTCTCTCTCTACTTGGTCGGCTAAGGCAAAAGAATGGCTGAAGAAAATGTTGTATCTAGGTGCAATGAAGTTCAAGTATAGGTTATGTAGTGGGCCACTAAGTGGCAGAATAGTAATTAAGTCTAACTTTGCAATTCATCAATAATTAATCTAATTTAACCATACCAAATCAGTTTTCGGATAAATACACCATAAAATCACATAAATTATGATGATCATGAAACACTAAACGATTTCCGGTTCGGCCGCCGATAAGGCCTTCAATTAGCAGTTTAAATGAAACAAACTGAACAGATAATCAAATAGTCAAACAGATAGAATGCAAAATGACACATATATACTCAGTCAATTCAGTTCCAGTTTCCAGTCAGTCAGTTCAGTAATTCCATCAGTTCATTTACTTTCCATAATCGGTCTTATTTAGCAGTAATCGGTATTAATCAGTGATCAGTAACGAGGGTTATTACACCTTTGACCTAACCGATAGGGTGAATTGTTTTTGGTTTGACTGATTCGCTGGTTTAACTGTGATTTTAGCGGTTTTATCAAAATATATTGGCTAAATTTGTTTAATTCAAAATAAATTAAAAATTGACATAATTAAAGATTAAACGGCTAAAATTGCTTGATTTGAAATAAACTTCTCGCCCAAACAATTGTTAACTTTTAAATTATTAAGAAAATTTTCATTAACTAGTTTTCATTTAACTTTTATTTTATAATCCCACATCCAGAAAAGAAAGAAAAAGTGAATTGTTTTACATACATAAAATAAATCTTATACTCCCATTTATATAAGTAAAATGAGATTTTTAATTAGAAGTCTTATGATCAATATTTCATACTAATTTTTTTGATTTACTTAATTTTAAACAATTAAAAAAATATCGATTAGTTAGCTTTCATTTAATTTTCATTTTACATAATATAAAAAAATTAAATATAATTATCATATTTTTGTTGAATAATATATTATTTTATTCTATACATAGCACGGGTGTTATACTAATTCTTAAATAACATGAAGTTACTCCACGATGTCTTGTCGCCGTGCAACCTCCGACAACAGTACGCTGTACCATATCCACCACACCTTTCAACTATGGGGTGTTTTGGGAAGATGGTTAAAAATTATTTTTTAACTTTTTTTAATTTTTATGTAAGAAAAGGAAGTGGGTTAAAAGTTAAGAAGTGATTTTTAACCCACTTCCTAAAATAAGCCTATATATCGCTTTCCTTCTTTTATTTATTTATTTATTTCTATTTTTTTATTCAGACTATATATCGCTTATAATTCCATACATTAATTGGCTAACCAGAGGAATCTAATGATCAATCCAGCAGTACTCTTCCCTACCAAAAAAAAAAAAAGAATAATGTTTCATAGCTAGAAACATTATTGGCCCGAATGCCTCAACAAACAAAACAACGTCGTTTTGGGGGTTTTTTTTTTTTTTCCTTATGTTTTGTCTCTGAACAAACAGAAGGAGATAGAAGGAGGAGGAAGATAGAAGAAGAGAAGGACAAGACAAAAAGAAGGACAAGACAGAAGAAGAGACGGACAAGACAAATTTTTGATTTGGGTTTGATTTGGCTCTCTCTCTCTCTTCTTCACTCCAAAAGCCTCCTCCTTCTCCGACACCCACAATCCGGATCACCGTCAAAGTCCATGACGAGCTCCTTCTCTTCCCCATTTGTTTTGGGTTTGATTGATTTTGTTTGATTTTGTCTGATTTGGTTTGTTGCTGATTGGTTTTCATTTTTCATTTTTGGGTTTGACTGATTTGGGTTTGATTTCTTTTTCTAGATTTTTGGGTTCGATTTGTTAGCTTCCCTAGGTTTGGGATTTAGAAATTGAACACAAAAGTAACAAAGATTGATGAAGAAATGGAGATGGGCAGTTACCAAAAAATCAGAAATGAGAAGGATTGCAAGCTTGGAGTCTTTGGGACCAGTGACCTAAGTCTTAAGCCCTCCAATCTCTTGGAGATTCCCTGATCCACATGTTGAGCTCAGGCTTGGTGGGTTCTCAAAGTATTGTGGGGTTGCCATTTCCAACTCTACACAACCCACAACACCACCACTTGTATACAATATATATATATAGGCATATTTGCTAAAGATTTGGACAACAAGAAGAGGGCATTGGTGGAGAAAGACAGTGAAGATTTGTAAAAGGAGAAGAAGAGAAGAAATAGAAGAATGAGAGAAAGGGAGAAAGAGGTTGAAAAGTGAAAAGTCGGGTCACTCGAGCCACCAAAAATCGAGCTACGTAGCATTACTGGAAAAAAAAAAAAAAACAAAACAAAACAAAAATGTCATATATTCTTCCTTCAATAATGTTTGAGAGCTCTAATATAATTCTAATAATGTGGATAGTATTTATATGAAGGTGGGGCCCACACTCTTCTCTCTATCTCTCTCTACTCTCTCTTTCTTCCATCTCACTAGAGCTCTATTTAGAACTCTCAAATTAGAGTCATGTATCATTATTCTTCTTCCCTTAAGAAATAAAAATGAAAAAAATAGATAAAATATGAATAAAATATATTTAAATTTTATCTAGTTTTATATATTTTCTCTTTTCTTTTTCAAATCTCTTCTTAAATCTCTTAACCAAACACAACGTAAAGGATCAAAATCAACCATATGTTGATCCTACTTACACTGTGTTTAATTGAGAAATTTAAAAAAAAAATAAAAAAAAAACTAAAAAGTAAAAAAATAAAAATAAATATACTTATATTTTATATAATTATATATATATATATATATATATTTTCTAAACTCCCTTTTAATTTTTTATTTATTTTTTTAAATCTCTCGATGGAACCTAACGTTAATAGATCAAATAAAAAGACAGTTTCACATGGGTGACCAAGGGAGGATAAAAATGGCGGGAATTATGATGCGTCCAGTCAATTATTGCGTTAATAATGCCACAGGTCTCGGGTAAAGTACCGAGCGGAGGACCGAACGCCTCCTGACATATCCAGTGAATTATGTGGGGCCGACTACTCATAAACGCCAAAATCCTCCGTGATGTGAGTCGACGCTGATGCTGCTGTTTTCCTTAGTGAAAGTTCAAGTTGAAATAATAAAAAAAGAAAAAAAAAATTATAGAATAAATTATAAATATATTTTTTTAAATTTATTTGAAATACGAATTGTTTTTTATAGTTTAAAAAATTATAAATATCTCTCTATAAGATTTTTTTATTTAATAGAATTAATTGAAAAAGTAAAATTTTTAACTGCTCACATATACAATAATAAAATTATCTGAATTATTAATTGAAATAAAATTTTAACATTATTAAAAATTATTATTAACTTGATGATTTATTAATAAAATGATCTATTAGAAACGTTAGGGAGCATAATATACTTTCTAGAATCATAGAGGGTAAGGGAAATGCTAGAGAGCTCTAAATCTAGACCTCTAATTTGAGCTCTAGTGATGTGTCAAAGCAAAAAAAAAAAAAAAAAAAGCAAGGCACAAACATCACATCAGGGTGGATCCCACCTTCCCATTAGAGCTATTAGAGCTCTTATATTAGAGCTCTAAAGCATTTTTGTAGAGGGTAATTTGTAATTTAAATAAATTTTAGGAGGTGTATTTATAATTTACCCAAAATTATAGTATCAAAAAATAATATTAATGTTATAATTATTATATGGAGAAATTTATTAAGAATTGTTTTTTCAAGCACTGGTATTTTAATTAATGCATAATCTATTCTTATATTTCAGTAAATCTTATTATTTAGATATTTAATTTATTAAATCTTAATTATCATATTTAAGGTATTTTATAGACAATTTTATCCTTATAAATATTTTTTTTAGCTCTTAGTAACTTTATGATGTGCTTATTTATATTTTACAATGTGAATATTCACATCACGGAACATTCACGCTGTCTGTGGTGATTTATTCTGACCTTATTTTGATGATTCAATCCGTTCATATTATAAAATTTGTCAAACATATCAATTACCTAAAAGATTAGGTTAATCAAATATGTATAGTCCCATGATTGAATTCTAATTATTTTTCAAAACATTATTAAAATTATGATAGTCATTTGTGTTTTTACAAAAGAATATGGTCTTGTTATAGGATTATAAATATTTGATTAATTTGAATTTTTCTTTTATAAATAATATATTGAACGGATCTTATATTAAGAATGGTTCAGTTCCTAGAAATAGATTCAAAATATGCCCCCACGGGCCTCACAGTATGATAACTCCAGTTCCAGTTTTTTTTTTTTTTATGTCAAACTTGCATCAAGAAAGATTTTATATGTAATGTAATTATTATTTTTATTGTCCCATTAAAATACAATTACTTCTTCTTTTTTTCTTCTTCTTTTTTATCAGCAAAAGTTAGTAGTTAGTTGTTAGATTAGCACATTGGCAGAGTTAAAACTCATACCCATACATATTGCAAGGAAATCTTGCCCTCCCATTCTACTCCTTGGAACCTTTAGAAAGAAACTTGGTGACCAAAATGCTAGCCAACTAAACTAAAGCCCATTGGTTTAAAATACAATTCTTAAATAAAAACAAAAAATCAAATCATAAACTAATTTTGAACTTGTTAAAATTGTATTTTTGACAATTTTTTAAGGAAATGGTTTAGCTCCAATTTCAAAAAAATAATAAACTGTTGGTTAAAAATAAAATCATTTCAGTTCAATGGTTATAAGTAAAAATATTCATCACTATATCTAAATTATTTTGTTTAATAAAAATTAATTTTACATAGACAAGTATTCTGAAATTTTTATAAATATGCTTTAAAATTTTAAAATATATAAAAATAAAATAATTTCTTCATATTATGGTTTTGTTTGGCAAAGACTAAAAAAATTAAAGAAATTTGTGTCAACAATAATTTCTTTTAAAGTTTTTTTAGATTAGAAAGATCTCAAAATATAGAAAATAATAATAAATTGAAAAAAAAATCCAAAAAATGCTACATTAACTTCTTCTTCTTTTTCTTTTTTTTTTTGGTGTTTAATCAAAAAAAAAATTTGGATTTTTCAAAAAATATATTTTCATGCTCTTCTAAACAAGTACTGAAAAATTTAAGGAAGAATTAAACATCAGTGGGATCGAGAAAATTATTTACAAAAAAAAAAATATGATTTTAATTATTAATATTTATAATGTTTATCACTTTTTTGTAAATAATTTTTATAATCTCCATTGTTGTGTAATTGCCCCAAAATTTAATCAACAATTTCTAATTCCTTTTGAAATTGAAACGAAATTGTTTATTCAAAATAAAATTTGGACAAGTTAAAAATAATTTTTTTTTTTTTTTGAGGTAATAGCATTTCAGTGGAATAATAAAAAATAATAATAATTAAACTATAAATGAAATTTTTCTTGATGCAAGTCTGACATATAAAAAAGACTTGCAACACGTACAGAAAAAGACTCACACTACACACAGAAAAGACTTGCTACTTAAGAAAATGAAAATTTTTTGTCATTATCTTATTTATTAGAAATTTTTTCTATTTTTATCACCTTTAGAGCGTCTCCAACGATTCATCAATTTTTTTATCAAATCTGAGTGAAAAAAAAAAGTAACTTCCTCAATCTGATATCAGCCATTCCAACAGTTACTGTAGCTTTCACCAAAAGACACGAGACGTCCGGCAGGTCGACCGGACAAGGCAACTGAATTTTTTTTTCTCCTTCATTTTTGTTTCTCAATTCGTTTCCCATTTCTTTTTCCCTCCATTAAATTATTTCCATACATCACATGTACTTCAGAATGTGCCAACAATGGTGCTGCTTCTTTTGACAGTTCTCACAAGAAATTTTTTTGTGGACAGAAAAAACAATTATCATAGCAACATCAATGTCAATGGAGCAAATCTAATATTTCTTAAGAGACGATGATAGCAGGTCATGTTTGAGTGATGTATAGGTGCAAGAAAAAAAAAATGAAGAAGAAAGAAAGAAAGAAAGAAACGGAAAAATTGAATGCATACCACAAGATGTCACCACCATTATCACAAATTGCACAAACAGAATCAAATAAGTCATCATCAGACCCATCATCTTCTTCAATTTCATCAATCATATTTGTTGTAGCTCCAATGTCCTGTCAAACCAACTTTTGAAGCAGCTCACAGGCCAAACACTGAGAGCATTTTTTGTATGTATCGGATGACTGGTGGGACCCACCTCCAACGTAAACGCACAGTGAAATAGTGAAATCTCACGCAGGTCTTCAGTTTGATGAAACTTTTGCTCCATTCTCAATTTGATGTCAGTTTGGTAAAACCATTGGAAAGAGAAAAAGTAACTTTTTTCATCAAATTCAAATCTGATACTCAATCTGATGCAACGTTAGAGATGATCTTAATTTGAGTATTATAATGTATTTAGCATCTCATAAATTACTATTATAATAATAACATATATGAGATATGAGACCTTTTTAACTAATAAAGTAATCTATATAATAAAGTAGGATCGTTTTTGAATTTGTCATACACACATTTATCCTACTAAGACATTTGGATGGTTTAGATCTATTCAAATTATAAAAAAACAGCTGAGATATATTTTCCAAAAAATATTCTACAAGTATATTTTCTATTTTCCCGCTTCTCTCTCTTACTTTTTCCTTTTTTCACCCATTCTTTCATAATCCTATGATCCCGCCTTCCTCTCTCCTTTCTTTTTATTTTTTTATTTTCTTCCATTTTTATTTTTCTCTCTATTTTTTTTATTTTCTCCTTTTTGTTCACTTATTTTTATTCATATTATATTAAAAAGTCTGCGATCATAGAATTAGGAGCCAGATTTTACTGTGTATAGTGAAGATTAAATTAATGAATTTTATAGTCTACAAATTAAATGAATTTGAACAATTAATTATTATTATTAAATATATTGAATACCTGATAGACTTCATAAATTTAGACCTCATATGAATCTTCAACATCTATATAATAAAGCAGGATGGTTTTTGAACTTGTCCTACACACATTTGTCCTACTAGGACATTTGAACAGCTTAGATATATTCAAATTATAAAACAACGGCTGAGATATATTTTCCAAAAAATATTCTACAAGTACATTTTTTATTTTCCCGCTTCTCTCTCTCTTACTTTTTTTTTTCTCACACATCCTTTCATGATCCCATGATCCCACCTTCCTATCTCTTTTCTTTTTAATTTTTTATTTTCTCTCATTTTTATTTTTCTCTGTATTTGTTTATTTTTTTTATTTTCTCCTTTTTGCTCACTTATTTTTATTCATATTATATGGAAAAGTTTGCGATCACAGAATTATGAGTTATATTTTACTGTGTGTAGTGGAGATTAAATTAATGAATTTTATAATCCACAAATTAAATGAATTTGAACAATTAATTATTATTTTGAAATATATTGAATTCCTGATAGATTTCATAAATTTAAATCTCATATGAATCTTCAACATCTATATAATAAAGCAAGATGGTTTTTAAATTTATCCTGCACACATTTGTCCTATAAGGATATTTGGACGGCTTAGATCTATTCAAATTATAAAATAACGGCTGAGATGTATTTTTCAAAAAATATTCTACAAGTACACTTTCTATTTTCCCGCTTCTCTCTCTTACTTTTTCTTTTCTCACCAATCCTTCCATGATCCCACATTCCTCTCTCTTTTCTTTTTAGTTTTTTATTGTCTCCCATTTTTATTTTTCTTTCTATTTGTTTTTTTTTTTTTTCTCATTTTTGTTCACTTATTTTTATTCATATTATATGGAAAATCTACGATTCCAGAATTAGGAGCCAGATTTTACTGTGTGTAGTGGAGATTAAATTAATGAATTTTATAGTCCACAAATTAAATGAATTTGAACAATTAATTATTATTTTTAAATATATTAAATACCTGATAGACTTCATAAATTTAAACCTTATATGAATCTTCAACATATTTTAATAAAGCATGACGGTTTGTGAATCTTCAACATATTTTTGTCCTATTAGGACATTTAGATGGCTCAGAACTGTTCAAATTATAAAACAACGGCTGAGATATGTTTCCTCAAAAAATATCCTACATATACATTTTCTACTTTCCCGCTTCTCTCTCTCTTCCTTTTTCCTTTTCTCACCCATCATTCCATGATCCCATGATCCCACCTTCCTCTCTCTTTTATATATTTCCTCAAAAAACATCCTACATATACATTTTCTACTTTCCGGCTTCTCTCTCTCTTACTTTTTCTTTTTCTCACCCATTATTCCATGATCCCATGATCCCACCTTCCTCTCTTTTTTCTTTTTATTTTTTTATTTTCTCTCGTTTTTATTTTTCTCTCTATTTGTTTATTTTTTTATTTTCTCCTTTTTGTTCAATATATTTTACACATATTTCCATACAATGTATGTATGCCCGTAATACACTAGGACGCTATGGCCATACATACAATTTTCATATAATTATATAAGCAAAAGCAATATTGTATGTATGCTCGTGGAAATTATATGTATATCAGGAACATCTATCTATCTAGCTATATATTATATAAGCAAAAGCGAGTTTTCATGAGGAGTTTTGTGAGAACTTCAAAATTTTATAATGAATTTGTGATTTTATCAAATTAAAAAATAAATTTAAATATTGTTGGGATTACAATTATATTCTAATCTTAACAATATTTATACCGTGCCTTCAGGCACGGGCATACGCTAGTAATAATATATGATATTATAAACATTTTATAGAGTTTGTAATAAAATAATTATAATATTAATATAATTTTTTGATATTAATATCTTATTTTTTAGTATAACTTGGACTATCACCAAGAAAAAATTAGTAACAGCATCGTCACGATTTTGGTGTCGGCCCCACATCATTTTTGTAGGCAAACCAAGTGCTTATTTGGTTCAGTCGTCCACTTAGAGCATCTCCAATGGTTTGCCATTAGAGCTGTCATTGCTATAATATAGCAGCTGTGTTGAAAAATGATACTCCAATGGTTGAATATGGCAGCTGCCAAATTTGAGAAATGCCAAAACTTGTGTCAAATTTGACACAAGCTTTGACAGCTGCCATTTGTGCCAACTCAGCAAAACCAACTGTTTTCCTCCCTCCCTTCCCCGCAATTGTTTCACCATTTTTTTTTTATTATAAGAATTGAACCAAAAAAAAATTCAATAATTTTTTTTTTTAATTTATCCAAAATTAGCAAAGGTTTTTGTTTATAGAATCAACAAAATCAACAACAATCAATAAATCATGCTCAAACAAAGTAATAAATATCAACAAAATCAACAACAATCCATAAATCAAACAAGAAAAGTGAAGAAAAGGTACCTGAACAAAGAACTGAAGGTGGAGAGAGTCGGAAGAGAGTGAGAGACAGATGAGTCTCTTCGATCGTCTATCTCCTGATGAATCGTCAATCATCGATCTAGTGGTCTTTACTTATGCCCATTCACTGTTCTTACTAGCTCCCTCTCCTTCCTTCCTTCAATCGCTCCTTCTCTCTCATTCCCAAACGCCTTTGCGAAACCCCCAAACTCTACCCTCATTCGATCTCCAATTCGAAAATACAAAGAAGAGAGAGTCGGAAGAGAGTGAGAGACAGGAGTCTCTTCGATCGTCTACCTCCTGATGAACCAGTGATCGTTGATCTGGTGGTGATCTCACTCGCTTCCTCTCCTTCCTTCCTTCAATCGCTTCCTCTCTCTCATCTCCAAACTCTACCCCCATTCGGTCTCCAATTCGAAGCTAAAGAAGAGAGATAGGGTTTGTAAGAGATATAGAGAGAGATAGAGTGATGGGGTGTGAAATCAAAATGAGGAAAAAGAAATGAGGGAGGGCAGTGTCTTGGAATGAGAGAGAGATAGATAAGGTTTGATCTCAGCCGTTAGATCTATATAATCCAACGATAAAGGTACTCCTTTAGAACGTGTAACATGAGCCAACGGCTCTATTTCAATCTCTATTTCAATTCAATATCATTTTAATATTTTGTAATGAAATTTTATTTTTTATTTTTATTTTTGAGTATTTTTTATAATAGAATGTAATATTATCTTTGTAATATGTAATATTGACTATTTTTTAGTATAATTCAAAATTTTCAATAAAATATAATGAAAAAATAAATATATTTTTTGAACTGAAGTCAATAAAAAGATAAAATACATGACATTAAATGAAGATAATTTTATTATAATAAAAAGACATTAAATATATTTTTTTCCCAAATTTTCAATTTTTTTTCATTTTTTATATTTCTCTAGTTGGGAATAATATAATATAATATATATATATATATATATATATTTTACAAATAGTTAAAAAAAGGTCACAAAAGATAAAAAATAAACAAAAATAAAATCACAAAAAAACCTATATCCAAACAATACCTACAAATTTGGAGGGAAAATTGGTTAAGACTTGCCAAAATAGCAAATGACCATTAGATACCATTGTTATAATTTGACAAAATAGCACTATTCATTGCGAAATTATAGCAATAGCCATAGCAATAGCAATATAGTAACAACCATTGGAGACGCTCTTAGTATTCGTTTGGAAGCTCAAACTTGGACCTTTTTTTTTTTTTTTTAGTCACAAAAATAAAATAGATTTTTTAATTTAATAAGACAAAATATTACATCCAACCCATAATGATTACCTTCTTTCTTTTACAAAAAAACTAAAAAAGTCAAAAAAGTCAAAAGTTCTTCCCAAAACAGGTTTTTTAGCCCCAAGTTAAAATAGTCAAAGAAACCAAAAAGTCAATCCACTTCCCAGACGAAGGCTTAGTAGTTTACCTGGAAGCTATAGCATTACTGTTATTGGGTGGAGAAAGCAATTTTTTTAGGATAAATTATAAATACATCTTTAAGATTTGATTAAAAGACGAATCACCCTTGTGATTTTAGATATTATATTTCACCTCTTGAGATTTCTAATTTCGTAACAAATTATCCTTTTATTAATAAATCATGAAGTCAATTAACAGTTTTTAATGATATTAGAAATATGTTTTAATTAATAATTTAGGTAAATTTATTATTGTATTAGAGAGCAATTATGAACGTCATTTTTTTAATTAATTCTGCTAAAAAAAATTCTGACAAAAGAGTATTTGTAATTTTCAAAACTACAAGAGACAATCTATACTTTAACAAATTTAAAAGATATATTTATAATTTACCTATTTTTTTTGAATCAGGATCCTCGCCGCTATTACAGCGGCCGTTTCCGTCACCCCCAAAACGACGTCGTTTTGGGGGTTTTTCTGTTTTTTTTTTTTTTTTTCTTCTTCTTCGTTCTTGCTCTCTCTCCTCGCCGTCGTCTGGCTCGCCGGCGCAGGAGGAGGCCGCGAGCTCGCCGTCGTAGCTCGCAGCTCGTCGCCTCGCCGCCTCGCCGCCGGCCGTCGCCTCGTCGCCTCGTCGCAGCAGCTGCACCGCCGCTGCACCGCCGCCTCCACCTCCTCCTCCTCCTCCTCCTCTCCTCCTCCTCCTCCCCAGTGATTATGGCCCCCTCCAGTCCGGCCCTTCCCTCCCTCCTCCTCTCCTCCTCCTCCTCCTCCTCCTCCTTCCTCCCTCTTCCTCTCCTTCCTCCCTTCCTCTGCGTTTTTTTTTTTGAAAATTTTCCCCCCAAAACGACGTCGTTTTGGGCTGTTGGAACTGCCGCTGGTAATAGCGCCGAGAATCCGGACTCTTTTTTTTTAACACAAAAAGATCCCTAATCTAAATTGAGTTGACAACTAATGAGTAATCTGTTTTTGCTTACCTCATCCTCATCCCAGATAAAAATCAAAATTTATTTATTTTTCTAGGTCTCAAATGCAAATCAGTTTCACCATTGGCAACACATGATCAAGAACTTCACAAACATCCAGTGCATCGGGTCAAACTAACAAAACCAAATCTGATAAGTCAATCATTTATCAGTCTAAAATTAACACCAAAGCCAACACCTAATTCCAAAGATTTACCAAAAACAACTCCACAGTGAGAAGAATCGAGAAGAATAAAATACCCTAATGCCAATAAATGGGAAAATCTATAAACAATTCATGATAATCTGCACCAAATAACAACAATTCGCTACTTGATGTGATATGTAAGTATTCTATATCAGAATAAATAATAAATAACCAAAGTCCGAATGCCCTCTATGGGGTACCATACCAAGTGGCTGACCTTAATTATTTCTGGTAGCCTCCGCCAATGGCATTCCTCATCCTTGCCGGACATGTACTCTGCTCCGAGTCGGCGGAGGCCATGGCGGTGGGTGTCCCGGAGGAGCTGAGAGAATCAGTTTTTGACTGTTTGGTTCGAGAGAAAGTAGGAGGGAAAAACGGCATGTGTAATGGGCTCAGGAGCTTGGTTTCATTCATTTTGTGGGTTCTGTGCTGACACTTTGCCCAATCCAATTGGCACCCTACTGCCCCAATCTCAATTATTAATTTTGCACAAAATCCATTTTACAACCTTATTTGATTTCAGAATTTTGAATTCACTTTTAAAAAATAATTTTTTAATTTTATTAATTTTTTTAATATTTTCAGTAAATTTTTTAATTTTTAAATACACCTAACATAAATATATTTAAAAAGTATAATATTTGTGAAAAAAAAATTAAAAAATTTACTAAATACCAAAAATACAAAAAAAATATATTAAAAATTCAGTATATTTTCGTATTCTTATATATTTATTAATTTTTTTGAACTTTTTTATAATAAAAAAAATTGATTTTTGATACATCTAGGTGCATCTAAAAAATAAAAATAAAAAATTGCTTAAAATTTTTAAAAAATATACTCAAAAATAATAATAATAATAATTTCCAAAAAAATTGAATTCAAAAATTAAAACCAAACAAATTATAATGGAGCAATGCTATTTTATTTATTATTATTTTTTGGGGACCTACATGTACGTTCTAATAGGTGGATTTATTATCCAATAGGTTTGCAATAATTAATGACATTTTTTTTTATCAAGTATTATTTAAAAAGTCACTAATTATTAATTTTTAGCGATAGTTTGGAAATTTGTCACAAAAAATGTCACTAATTATAAGACCTCGTTTGGGAACAAGCTATTTTAATTACTTTTTGGTTTTTTTATTAAGATATGAGATAAAGAAAATTAGTATATTTAGAATGACTTTTTGAAAAGATGTGCAAAAAATAGAGAGAGTAGGGAATTTTTGACTTTTTGGTATAAGTTATTAGCTCTTTAGTTTTTTAAGTGACTTTTTGACTTTTAGACTAAAACAGTGAGTTACCAAACGAGATCTAAGTTTTAGCGATAGTTTTAAAAAATCATCACAAAAAAGTTCATCAATTTTCAACTTTCAGCGACAATTTAAAAAACTCGTTACAAAAAAGTCATTAATTGTAAGTTTTACTGATAATTTATAAAAATGATGACAAAAAAAAAAAGTTATTAATTATCAATTGTTAACGATTGCCTTGTTTGGTAGGGCTTATTTCCAGCTTATTTCAGCTTTTAGCTTAATTTAAACTATTTTGATGTGTTTAGTTCAGCTTAACAATACAGCTTATAGCTTTTTGTAAGTCAAAAATCAACTTATTCTTTGAGTGGGGGAGGAGAAGCTTAATTTATAAGTCAAAAATCAATTTATGTTCACAGTTATAAGCTATAAGCTGTTAAGCTATAAACTATAATCACTTTCCCATAGCTCTACCAAATAGGGCCGATATATGTCATGTTAGTCGGCTTCAGCTTAAAAATCAATCTGAACAATAGTGTTTTAATTAGAAAAGTTAATAGTTACCAAACTTATCACAAAATATATCAAATTCCTTTTTATAAAAGTTAAATCAACGACCTCATATCATAAAGTGATATTACATAATCAATAGGTCAAACACTGTTAAAAGGACAAAATGGATAACAAAATGATCCATAAAAAATGCAATTGATATAATTAGGATTAAATCCAATTATGATAAGGTTCATCGTCAGAATAAATTTTAACTTCTTAATAAAGTTGTAATCTATTCTGTACGGGGATGAAATATCTGTTGCCTCCTGTATGTCTTGCTGCCAAGCTTGCCATCTTCAGAAAGGACTCTGATTCACTGTAAACAAAACAGAAGTGAGTTACCCGACGAGTGGTGTGCCAGAAAACCCGTTTGACGGTGAAGTCAGCTTTCTTGGAGAAAAAACAGAAAGAGAGTGAATCACTAGAGAGAGAGTGAATTGTAAGAAAATAGCATACCTCCTCCTGTCTCTATGCGCTCCCTTTTATCTAGGCTAGTCATGCAGCCCCAGATTGTACACCCACTACCTCTGTTGTCCTTTTCAGGACGCATGGTTACACTGCCCTTTATTTTCTCTACACGTATACGCATCAATACTGCCAAATAGTAATTGCCAAACCGCCAAATGGTATTAATGCGTCCTCAGAACGAATTCACCTTCTCATACCATTGGACCAGGTGGAAAGTCTCAACCGAGCAATCACTTGTGGCCCCCAACACGTTAGCTCATATTCGTCTTATGCCGAACCAAGCCAGGCCGGTCACCTAGTTGGTTATGCTCAGTCGGTGCTGCGAGGTCACAATACTCGATGACTGGTCAACTGGTCAATCACCTTCTCAATCGAAGATCGCAGCCCATCATCGCCCATCGATGTTCCTCTCGGCCCAGTGCAATCATCATGTGTTGCGTTAGCTCGGCCAACACAACACCTCTAATCGATTCAATTCGACCCAACACCAGATCCAACATCAATTCAGATCGGCTCGAGATCCCAACTTGGCCCATTGTTCGGCATAAATCCCCCTCTCACATTCTATTTTTTGTTGTGTGTTCAGTATTAATGTTGTATTATGCTTGCTTCAAAACACTTCACCCTCTCTCATTTAAAAAGGTCCAGTTTTATTATTATTTTATCTTTTCAATTTTAGTAAGAAACGATGGTATCACTCAATTTATTTATTTTTAATTTTTTTAAAATAAGATGTATAAATTTGTAGAGTATGCCTAAATGCATTGCTATATAAAACACAAAAAATAAATTTCAATTTGATTTGAAAAAACTTTAACCATTTCATTCAACGAAAATATTTTTTAAAACATAACATCAAAGAAGAATTTATGAGTTATAATGCAAGCACAACTATCGGGAATAAAAGTTGAATAACAGTTTATTTGAAATGAATAAATCATACTATTTTAGGTAAAGAACAAGGAAGCAAGTATTTCTATACTATTTGTAGAGGGTCAGAAATTAAACCTCAAATTAAGTATGAGCCTAAGTGCTGAGGTCGCCCCTCTGAGGCGACCAGGAATAAAAAAGGAGCATGGGCTAAAGCCCAAAGGAAGTGGACCAACAGTGGGCCGAAGCAGATCCGACCCACCAAGGGTCCAAACAAACTCCACAAAAGATAATGCCTAAATCAAGTTGTGGAGGCAGCTCTTGCAACGGCCAAGTTGCAAAGGCACTTTGCCTCAGCGCCGCCATTCACAATATTGTCAGTTCCTCCGTTATCTGAAATTGCTGAGGGAAAGAGAAAGCCGATACAACTAAGTTGCAGAGGCGACACTTGCAGCACCCAAGTTGTCAAGGCACTTTGTCTCAGTGCCGCTATTTCAAATATTGTCGGTATCACCGCCATTCCAAGTATTGTCGGTGTCGCAGCTATCTGGAGTTGCTGAGGGAGAGAGAAAACCGAAGCAACTAAGTTGTAGAGGTAGTACTTGCAGCACCCAAGTTGTGGAGGCATTTTGTCGGCGCAGCCATCTCTAATATTGTCGATTCTGCCATTTGAACTTGCCGCGAGAAATGACTGCCGCAGCAACTACAACCATCGCAACTAACGTGCAAAGGGAACATCCTGCCAAGGTGACAATAGCCTTTGGAAGAAGCTCCCCCTCTGCAAGTTGAGGCTAATGCTTGGCGCTGATAGCAGGGCCTAAAGTTTATTAACTTGGCGCTGATAGCAGGCCCCAAGACTTACTGGTTAGAGCTAATAGTAGACCTAGAAATACCAGTTTACTGCAGCAATCCCGCAAAGATGGAAGCTGGGTAGCCAGAGTGTTAGGGACTCCCTTTCCATTACCCAGGTCATGGACCTACCTTAGTCTCTTAGGCAGGACTAAGGAAGCCCACTTGGGCTTGGTACTAAAGCACAACACAACTGATAGCAGGCTTTGTTGTGGCCTTCGCCCTGGGAAGCTAGGGAGTTTGTGGTTAAGTGGCTAAGGGTGGAGGTTTCGCTGAGGTGAACACAAACATAGTCTTGAGAATACATATACTGGCTAAATAGAACTGAGAAGGTAAGTGCAGCAGCAAGGTTTACCGCTACAAGTGCATTTGCTGAGGTTCGAGGTGAGAAGGCAAGCACAACGGCAAATACTCCTACCGTAACTGAACTTGCTGAGGCTCAAAAGGGAGTTGTAATGCCAAATACTCCCATCGCAATTATACTTGTTGAGGCTCAAAAAGGTAGTTGCGGAGGCAAATGGATAGTACACAGTACTGTAGACACCCCATTTTTGACCGTCCTCAAGACTTGGACGTCACTGTTGGAACACTCAGTGATTATCCATGTTTGTGTTCGTTTAGAGTTCTCGGAGGTCTCGGCTACGCGCCTTGCCTCAAGATCTCCGAACTCGACCGTTTTGTGTCTGGTTTTGCACCAAACACTTGTGTTTTGCCTTGGAGGGGCAGGGAATGCCTTATGAGGCATCCCCACACATCACCGGCCGTGGCTTGAGGCCACCGGCTGTTGTTTGTGTCCATCGGCCATATATTTGGCCGACCGGCACTCTTTTTGGCCGACCGGCCATCAATTTTGTCAAAATGACAATTTTGGCCAGCCGACTACTGTTCATCTGCTTTTAGCAGATATTTTGTGCCAGCTGTGATAGCTGGCACCCACCCCATTCCCCTCCATACACGTGTATGGAGGGATTTCCCTCTTGAATGGCTTGTTTTGGAAGCCTTACAAGAGGGAATTGCCTATATAGGAGAGCTTCTTCTCTTGCCATTGGGGGTTAGACATTTTAGACAGCTTTTGTAAAGCTTGAGTTCTAGGGTTAGGGTTTGATACATATTCTATCTCTATAAGTGTGTGTTTTGTCCCACTTTTGCTCACAAACACACACTAACACACCATCTCTTGGACTTGAGACCCTTTGAGGGTTGTTTTAGTGTTTTGGAGCTGGATTTAAGCCAAAGAAGGCTGTTGGAGCATTGTTTGTGAAGGAGGGCTTCAAGGGTAAGAAACTTCCCTTTTATTCCCCATTTTTGCATTGCTTTTCTACCTATCTTAGAACTGTTTTTGTGCTTAGTGTATAATACAAAAAAGTTCTGTTTTTTAGCTCTCTTGATTGTTTGTTAAGAGTGTTTTGTGGTTTGGGTTTGTTTGACCCCTCCTAGGCCTTGTAAGGCTCCTTTTTGTGCTATTTTTGGTGAGCTCCGAGACTTTGGTGCTTGGGCCTCCTCACCACTGAAATCTTGAGGGATTTCAGTGGTGAGGATGGTGCCTTGAAGTCTCAAGAAGGAGAGGGCCACCCCCTCTCCTTGTTGTCCTTGAAAAGGGCACTTTTTGGCCTCTTGAGGAAGCATCATGCTTGAGTGTTTGTTGATCATGCCTTGGCTGCATTTCATGCTTATATTGCCATAATATAACATTGTTGTGTGTTGGTTTTGGTACACCATGCATGCTTAGCATACCTACCATGTAATGCAATGTTATTGCCTTAATATGCCTTAGGTTGTTAGCCTTCATTCTAGCATGTTTTAGGCTTAACCTTGTGAAGGTTTTGTGTTTATTTTGCCATGTTTAAGGTCTGTCCATGTTTGTTTGAGTCGATCTTGGCATGCATTACATAGCTCCTTTGTATTGTGGCTTGTTGGCCTCAAGTATGTGAATGTGTAGCATGCATTGCTTGCATCACTTAAGTGGTTTGGAACCACCCTACATGTCATTTCAGTCCCTAAGACATGCTTGTATGCTTGCCTTGGACGCCTCTTTGAAGCTTTGAAAGCTTGCCTTGTATGCCCTATGTTTTGACCATTGTGCATGCCTTTGAATTTGAGTCATTTAGATGCCATTTAAGTGGTCTTTTGGCCTTGTTTTAACATGCTAAAAATCTGTTTTTAGTTTTTTAATGCATGCCATGTTTGCCTTGCTAAGTGTAGTTCAATGCATCATTAGCTTGCTTTGAATTCTTGGCCATTTTGCATGCTTTGCTTGCTTTGTTAGTTGGTTTGGCACCTCCTATAGCATGATTTTCAAAGCTTCATTTGCATGCCATTAGTCCATGTTTGTCCCTTTTAAATGTGTTTAAAAGTTGCTTCATTATGCTTAAGTCTTGAACCATGTATCTATGCGTGTTTGCATGAGCATTCGCCTTCATGAACTTAGCATTTTGGCCACTGTTTTGGGCCTATTTAGAGCTGCCTAAATCATGTTTAAGTCCATCTTTTCATTAGTTTGCATTGCCTCATGCTTGCTTGTATGCTTGCATAAGTGCCTTGCCATGCCATGTTGCATCCTTAGCTTGCATGCCTAGGTTGCATTGCATCTTGCATGCATGCTTTGTCCCTTGATTAGTGATAGGGATTGGGCTTTGGTTTGTTTGTTTGTATTGCATTTCATTTGAAATAAAAGATGCACACTTGGCCTCTTGGGCCATCACGCATTCAAATGCGCGATTGGTGGTCCAAGAACCAAGGACCATGCCCCTTTGAGTTGTACACATGATAAGAGGCTTAGTTGGTGCATACATTGCTTGAATTGTATTGCCATGCTATGCCTTGCCCTCTGCTGCTGTCAATTGTAGGTTCTGCAGGCATTCTTGGCCGGCCGGCAATATTTAGTGCCAACCGGCAATGTATTGGTGGCCGATAGCCTCATTTCCAGCCGATGGCCATATCTAGCTGCCGGTGGCTATTCTACTCAGCCGGTGGTGTCCCCCAATGTCCAGAGAGGCATCCCTGAGGCTTTGGCAGTCTTTGGAGGGGCAGAGCAGGGAAAACAGAGGCAGACTATGCATGGCAGTGCAATTCCGAGCAGGACCCGAGCATGCGTTTCATCAGGCTCTCCTCCCGAGGCGGTTTACTGTTTTTCCTAGTTTAGTTAGTTGTTAACTAATTAGGCAATTTGTAATATTTAATTAGCTTGCGTAGTTAATTAATTTGTATTATTCTTTTAGTCCCTCGGAGCGAGGGCGAATCTGTAATAAGTGTGGGTGCGTGTGTGTGCATGTCTTCCAATCCCCACTTCTTTCTTCCCTTTTATTTACCTGCTTATGATGGTAGATTAGGGCACGTCTAAATTAGCATACCTTATGCTATGCATGCGTGCATCCATGCATTTGTCTTGCATGCACCAGGCTCGGTACATCATACAAACTGCATTGTATTTTCAATTCCAAATTGAATACGTGATAATTGTAGCATTTCATATGCCATTTTAGGGTTAGCCGAGCCTACTCTAACTGCATCCTTGCGTGTGTTGCATTAGCCACTTAACATGAACTAGGACATGCATATTTGCTAACTAGTTTATTGTTTTGGCATGGAGTGCAATGTAAGTATTTATGCTTTAGCATCCCGCATGCGTGTGAATGTTAACATGACAGCATGATTACCATGTGGCTAAATGCTTATATGAGATAAACTGCCTGATTGCCTGTGGGTGAAGGTTGGATTGTTTGAGTTGGAAAAACTCGTTGAAATCCGTGTTTTAGCCTACTTGCGAGTAGTAAATTCCAAAGCATTTTAAAAACAAACGGATATGCAATGCTTGTTTCCAAACTAGGCAATCTAGTCTATACTTGTTTGCTGTGCGCATAACATAGTAAATCTAGGCTAATAACCGGAACAAGAACACATAATGTTTTCAAAATCGGATATCATGATTAGTAGAGGCCGGTCTTCGGACCGGGCGAAAGAGGGTGCTCATAGCTGACCTTCCCCGATCGTACCCAAGCTCCCGAGCCAAGACAACTTTGGTAATGACGGACACGTGGCCTTTGGCACCGAGTCAGGGTTTCCTAAATTTCCCCATTAAAAAATATTTAGGTGGCGACTCTGTATCTGGCAAAGCAGTCCATGTTTGGCACTTCTTTTCAAAATCTGTTTTTTCTCAAAACGATTTGCCAGAGTTGGACTCTTTGGTTCAGATTAAGAACCGCAACAAACAAAAAGGGAGTCCGAACTGTAGCATGAGGCCCACGGGCGCGTCTATAAGTACATGTAGAGAGACACGTGGCACATTCAGCCTGGTGGCTCAGGGCAGAATATTCTGTGTGATCCTTAAGGACACTTGTCTTCTCTCTATTTGGCCACTTGGTGTCCTCTTGATACCAAGGAAGAGCCTATAAATAGGACCCATTTCCCAAGGTCCAAAAGAGGAATTTTTGAGATTTGTGAGAGATACTGCCTATTTTGGTACTGTCATTGTCTTCTTCTTGAGCTATCTGCTTCACCCTCACCCAATTACACACTCTCCAACTGCCCAGACAGTTACTGTTGCTCATTCTCCAGCCATTCCACCATTGTTGGACCATTAACATAGTTTTGCCTCTCTAATCACCTTCCTAACCTTGAACCCCCTTACATTTCTAGCAACTTCACTGGAGCGGCTACTTTGTTGATGGTTCATACTCGCAATGGACATACTTCACTGGAAAATATGGCAGATGATGAAGTTCAGCAACCCCACGGCAACAAGGCTCTTCCGATGGCAAAGCAGCACATGCTGATGACCATGACCACAGTGCTGTGGTTGAGGCAGTCCAGTCGCTTCAGGAGACGTAGAGGGAGATCCTAGCAGCTTTACAAACCCTCACCGAGGCTATTATGGCCATAGCTTCTAGACCAGCACTAGTGCAAACACTTCCACCTGTAGCAGTCCCAAACCTAGTGCCTAATATGTTCCCTACGAATCAGGCTCCAATCCAGGTTCCTCTGGTGGTACCCCAAGCGAACGATACAGCTGCTGGTTCCATTACCCCGAAGCAAACTGGACCATTCTAGCCCACTTACTTTGTTACTCTAGCCAATGTACAAGCTATGCTCGAGCAAGAACGTAACAAGAAGTAACTACCATCTCTCCCCAACCCAAATATGAAGCCTCCATACTCTCCGGAGATATTGGTTATGCCATACCCAATGGGTATACAGTACCCAAGTTTATCAATTTTGATGGGAAGCAAGGCAATGCCAGAGAACATGTGGTGAGATTCATTGAAACTATTGGCGTCCATGGTAGTGACCACTCTTTGCACCTTCAGAAGTTCTCCAAATCGCTTACTGAAAAGACTTGCAGTTAGTATGTGAACTTGGCTCCCAACTCAATCAAGAGTTAGGAGGAGATGGTGAACAAGTTCCACACAAAGTTCTTCCAAGTCCAAGAGAAAGTTACAACCCTCACACTTGGGGGAGATGTCCAAAAAGAAGGTGAAGATATATTGGACTATGTTAAGCGATTCCAGGATAAGGCTATTAACTATCATGAACCAATGGACGAGGCCCACTTAGTCAGTATATGTGTGGAAAGTGTCATACGCGACTATAAAATTTTCTTGGTGAACCATAATCTGCCTACCTTTTCAGCCTTGATTGAGGCAGCTAGGAATTTCAGTACCACTGGTCCTTTGCATAGATCTCGTGACAATAACCGCTACTCTCGTAGTAACAGAGTTGTTGTGGTAACCTTCATAGGAGGGAGCCGCTCGCAAGAGAAGGCATCATCCTCTCGGAAGAGAAAGAGTTATGAGGATAGAAATCCATATCCTTACAGCCTTGAGAACGTCAAAGCCTTGGTTAAAGAATGGGTGGCCGATGGTGAATTTACTTTGCCTTCAGTTGATGTTTCCCCAACCAAGAAGGACAAAGAAAGCCCAGATTATTGTATCTATCACAGAGCCACTAGACACCCTACTAGGGACTGTTGAACTTTGAAAAGTATCTTCAAGAAGAAAGTTGTCGCGAATGAGCTAAAGTTTAAAGATACCGGTAACCGTGATGTAAGGAAGGACCCTTATCCTAACCACAAGGAGAATGGAAAGAATGTACATTTGATCGGCTACCTTGGGCCTGTGCGCAATCAAGTGCACATGGCATCCTACTATGATGAGTTAGAAGAAATTGCAACTGGCCAACTCCTGAAACAGTACTTGCGGAGGCAAAACTTGCAGACGATACTCATGCTCAAGCCTTGCAAAATTCTGTCAAGTTTCGTACCTTCTTTGACCAGTTGGGGCTAAGCCAAGCCGCCAGGTTGGAAACAACAAAGGCGCTCATCAATATTTCTGAAGTGCATCATACTGAAGTTGCGGCTAAGGAGTATGTGTCTTGGCATATCTAGGAGGACTATGGGCCCATTACTTTTTCAAAGGTAGACAGAGCATACCCATTTCTCCATAATTATCCTCTTTTTGTCACAGCTTACATCAATGATGTGGAGTTCAAGTGTGTTTTCCTTGATGGCGGAGCGTGCATAAACATCATCACTACTGACACCTTTGCAAAGACCGGTATCCCAGAGTCCAGGATGGTCTGCCAACCCATTACTGTGACAGGTTTTGGTGGTGAGAAAAAAGCTACTAAGGCCCATGTTGTAGTGGACTTAACAGTTGGCGAGATTCGTTCCACAACTGAGTTCCATGTGATTGAAGTGGACACAAATTACCACATGATACTTGGTAAAGCTTGGATGCACCGATATAGGGCTATCCCGTCAAGTTCTCACTAATGCGTAAAGGCAAAGTTGGGCAAGTGCATAGTGACCATAAATGTGTCTGACAAACCATTTGGAGTGGAAGAGGCACACTATTCTGATGTAGTTTTCTTTACTAAGCTGTCAATGGATAAAACTCCAAGGACTGGTAAAGTTGTAGGGGTAAAGTTTCCGAAGTGGGAAGACATTCGAGATGCAGAGGCTGCTCCAGAAAGTAGTGGGCACAAGAGGAGCAGCAAGTCCACAAATCCTCTGCCCAAGATTGTTAAGGTGTGTGAGGGCAGCAAGACGGTTTACTACCTATGATGGTCTTGGGGGCCAGACTTCATACCTTGGGAGGATGGCCCCGAGACAAATAAATGTGATGGTGACTAGTCCCAAGAAGGACTGGTGGAGACTCCTGAACCCGCTCCTGAGTGCATGCAAGACAGACTCAAACCGCAGCAGGAGGTACTTGTTGAGGTAAATCTCAGCGACTTGCCAAGCCAAAACAAACATGTGTTTATTAGCGACACAATGGCTCTAGCATCCAAGGCAGAATTGATCACACTACTGAAGCGATACAGTGACGTCTTTGCTTGGACATACGACGAGATGCTTGGTCTTGACCCATCCCTTGTCACCTATCACCTCAACACTTTTCCTAACTCTAAGTCCATAAAACAGTATGCTCAAAAGTATCACCCTGACCTTGAGGCGAAGATTAAGGAAGAGGTAGAAAAATTACAGAGGGCCAAGTTCATTGAGCATATACAGTACCCAACTTGGCTAACAAATATTGTGCTTGTGAAGAAGAAGACCCACCAGATCAGGGTCTGCGTAGACTTTCGTGACCTGAACAAGGCCTGCCCGAAAGATAAGTTTCTACTGCCCCATGTTGACACACTTGTCGATTCTACTGCGGGCCATCAGATGTTCTTCTTCATGGACGGGTTCAGTGGTTATAACCAGATCGAAATGGCACCAGAAGACGCAGAAAAAACAGCTTTCAGAATGCCCCTAGGAAATTTTTTCTATACGATGATGCCTTCGGTTTAAAAAATGCAGGGGCAACCTATCAACAGCCTATGACTGCAGTGTTCCATGATATGTTATATCACGAAGTCGAAGTGTATGTGGATAACCTAGTGGTAAAGTCTACTGAAGCAAATCGGCACCTCTGCGACTTGGAAAAAGTTTTTCAGCGTTGTCAAAAATTCTACTTAAAAATGAACCCTCTCAAGTGTGCCTTCGAAGTTACCGCAGGCAAGTTCCTTGGCTTTTTGGTAGATGGGGATAAGATCAAGTCAATCATGGAGATATCATCGCCACACTCTCAAAAAGCCTTGAAGAAATTCCTAGGCAAAATGTCATACCTTAGAAGGTTCATCCCAGCCCTTGCTGAGATAACCTTTTCCTTTAGGACATTACTAAAAGGGAATTACAAGTTTGAATGGTTGCAAGAACACCAACAGGCATTCGATATGGTGAAGTAAGCACTTACTTCTCCACTTACAATGATTGCCCCACAATCTAAAAAGCCTCTGCTACTGTATCTTACCTCCATACCTCGGTCTATTAGAGCTCTACTTGTCCAAGACGTAGATAGCGTTGAGAAACCAGTCTATTATATCAACCGCAAAGTCAATGGTGCTGAATCACGGTATACCGCAATTGAAAGGCATTGCTTAGCCTTAATATTCACCACGCAGAAGTTGTGCCATTATTTTTTGGCACACCCAATCTAGGTTATGACCATGAGTGATCCAGTTCGTTACTTACTGAGCAAGCCCGCTCTGACCGAAAAAATGGCAAGATGGCTTTTGGCTCTAGCAGAATATAACATCACATGTGTTACTCCTAAGGCTATCCAAAGCCAAGCGCTTGCAGATTTGTTAGCACAATTCCTATCTGGTGAACATGAACCTGCAGAGGTACCCTTACCTGGTGAGGTCCATGTCTTAGCAGCGGCAGCAGTTAAGACTTATTGGGATTTAAAATTTAATGGAGCCTCTAGAGCTGGGAAAGGTGGAGCTGGCATAACACTCACTAGTCAAGAGGGGGAGAAGTTCCATTTGTTATATAAGCTTGACTTTGAATGTTCAAACAACAAGACTGAATATGAGGCGCTGATACTGGGTCTGATTGCTACTCAAAAGAAAGGCCTCCACAAGTTAAAAATTTGAGGTGACTCCAAGTTAGTTGTCAAGCAAACAATGGGTAATTTCGCTTTAAAGGACCCCCTGTTGGCCCCGTATCGCACCATAGTTCAAAAATTGCTCACTCAGTTTGACGATGTTCAAATCTAGCACACCCTTCGAACACACGACCGTTTCCCCAATGCCTTGGTTACACTGGGGGCAAAGGTTGATATACTAGACGATAGTATAGCCATTGTCATCGAGAAAAAAATAACACCAGCAGTGTTAGCCGAAGGACATACAGAACAAGATGCTGAGGGGTGGAAAACAGACATTATCCAATAGTTGAAAATAGGCCAAGGGATAATCAGACCAGCAAAACTTGTATCATTCCTGCTCCTCAGATGAGAGTTGTATTTTTGCAGTCCCAACAACCTGCTAGCATGGTGCGTCGGTAGACAAGAAACAACTTATAGACTTAAGCAGATCCATGCTAAGTCCTGTGGAAATGGAGATATCAATCTATATCGACGAATGTAGAAGCAAGGGTACTACTGGCCAGAGATAGAAAAGGAAAGTATTGAGTTGTAGAGGCAATGTACAAAATGTCAGTCACATCCTAAAGAAGAGGAAGCCCATTTCTTAAGCGGTGAAGAATGGAGACAGCCATATATTGACTATCTTGGAAACGACATACTACCTGAGAATAAAGCCGATGCAATCAGAGTTAAGAGACGAACCCTCCGCTTCTTCCTTGACCAAGGCAAGCTGTACCTCAAGAGCTTTGAAGGGGAACCTTTAGCGTGTTTATCAAAAGATGAAGCAAACGAAATGTTGAGGGAAGCCCACAAGGCAGAGCATCAAGGAGCGCAACAATTATATGGGCATCTTATTCACCTCGGCTATTATGGCTGACAATGGAAGAGGATGCTAAAAACTTTGTAAAGAGATGCCAATCTGCCAGAAGTCTGGAAACTTGATACATGCACCGGCGGTTGAACTCTACAACATCAAGACTCCTTACCCCGTTGCATACTTGGGCATTTGACCTAGTAAGTCCTATAACGCAGCAATCCAAAGGCCATAGATGGATACTTACAGCGACTGAAGTTAGTACCAAGTGGGTAGAGGCTATACCGATGAGGAAAGCAGATGGGACAGGAGTGGCCAACTTCATCAAGGAAAACATAATCTGTAGGTTTGGCATACCCAAGGTGATGTTGTCTGATAATGGGACCCCCTTTGTAAACCGCCATGTGGGAAGATTGCTGGACACCTACCAGATCAAGCACCACAAGTCTACTCCATACTATCCTTAAGAAAACGGACAAGCTGAGGCAACCAACAAAACCCTCATCCGAATACTGAGTAAAATGATGGATGAAGTAGAAGGCACGTGGTTCGAACAACTCTTCGTAGCACTCTGGACATATAGAACGTCAAAAAGAAAGCCAACTCAGGCAATCCCATTTTCCCTAGTGTATAGGTCCGAAGCTATGTTACCAGTTGACTTGGCAGTACCCTCAGCAAGAATTGCTATGTCAGCACACTTAGTTCTAGATAGCAGGAAGAATGACATAAAGGCGGCCGAAAAAAGAAGAGATCGAGTCTCACGGGCAATGAAAAAGTATCATTAGTCCATAGCTCGCGCCTACAATCAATCTGTTCAACACAGGGAGTTCAATAAGGGGGACTTGGTATGGAAAATAATGGACGTAATCATACGTGGGCAACCAATCCCCAAGTTCTCGCCAAGATGGGAAGGCCCCTACAAA
Organism: Camellia japonica; assembly: GCA_030407325.1. Classification (NCBI taxonomy): domain Eukaryota; kingdom Viridiplantae; phylum Streptophyta; class Magnoliopsida; order Ericales; family Theaceae; genus Camellia; species Camellia japonica. The sequence continues at coordinate 17,118,682 of JAPPVO010000002.1, read as the reverse complement.
GTTACTGAAGCAAGCAGCAGCGGGTATTACAAGTTGACAAGAATAGATGATGAGTTCAGAATGGGCCCTATCAACGCCAAGTATGTAAAGGAGTGTTTTCGTTAATTTCCTTTTGTTTAGAAAAAGAGTTGTAAGTTTCTTTGTTAATACTTCCAAAACAAAGTGTAAGAAAATGTCATACACTTAGTAAACTTGTTACTCTTGTAAACACTTAGTGTGAAGAAAGTTTTCCATACTTAGTGAAATTTTGTCCATGTGAAAAGCATAGTCATGACGAAGTTTTGTTCATGGCACGAGTTTTGCTTGTCTTTAGAAGTTATGTAAAAGACAATGAAAGAAAGGTAGTCAAGTAAGGCTCAATATCTTTGCTTCTCATAAACATCAAAGTTTTCCATAGCATAATTACAGTGTTCAAAAAAAAGAAAAAAGAGATAGCAACAGTACAAAGAAAAATAGCCACAACAAAGCCATAATATATCAAATCAAACCCTTCATGAGGGAGTCTATCATGGTCACATCCCGAGGCAACTGAGCAACGAGCACGGAGTCATTTTCCTTGAACTGAGCCAGGTTCTGTCGATGTTGCTCCAAGGCACCCTTACACTCCTTGATAATCTCCTCCAAAGATGCAATCATCACCACGTTGTCTGCGTGCTCAAGGAAGCCATCGATTGCCTGAAGCCTATCCCCCATCCTCGATAAGTCCAAACCATTCCTCTCAAAGCCGCTCAGATTGGCCTCAACACTCTTTACAAACTTGCTAAGAGTTGTTGAAACTTCTTCGTAGCAAGGTCGTGAATGAAACTGGCAAGTGACTCTAACAACGTTGTTTGCACCATTGAGCCCGAAATGTTGAAAGTAGTAAAGGTGCCAGGGTGCAGCACCTGAATGCGGGCAAGAATGGGAGCAGCTTCGAAGGAGACCTAATAACTTAGAAAATAAACTTTTCCTAAGGACTGAGGGGACTCTCTTATACTGCTGTTAGCTTCAATTACTGAAGGAAGACTGGCAGAGCGACCAAAGGTCTGAGGGCGACGCACCTTCTCTGAAGATGACTGCCCAGCGGCATTGGAATGGGTAGATGTTAGGTGGCGACCAAGCGAACTGACTTCGCGAGAAAAGCCAAAGCTGCTTGCACCATCATGTCGCTCCAAAAAAAGGTCGTCCATAAGGTAGTTATCAACATTCAGACCTAGCACAACAGTGGTGTCTATGTCCACATAAAAGTCTCATGATCCCCTAAGATTAGTTGGCACCTTAGGGAAGTGAGTGGGGTACAAATCAGTGAGCTGCTCAGAAGTTGCTAAGGCAACTGGGTCAAAAGTATCAGCAACACTAATGGTACCATGAGTGGCCAGATTGACAACAACCTCTACGAGTTAGACCAAATTGGGGGGGCCCACAGCAGGAACAGCCGCTACATCTGCACCTCCCTCAGTAACTTGAACATTGGGAAATAGGGTCTATGGAACCAGTAGAGACTCAGTGGACTGGGAAGAACCCCCAGATACAGCTCCCTAGGGGAGTGGTGCAACTTCTAGTGGCTCTCTTACGCCACGCTCCTCTCTCAGAGTCTCTGGAACAAAATCATCTCCACAGACGGAGGAACGGTCAGAATGAACAGAATCAGCAGGGTTTAGAGGTTCTGCACCCTTAGCAACTATACCACTCACTGCAACTTCCACAGCAGGAAAGACTTGTTCATTTTCAGTAAAAGAGGTATTACGACCTCCTTTCATGTCTGTAACCTCAACAACTGGCTCAGCCTCAGCAACTGGCTCAGCCTCAATAGTTGGTTCGACCTCAACACTTGATTCTTCTTCAACGTCTGGAAGTACCATTCTGCGGGTTCTAAGTCTTGTGACCCTTGAAGCAATGGGAAGGTCGTCGTTGTCGTCTAAATCTGAGGAAATTCTGATGGTAGTAGAAGAACCTCCGGGGCCTGAAGGTAGTATAGCCGATAGGCCCTGAAAAGGAAAAAAGATCATATGATTACTAAAGTAAAGATAAAAAGCCCAAAAAAGTATAAAAAATGCAGAATATTTTCTAAGTATGGATACCTTCCGGAGTCTCTTCCTACTTGGTGAGGCACGAGCCTCAGCAACTGATGTCGTTGCCTCCTAGACTGCCCTCAAACGGGAGCGGGTCATGCGCACTGTTATACCGATTGGGGAGAAAGCAACTTGGAGAGGCTAGACAGACATTGCCCCAAACGAATGAGGCTCCTCTACTGCAGATAAGGACAAAAGCTTGAAACGAAAAAATACACTGGTCTGCTTCCTACGACAAGAGAGGAGACGAAGGGATAAGTCAGGTTGCAGAATGGGTTCCACTATAAGGACAACTAGGTCACTGTTGCAAAAATTAAAAAAGGAGCTGAGGTTGCAATGCCAGAATAGCCTGTTGCTAGGGATGAAAGTGCCTTCTCTTCCAAGCGGGGGCAACTCCATGAGGCCTAAACCCTCCACAAGTAAAGCGGTGTAATCACGAGCAAACCACTAGAAGCTTTGATGAAAATCTGTCTAAGACGGGGGGACATGTGAGATGCCCTGATCTCTGCCAAACTGTCTAAGGACTCTATCCAATTGATAGACGACGCTGGACATGCCCTCCTCATTCCATACGGGCAGAAACCCAAGGCGTATCATAGCAGCAACAAGAAGGGAGTTGGCCTGGACGCTGTCAAGAGAAAATCAACATGATGAGCCTCAGAAAAATAAAACGGAACAATAGAGATGCCTGGAAGAAGCTGGGTAAAAGGACGGAACACGCACTCCTCCATGCGGTCAATGTAGTCCACGAAAGGTCTGTTGGTGCCAACACTAGACCACCTGGAGATGCGAGGGAGGGAATGGCACACTTGTCTTGTGACAGGCCATCCCTCTGCATCTAGGACATGACGACCCTCTGCATCAAGGACTTTGTTGGTAAAAAAGGGCTCATGCGCTTTAGGGATGGGGCCTATAGAAGGAAACCGTTCGTAGAAAAAGGCGGTCAGGAACTAGATATGAACAAAGCTCCATATGTCGTAGCAGCCCATGGATCTCTCCATGTCCAAATGAATGAGGTCCAGAAGGAAGTATAAATTCCCTAAGAAGAGAGGAGCCAAAGGGATCTGACTGCTGTTGCAAAGTTTGACAACGAGAGCGAACACTAAGGGATTGATGCTCTCAGCAGGGTTGCTGGGAAAAACAAAAAAGAAAATAAAATAACTAACACAGGCGGCCAGGTACAAGTTGCCGCGGTAGCCCGACCCAACTATGGACTTACGGCTGTCTTCGGTAATGTCACCCACAACCGGTTGCATGTCCTTGAAAAAATGTTTCAGCCAGGAGAGGTAGGTGGTCTTGTCCCTCTTGGGCCTCTCTTGAAGCAATTCCCCAGTTCTAAAATCGTACCAAAAGCCATACTTTCGTGCCTCTCGAAAGGCACCTTGGAGAGCAGTGACAGCAGTCTATTCCGCAACAATCAGGGATGCAAGATCAAAAGGGTAATCCTCACGGGTGCTCAGGCGAAGGAGAACAACAACATCTTCAAGAATTGGGGTTATCTCCTCCCAAGCCAAAACGAAGGTATGAGTGTCGCGGCTCTAGTGAGAAACAACCGTGTCAGTATTGGTTTGTACCTTGCACACAGACAACTCCCTTGAAATCAAAATGGCGTTAAAGAGACGGACATCCCTCAAGCGCTGCTCGAAACCGTCATCTGCGATGATGTCATCAACCCAAATGGACCAATCTGCTAAAGGGCCCAAGTGAGTGCGATAATAGATGTATGAATGAGGAAAATCATCGCGCTCCACACGAAACTGCAACACAGAAACTGGGTTCACCATGTCAGCGTCATCCAGATAGGCCTTACCAAAAAGGAGTAGAGACTTTTCTAGAAGAGTAGCGTCAGGAACAAAGAAATCAACGGCCTTCCAAAATGGGTCAGGAAGCCCCCAAAATATGGGGCCCTCATCCACTTAGTACTAGGTGGGACAGCCCTGTCGGGTAGAAACCTGGTAGTAGCCATAAAGAAGGATAAAGAAATAAAAGAAAACTTTAGAAGGTAGGGGCCAGAAAGAGAAGAAGACAAGGAGGCAAGAAAGTTTGTTATGGCAGAAATAGGGGACCACTGGACCCAATAGGCACTATTTATAGAGAAAGCAGCGAAAAGGCGCCAACACGCTTCCTTAGGCCATTATGATTGTTAGTCAAAAGGCACCTTTTTAGAGCCATTATAACTCTGCAGAAAATCAACGCAACTCCTGGCCCAACCAACGCAACTTCTGACCTAACCGACGCAACCCCTAGGTTATTTGTTGACGTCATGCATGCGCTAAAAACAAGGAGCATTTCCCCCACGCGCGCAGGGGCAAATGTAGGGGGTCAGAAATTAAACCCCAAATTAAGTATGGGCCTAAGTGCTGAGGTTACCCCTCTAAGGTGACTAGGAATGAAAAAGGAGCATAGGCTAAAGCCCAAGGAAAGTGAGCCAACAGTGGGCCGAAGCAGGTCCAACCCGCCAAGGGTCCAAACAGACTCCACGAAGGAAAATACCTAAGTCAAGTTGCGGAGACAGCACTTACGATGACCAAGTTGCAGAGGCACTTTGCCTCAATGTAGCCATTCACAATATTGTCAATTCCTCCGTCATCTAAAATTGCTGAGGAAAAGAGAAAGCCGACGCAACTAAGTTGCAGAGGCGACACTTGCAGCGCCCAAGTTACAAAGACACTTTGTCTCAGCGCCGCCATTTCAAGTATTATCGATACCACCGCCATTCGAAGTATTGTCGATGCCGCATCCATCTGAACTTGCTGAGAGAGGGAGAAAACCGAAGCAACTAAGTTGCAGAGGTAGTACTTGCAGCGCCCAAGTTGTAAAAGCATTTTGTCGGCGCCGCCATCTCTAATATTGTTGATTCTGCCATTTGAACTTGCCGCGGGAAATGACTGCCACAACAACTACAACCACTGCAACTAACGTGCGAAGGGAACATCCTGCCAAGGAGTTGAGGCTAATGCTTGGCGCTGATAGCAGGCCCCAAGGCATTATTAGCCCAGGGCTGATAGCAGGCCCTAAAGTTTATTAACTTGGCACTGATAGCAGGCCTCAAGACTTACTAATTGGAGCTAATAGCAGACCTAGAAATACCAATTTACTGCGGCAATCCCGCAAAGATGGGAACTGGATGGCCCGAGTATTAGGGACTCCCTTTCCATTACCCAGGTTATGGACCTATCTTAGTCTCTTAGGTAGGACTAAGGAAGCCCACTTGGGCTTGGTACTAAGGCACAACACGGCTAATAGCAGGCTTTGTTGTGGCCTTCGCTCTAGGAAGTTGGGGAGTTTGTGGTTAGGTGGCTAAGGTGGAGGTTTCGCTGAGGTGAACACAAACATAGCCGATAGTAGGCTAATGGAGTCTTGAGAATACATGTTCCAGCTAAATAGAATTGAGAAGGCAAGTGCAGCAGCAAGGTTTACCGCTACAAGTGCACTTGCTGAGGTTTGAGATGAGAAATCAAGTACAGCGGCAAACACTCCCGCCGTAACTGCACTTGCTGAGGCTCAAAAGGGAGTTATAGCGCCAAACACTCCCGTCGTAATTACACTTGTTGAGGCTCAAAAAGGTAGTTGCGGAGGCAAACGGATAGTACACAGTACATGCAGAGAGACATGTGGCACCTTCAGCTTGGTGGCTCATGGCAGAATATTATGTGTGATCCTTAGGGACACTTGTCTTCTCTCTATTTGGCCACTTGGTGTCCTCTTGGTACCAAGGAAAAGCCTATAAATAGGACCCATTTTCCAAGGTCCAAAAGGAGGAATTTTTTAGATTTGTGAGAGATACTGCCCATTTTGGCACTGTCATTGTCTTCTTCTTGAGCTATCTGCTTCACCCTCACCCAACTACACACTTTCCAACTGCCCAGACAGTTACTGCTGCTCATTCTCCAGCCATTCCACTATTGTTGGACCATTAACATAGTTTTGCCTCTCTAATTACCTTCCTAATCTTGAACCCCCTATACTATTTTATTATAAATTAAAATATTTATAATTAAATATTAATTTCAAAATAATAAAATATATATAACATTTTTAAAATTTCGTCTATTTCATTCTCTCTCGCTTGAAAAAAATTTGTTCTTAAATTTTCATTACTTAAAATAATTTGAAATTTTCATATTGTCTGCTTTATACTTGAGATTGATATTTTTCAGTACCTAATTTTATTAATTTATAATAAATTTATTATTTTCACTTTGGTTACTTGTGAGGTGCTCCGTCACTATTAATGTCCTGTGCTCAGGTTCTAAAATTTAACCCATATAAATTCCTAGAATATGTCAGTCTTTGGAGGATTCGTGAACTTTGGTTTGATCGCCTAACAAATTGGATTATGTGTGTGATTTTGAGCCAAAGCATTTATAAACACATTTGGCATACGCAAAGTCAAAATCCCCTTTTTTTTGTTTCATCTTCAGTTGGTTAAATTTGGATATACCTAGCCCGCCCGCCGCCCCCACAAAACCAACATTTTAAAAATCGGATCGGTGAGTGAACTAAAAAAATAATTGGGTGGACAAATCACCGGTTCAACCGTCAGGTTGAACCGGAATCGAATCGTGACGTCATAAATATATTAGAATTATATTTAAATAAAAATAGAAGTAATAAAATTATAAATTAAAAATTTTAATAATCTTAAATATTTCTCTTAATACTTTTTTTATTAAAAAATATAAAAATATATTTTAAAATATTATTAATTTTAATTTTGGAAGAAAAAATCAAATATTTAATATTTCCTCCATATGATTTTAATTCAAATAATTTAATTGAAAGAAGAGCAAAAATTTTGGAGGGATATCAAAATTTTAAGTTTTCCTCCAATAAATTTGATTGAATTCCACATAGATTTCTTGAGTTTTTTTGGAAGAATTTTTTTCTTATAAATAGATAGAAGCTTTCACAATAATTTCAAACTCTCAATAGAATTCCTCACAAGAGGAGACCCTTAAAAAAGAGTTTTTAATTAAATTTTTATTATATATATAATATAATATATATATATATATATAATAAGAAAGAAAGAAAGGAAAGAAAGAATAAAAAAAAAATACAAAAAAATCGTTTTATCAACCCGGTGAACCGGAACCGGGTCAACCGGTTCGGCGGTTCGACCGCCGGTTTTTCCGATTCTCTCAAAATAGGCCGGTTTTCCACTACGACCGGTTCAGTGCGTGTATTTGGACCAGAACCTCGACCGGTCGGTGATTCAACCGGTTGAACCGGCCGGTCCGGTCTGGTTTTTAAAACCATGCACAAAACCCAAAAAAAAAGGATATATATAAATAAATTAGCCAGAAAATTGAAATTTTCAATTAATTTTGAAGAAAAAAATAACCAAATTCAAAACTTAAGAGATAACAGTTATTTTATTTTTCTAAAAAAATGAGTTGAAATTCAAAAAAAAAAAATCAAATTTAGCATTAGAAAAAGTTTAGAATATTCAAATAAGGTTACCAAATTAAATTATTATTATTATTTTTTAAAATCTGGGTGACAAGTTAAACATGGTTTAGGAAAGGCAAAAACCCTATGTTGTGTATTGAAAACACCATTCCAACATTTGGTAGACAATAATAATGTTAAACACATAATTAAAACATAAAATGAGAAAGACAAATTATTGATTTTTGAAATTTTTTTTTTTTTTACCCCACCACCACGGATTATTAGAAAAGTCATCAGAGGTGGCCGATGGCAACTAGTGGTGAGGTGATATTGACGAATAGGCAGATTAAGTGAACAAATATGTGACGCGTGAACAAATAGGTAAATGACACGTAGACACGCAGATGAATGTGAATATATAAATAATATGAATAGATAGACAAATAAGTAAAGATATGATATTTCAAATTGTTGTTCTTAGAACCCTAAAAATTTCAAAATTAGAAATATGAGGTGAGTTTCCGTTTTTATAAACCATTATCTAACCTACTATGAGCATGTTTGTTTTGAGGGATAAGAGGGTGGGATTGGACTATTAGTCCCACCGGACTAATAGTCCATTGTTTGTTTGAAAAATTTTGCTCCGGACTAATAGTCCCCCGGGACTATTAGTCCCACAAACATGGGACTATCCTATCCCATGGGGGAGTGTGGGATAGAAACCATGGGATTGGTATCCCATGGGATTATTTTGTGAAATGTCCATTTTACCCTCCATGCTATTACTTAGTAAACAATTAGAAAATGGTAAAATAGTCTTTTGAACATTTATAAATTATTTTTTTAGTGTTGTTAATTTAAAACTATATATTAAATAAAAAATTTAAATTATAAATTATAAATTATAAATTAAATTTAATTAAAAATAATAAATTATAAATTATGGCCTTATAAATTAAATTTTTTAGTGTTGTTAAAAAATTAAATTTACATATTAAATAAATTTTTTTTTAGTATTGTTAATTTAAAATTATATATTAAATAAAAATATAAATTATAAATTAAATTTATTTAAAAATAATAAATTATAAATTATGGCCTTATAAATTAAATTTTTTTAGTGTTGTTGAAAATTTAATTTATATATTAAATAAAATTATTTTTTTATTGTCGTTATTTAAAATTATATATTAAATAAAATATAAAATATAAATTATAAATTTAATTTAATTGAAAATAATAAATTAAAAATTGTGGCCTTATAAATTAAATTTTTTTAGTGTTGTTAAATTATAAATTATAGATTATAAGGGTAAAATAGTCTTTTGAACATTTATCCTTATCCAGTCCGTCTAACCAAACATTGAATTCACTAAAAATAGTCCAATCCAGACATCTAATTCTATGACTAAACAAACATAGGATACAAATCCAATCCAACCAAATAGTCCCGGGACAATGTATCCCGGGACTAACAGTCCGATGGATTACAATCCCTCCTTATCTAGTCCGTCCAAACAAACACACCCATGTGTACTTTAACATTGGTGTAAGATTGCACCCAACAAATCTTTGAAGATGAAACCAATAATTTTCTACACAAGGCGACTGGCCAAGGAATCCATTGACAACCAATCCATGTATTAAGTAGCCACAAATCTAATAAAACAAGGAATTGGGTATACTATAAAAGAACATACAGTTAACGACAATTGATGGGATAAACATATAAATCATGCAATTGGCTTATCCCATTTGGTTTTTTCGGTCTTTATCTTAGTGGTGGAGCCTCGTCCATATTCTCTAGGGATATGCCTTTTAATTATGAAATCTTTTTTTTTTTTTTTTCTAGTAAATAAAATTCTTACTCATCCACAAAAAAATAAGAACATAAAATAAAATAAAAATACATATTATATACACAAACCCCTGAACATACTCGTTTGGAAACTTGATTATTTTAATTGACTTTTTGACTTTTCAAACCTGACTAAAGAAGTTATGTTTGAGATGATAATTTTTTATTTTTTATTTTATAGTTTATTGGATGATTGTGAAAGAAAAAATAAAATAATTATGATTAAGATGTGACATTTTGTCTTATTAACTATTTTAGTTTATTTTGTCTTTATTGACTATTTTAATCAAAAACCATATTCCCAAACAACAGACAACGATAATTGATTAAATACAACATAAAATAATCTAACAATGATACATCCTCCTAAATTTTGAGCTCTACACTAGCTCACTAGAGCTGGAAAATCAAATTAAAAAAAAAACACTGACGACGACGACGACAAAGCCAAAACATAACAATGGCAAAGTTTATCATAAAATATATAGTTTCATAATTTCATTTTATCTTATTAGTTCTATGGTTGGTTATACGTCCGTAGAGTTATTGGATGGAATAAAATACAAATCATATATATATATATAGTATTAAAAGTAAGGAGTTGCTATTTTCAGTTCACTTTTTTTCAAATACATTCCATTCTTTGTTCTTTATTATATATAATTACATTAATACCCTTTTACACAAAATATGCTTTCTAAAAAAATCAAAATTCCAAAGGTATTAATGTAATTATGAATAATAAGGACAAAGAATGGAGTATATTTCAGAACAAAGTGGAATGTAAATAGCACAAAGAATAGAGTATATTTAAAACAAAGTGAAGTGTGAATAGCAACCTAGGGGTGAGCATGGTCCAGATTGGACCGGATTGGGATAAAATCAGAACCAATCCGTTATCTACGGTTCATGAAAAATTGGAACCAATCCAATCCGTTTAAATCGCGGAACCAATCCGAACCAATCTATTTAAACACGGATTGGATCGGTTTAGGACCACGGATTCACATAATTAAATAGCAAAAATATATATATATATATAACACTGTAATTTCATAAAAACATAAACATAGCACTATAGTAGTTTCACAATAGCAACATATCTTTTCATAATATCGACATACTATTCTAGAATTTAAACAATCATAAGAAAATTAGTTCCACCATAAGTATTTAAACCATTACAAATTAAAACTAAAAACTAACAAAAAAAATAATAAAAGAAGATACTATGCGGGTTTAAGTTTGGGTTTGGGTTTAGGTTTTATATGGAATAAGAGAAGATATTAAACGGGGGGTATATAATAAAAATATAGACTATTTGTATACGGTCCGGATCGATTCCAATCCAAAACCGTGGGGGTTCAATCTGGAATCAATCTGTGGACTACGGATTTTTCATTTTTCAATCCGGAACTGAACAACGGATTCAAAAAACTAATCCAAACCTACCAGATTGGACTGGACTGGATCGGATCGGATTACGGATTTCACGGATTCCTTGCTCAGCCCTATAGCAGTGTATTTCTTCTTCTTTTTTCCCTCCATGTGGCTTTTACTTGGCACTCTATAGGGGGATGTTTGGAAAAAGACTTTTTTTGACTTTTTAGACTAAAATAACACTAAAAGATAAAATAAATTAAAATATTCTACAAGACAAAATATTACGCCTAATAATTTCATTTTTTTTCTCTCACAAACATCACATCTAACTATAAAAAAAATCTAACACTATTCCCACACATAATTATTTTAGCCAGACTAAAATAGCCAACTACTAACACAGCCAACTTCTTAAACGGGGTCATAGTCTTAGTACTTTCTAAAAAATGAAAAATATTGAGATTTACAATTTAAATCTTACAATTACATGATATTTTATGTGTCAAACTTTTAATTTATCACAACCCTAATCATGTAAGATCCAACTCATGAAATATAAATTATGAGCTTCTACCATTTCTCATTAAAAAAATACCGCATCATAAGGATATCAAAGTTAGCAAACTCTATTGACTTATTTATAATCAGATTAAGATCTCTATTCATATAAGTTTTAATACAATACATTCCATAACAGAGAATCCTATATCGATTAATCCAGAAAAATTCTTCCTAGTCCAATCAGAGGTATATCAACCATTATTATAATGAGTTTTTCATACTATAAATACAATCAAATCAACCAGAAAGTTTCAACAAACACCACCACCAACTTTCTACTTTTCCTTGAGCTGTTTTCTCTCTCAGGGCAACACAACCCAATACAATGAAGGTGGTTGAGGTTTGCAGAGTGACTCCAATTCCTAGCACGGCCACCTCAACCTCACTTCCTCTTACTTTCTTTGATGTGTTCTGGTTAAGAGTGTCTCCAATTCAGTGCCTTTTCTTCTATGAAACCTCCCATCCGAGCACTACATTCTTAGAGGAAGTTCTTCCTAAACTCAAGCACTCCCTCCCTCTCACACTCCACCACTACCTTCCGCTCGCCGGAAATCTGACGTGGCTCCCAGATTCTGATAAACCCATTACCCAATACGTTGAAGGTGATGATGCACTTTCACTTACCATAGCCGAGTCTGAAGCTGATTTCTACTATCTCTCAAGCAACAGCTCTCGCAAATTCAAAGAAATTCAACCCTTTGTACCCAACTTACCGGCCTCTCACACACGAGTACCGGTGATGACATTGCAAATCACTTTGTTTCCAAACGCTGGATTTTCTATCGGTTACACCACACACCATGGAGTACTGGATGGGAAAACTGCAGCTCTGTTTATGCATTCATGGGCTTCCATTTGCCGACACAGTGGAGACTCAACTTTAATGCCTGAACTAACTCCATGCTACGACAGGAGTTTGATCGATGACCCAAATGATCTTGAGAGAAATAACCTAGACTTTGTGTTGAAATATATTGAACCCAGAAACAAAAGCCTCATGATACTGAACGCAAATGCTCAACCTGATGCAATGATTTGCACGTTCCAATTGACACGGGCAAACATAGAGTTGATCAAGAAGAGGGTGAACGCTCAATGGCAAGAGAAGTATAAACACAAACTAGCCATGCACGTGTCGACCTTTACAATAACAAGTGCCTATGTATGGGTTTCCCTAGTTAAAGCCCGAAAAATAAGGACAGGGAAAGTTCATCTGGGATTCAGTGTCGATTGCAGGGCTCGTTTGGAACCCCCTATCCCTTCAACTTACTTTGGGAACTGCATTTCAGGCTGTTTCATAGATGCAGATTCAAATGACTTAATAGGAGAAGATGGGGTGGCTATGGCAGCAAAAGCTATTGGCGAAGCTATAGAAGGTTTGAATGATGGAATTCTAGATGGGGTTGAGTTGGCTAAACTGCCTTTTATGGACATGGATAGGTTATTTAGCATTGCAAGTTCACCACGCTTTGAGCTGTACAAGACTGACTTTGGATGGGGGAAACCGAAGAAGGTGGAGATGACATCAATTGATAAAAATGGAGCATTCTCTCTTTTTGATTCCAGGGATGGCAATGGTGGGCTTGAGATTGGGATAATGTTGAAGAAACAGGAAATTAAAGCTTTTGCCTCTCTCTTCGCCAGTGGTCTCGAAGTTGAAAAAATGCAGTGACGAACCCTAAATACAGTATCGACACGATAATAAACAACTTTCATACAAATGTGGTTATCATAATAATGCTACATGTTCACATGTATTTTTTAAATAATTTTTATGGTTTAATAAAGTGCTATAAATTTTTTATTTTACTATGTGTGGCATGCAAAGATAAACTTTAGAATTTAAAACAGAACCTGCTTAAATAATTTGATAGAAACAACCGATGTAACAGAGACAAAAAATTTGTAAAATTTATTAGTTTATAGAACATTAATCTTAAATAGGGATGTGCATGGGTCAATTTGAGTTGATTTTGGAAAAGATCATCAACAAAACTATTGTAAATGGATTGAACATTTTTCACTGTCACAAACCTACCCATCCTCAAAATCAACGAGTTTGATAAACATTTTGATAGTTTCAAACCAGCCAATTGAGCTAATTAGAAATACTTGATGGAAAAAATATATATATATTAGTGAACATAATATGACCATAATTTTTTCACAAATTCAGCGCCCCCCCCCCCCCAAAAAAAAATATATATATATATTTATATATATTATTATTTCAAAATCCCAACACAAAACTCCCAAATTAATTAAATTCATGATATTATTATTTTTTAATAAATTAATATACAAAATAAGTTATCATAAAAAAATTATATACAAAATAATTATATTAGAATAACTTGCTCACCTTTTCAATTATTCAGCTTGATTGGTGTTGGTGACCAATTTTTTTACAACCGTGTGTTTAGTTGAGGGATTTGGGAAGCGATTGTAAAATATGAATATATTTTATCTAATTTCACGTACATTTTTTCTTTCTCTTTTCAAATCTCTTCCCAAATCTCCCAACCAAACACTGCATTAGATTCGTGTTTCATATTCTAAAGAAGATGACAATGGAGGGCTTGAGATTTCGGATAGAGTTTGAAGAAACATGAAATTGAAAATTTGGCTTCTTGTGTGCTAATGGTTTCAAAGCTCATTGAAATCTATAAAAACAACAACTCGCTACTTGACAAGTAAAGTTAAAAGTTGCAACTATTCTATTAAAATAATATCATAATAAAAATAAAAAACCCTAAGTCCCAATATTCGATGGGAATATCAAGTGGCTAACCTTATTTGACGTCTAAATTCTTCTCCTTCATCATCATCTCTCAACGTCGGCCTTCTTCAAGGTGATGCGGCGGATTGCGGCGCTGGTCACGGTGGCGGTGCAGCAGATGCGGCGCTCGGCTCAGGGGCCGGTGGTCTCCCGTGGCTTCTTGACGTAGCGTTTCACAGTGTGCATGAAGGATTTCGAGGCGGAGGCCGTGGTGGTGGCTGGAGGAGCTGAGAGAATCATGAGTAACGACTGTTTGGTGCGAGAGAAAGTTGGAGAGAAAATGTGAGAGATCGGAAGGTGTTTTTGCTTGCAGTTCGGCTTTGGACTCGGAAAACTGCAAGTGAACTGGACTATGCCGTCTTAAGTTTGGGCTGTAGTGGGCTGGAGTTTCAGATTTTTTATTTTATTTTTATTTTCTGGATTCTGGGATGGCCTTGTGCCCAATCCGATTAGCACCCTAATGGCCCAGTCCATCATTAATTTTGCACTCGTTTCGTTTTCACAAAATAGTCAAAATGCCCTATAATTTTGAGACTACCCAAAAGTCAGAAATTTTAAATTTTTTTGTCATCAGTTCAAAATTTTAAATTATTTAAATTTTTTACTTACAAAAAATATATAATTAAAAAATTATAGGATTAAATTGATAATAAAAAACAAACTACACAAGGCCTATAGATTGCATTAAGACTAACTATCAATAGATTTTAATAGTTTGATTTAATTCTCATCAAATCTTATTGAAAATAAGCCTTAGTACTGTTATTGCTAAAAATAATTTTTTGTGATGATTTTTTTACATATATCGTTAAAAATTGACAAATAGTGACTTTTTTTGTCACGATTTTTATAAATTGTTGCTAAAATTTACAATTAGTTAAATTTTTTTGTGACCGATTTTTTAAACTATCACTAAAAGTTAAAAATTAATGACTTTTTATGACATTTTTTTAAACTGTCGCTAAAATTTATAATTAGTGATATTTTTTATAATAAAAATTTTAAATTATTATTGAAAATTAATTATTAATAATTAATAATATTTTTTAATATATATAATAAAATTATTATTAATTATTATAAGACTTATTAAATAATAAATTTTTTTAAGAGGCCCTACACTTAACTCTTCCTTAAATTAACACTATCAAAAATTAAATTATTGGACTAAATTGACGGCTAGAATTTGCCATTCAAATTATTTTTAAATATATAAAAGATATAAAGTGTTCACGTAAAATATTTCAAAATAGATGTGGTCCATGTTTTTTAATACTCCCGTGCCACACCAAAAATAATAAATAATTAAATACTTTATTATATTCTCTTGCACTTTGACTAATGAACGGTCCTGAATATGATACTACATTCTCTGACTAATGAATGGTCCTGAATCCTGATACTACATTCCAGAAGTTTTATGGTCAGTAAAGAATTTCTTTATAGGGTATAAAAAAATTAATAATTTGTATTTAGAAAAATCTCCTACAAATCAAATGTAAGACACAGGCCAATTATTATGTTCCTTCCGTTTTAAAATATTAATTTTTTATTTTATTTATTATTTTAAAATATTAATTTTTTAAATTAAATATTAAAATAACATAAATTTTAGATTCTGCAATTCTTTTAAATTTATTAACATTAATATATACATAAAATATAATTATGACAATTGATATTTATAAAAAAAATCAAATGATATTTTGAAAAGTTAGTCAGTGTGTTTGGTTTTAATTTTTTAGAAATTGAATTTTTTATTTTTCATTTTTTTTTTATTTTTAATGAATATTTTTTAAATTTTAAGCAATTTTTTTTTATATGCACCTTACTTAAATATATCTAAATAATAAAATATTTGTGAAAAAATATTTTAAAATTTTAATAAATAAACAAAAATACGAAAAATGTGTTGAATTTTTTGTATTTTTTATATTTAGTGAATTTTTTAAATATTTTTTCACAAATATTATACTTTTTATGTGTATTTATGTTAGGTGTATCTAAAAATTAAAAAAAAATTACTTAAAATATTAAAAAAATTCAGTGAAAACAAAAATATATGAAAAACGAAAAAGTTGAATTTTTTGGAAAGTAATTATGGAAATGAAAACCAAACAGAAATGTAATAATTGTATTATCAAAAAAATTTAAATTCTCTAAAAATAACTAATGTTTTAGATCAAAGAGAATATTAAAAAGTATTAAAGATTTTTAAAGCATGCTCTAAATTTAATTACTTTTCAATTTTCTTTTTTTGATGATGTGATAAGGCGATGAGTTATAAATGGTTACTTTTTTTTTTTAGATGGATTAAATAGTTAATTTTTAAACTAATAAATAGTTGATATAAAATATTTTGTATCATTTGAGTAAATTTAACAATTCTTTGTAGGGGACTTAAGTTTTTGTTACTCTATTATGCCACAAGTTAAGGGCTCACTAATATTATGTAATTTTTTTAATTTTATTAATATGTCCTCTTAAAAAAAATTATATGATCTTTTTTATTATATGAACTTTATATAGTTGGCTAGTCTAATTAATTATATTTTTTTCTCCTCTCTAGTAGGAGTTCTTCTCTTGTCCTGTACAAGTTTGCTCCCCTTTCATCGGGGGTTTTTAGTTGGTTGCATAGTTTTGTTGATTTCTCTGGTGAGTGGTGATGGAGGTTTCTCTTGAGGATTTGGCACAACGGCTTGTCCTGACCGAGGAGGAGGAAGCAGAGGTGGTTGTGGATGACGTTCATATCCAATCCACAGCGGAGAAGGCAGGGCTCTGCTTGGTAGGTAAACTTCTCACCATGCGTCCTTTTAATATGGATGCGTTGCGGTCTACGTTGCTATCTGTTTGGAAGGCATCAAAAGGAATAGTTTTTAAGCCGGTAGGTAATAACTTGTTCTTGATTCAGTTCGGTCATATTGTTGATAAGCGTAGGGTGATGGCTAATGGCCCTTGGAGTTTTGACAAACATTTAGTTATGTTGAAAGATTTTAATGGGGCTTTACAGCCGTCAGAAATCACATTTTCAACTGTGGAGTTTTGGGTCCATGCATTTAATCTCCCTCTTATCAGTATGACTCGAGACGTGGGGGTTTTGCTGGGGAATAACCTGGGGCAGTTTGTCGATATGAAGTATGGTGAAGGAGGCATTGCTTGGGGACGGACCCTTCGTATTCGAGTTGCGATCAATATTGCTAAACCCCTTCGGAGGGGTTTAAAATTGTCGCTAGGTGGCCGAGAGTCAGTGTGGGTTACGCTCCAGTATGAGAGGCTACCCAACTTCTGTTTTCATTGTGGATTGCTTGGCCATTGTGTGCGTGATTGTGGGAATAGGTTGTTGGACGGTGCACCTAGGGTGGAGGTGAGAATGCAATATGGACCATGGCTTCGGGCTGATGCTTCACGGGGACGGGTTCGGAGGGAGTTCCATGGGGAGCCTGCGGAGTCGGCGGAAAGCTCACAAGCGATATCGGAGGGTTTGCCTGTGCACCCGGGGGGGACTGGGGCTAGTTCTTCCCCTATTTTTATTCTGGCGACGGCAGACCAACATCTTCCGGAGGGGACATCGGTGGAGCCTTTCAAATCCAGTAAGTTGCCCAGTGATTCCCTAAATCCCGTGATTGCTACTAAAGGGGCGGATTTGGTGGGATCCAAGAATGGTATGGTTTGCAGAGAGCTTTCCTTGGCGCCAGGAACTATTTTTCAAATTTCTGGAGTTGGGGCTGGATTGGATCAAGATGTTTATGGGCTAGCTGGGTTTAAGGATATGGAGGTGGTGGCCCGTGTTGGGTCTGAAGACCCAGATCGGGTAATAACGGAATTGGGCTTGGGGGGCAAGGGGGGCCTATGTTTTGTGGAACTGGGGGGCAGTCCAGTTTAGATTTGGCTTCCTTGGTGAGGCCTATTCTACATGGGCCCTCTGTTGCTGGTCCATTGAAGGTGGGGAAGAAGTGGAAAAAGTTAGCACGGGGTTCTTCTCAAATGTTGGACCAGCAACAGCTTTGTGTTGGTGGTACGAGGTTGACTGTGGGTAAGCGTGATAGGGGCCTTCAAGATGAGTCTTCAGGTTCCTCTACTGGTAGTAAGAAGGTTAAACTCAGTAAGGGCAAGGCTGGGCATATTTCATCTCTCCAATCAACGGTGGTGGTTGCGGCGCAGCCCCGCCGATCACAATGAAATGCTTCAGTTGGAACTGTCGTGGGCTTGGGAACCTGCGTACAGTTCGTAATCTTCAGCTTTTGCTGAAGGAACAAGCTCCCGACATAGTCTTTCTTATGGAGACTAAATGTGAGTCGAGTAGAATGGAGTGGGTTCGATGTAAACTTGGCTTGGCTGGAGGTTTGTTTGTGGATCGGGTTGGTTTGTCGGGGGGGTTAGCATTATTATGGCAGCCTGAGGTGAAAGTTTCTGTACAAAGCTATTCTCATGGACATATAGATGCTGTGGTGGAGTCCGGAGAGGGGAATTTACGATGGAGATTTACCGGGTTCTATGGCCACCCCGAAGTTGCTAATAGGCAGTTTTCATGGGAGTTGCTTCGTAGGTTGGATGGCTTATCGGCATTGCCGTGGATGGTGGTGGGTGATTTCAATGAAATTTTGTTGCCCTCCGAGAAAGTGGGTATGCATGATCGTAGTAGAGGTCAGATACAAGCCTTCCAACAAGCGCTTTCGGATTGTATGTTAGCTGACATGGGTTTTTGAGGGCCTAGATTTACATGGTGTAATAATAGACCATCTGGGCTGGTTAGGGAACGTCTTGATCGAGGAGTGGCTAATGCAGCTTGGTTCGTTTTGTTTCCACTGGCGCGCGTGTTTCATCTTACTTGTACCACGTCGGACCACATTCCTATTTTGGTCGATGTATTGGGCCAGCATCAGAGCTTGCTAGGGAATCGGCGTAGACCACATATTTACCGTTTTGAGGCAATGTGGCTTCGTGACGCAAGATGTGAGGAGGTTGTCAAGACTCATTGGGGCCATGTATCGGAGGCTACTATGGAAAGTGTGCGGGGTAATATGGAGAGGGTGAGTGTGGGTTTATCCCAGTGGAATAGGACTACGTTTGGCCATGTCCAACAGTTACTCCGTACTAAGGTGCGTGAGGTCAGCCGACTGGATGGGCAGGATGTGCTCTCGGTAGCGGACCACGGTGTTCGTATGACTTTATGCCGTGAGATTGATGAACTCCTTAAGAGAGAGGAGGCTTTGTGGTGCCAACGGGCTCGGGCTAATTGGTTAAAGGATAGCGATCGCAATACATCTTTTTTCCACTCCAAAGCTTCCCAGCGACATCGGAAGAAGCATATTGATGGGCTTGCAAATGATACGGGTGAATGGTGTACTAAGCCTGAGGAGTTTGAGAAAATTGCTGTGGGTTTTTTTGAAGAATTGTTTCTGTCTGGACAACCTCTGGGTATTGGTGAGGTTGTGGATCATATTCACATGGTTGTTTCTCCAGCAATGAATGCGGAATTAGCTCGAGTGTACACAGCTGAGGAGGTATCCCGGGCGTTATTCCAAATGCATCCTACGAAAGCACCGGGTCCGGATGGTAAACCAGCTCTCTTTTACCAACGCTTTTGGCCAATAGTGGGTGCACAGGTTACACGGGCAGTCTTGGGGATCCTTAATGATCGGAAAGGGGTGACGACAGTAAATGACACTTTTTTGGTGTTAATTCCGAAAGTGACAAGTCCTAAATGCATGTCTCAATATCGGCCAATTAGCCTTTGTAATGTGGCCTACAAGCTTGTCAGCAAAGTGCTAGCCAATCGATTGAAAAAAATATTGCCAGAGGTCATTTCTCTCAATCAAAGTGCATTTGTGGCGGGGCGACTTATTAGTGATAATGTGCTAGCCTCTTTTGAGATTTTTCATTATTTGAAGAATAAGCGACATGGCAAGGAAGGGCATTTTGCTTTAAAGCTTGATATGAGTAAAGCTTATGATCGCGTTGAATGGAGCTTCTTGCGTGGGGTTTTGGAAAGGATGGGTTTCAACCAAAAGTTTGTGGATACCATTTTGCACTGTATCTCCACCGTGTCTTATTCTGTTCTGGTCAATGGGCGTCCGACAAAGACTTTTGTTCCTAGTCGAGGGCTCCGGCAAGGGGATCCTCTGTCACCCTATTTGTTTGTGTTATGTGCGGAGGGGCTGTCATCTTTAATCACGAAGAAGAGCGACGTTTCAATGGAGTGGCGTTTGTCGACGGAGTCCGCGGGTGTCACACCTTTTCTTTGCGGATGATAGTTTGATTTTTGGGGATGCGACTTTGCAAGCATTAACAGTGGTGAAAGAAATTTTGAGCAAATACGAGTTAGCATCTGGCCAAAAAATCAATCTTGAGAAGTCAGCGATCTGTTTAGTAAGAATGTTGCGGCTGATTCTCAAGAGATGTTGCGGACGGAAATGGGGGTGGGATCTATGGTGGAATCTGGGAAATACCTTGGCATGCCATATATTGTGGGTCGATCCAAACGTGGGATTTTTAATTATGTTAAAGACAGAATTTGGAAACGACTAAATGGATGGAAAGAAAAATATCTATCGGCAGCGGGTCGTGAAGTATTGATAAAATCAGTTGCCCAAGCCATTCCCACGTACATTCTGTCCTGCTTCAAACTTCCAGATGGGCTTTGTGAGGAGATAGATTCTATGGTGAGTAATTATTGGTGGGGCCAGCGGGAGAATAAAAGGAAAATTCATTGGAAAAATTGGCGAGCTCTGTGTGATCCAAAATGGATGGGCGGGATGGGGTTTCGGTGTTTAAAGGCTTTTAATTTAGCTCTGCTGGCTAAACAAGGGTGGAGGTTGATGTCGGCGCCGGATTCTATGTTGGCCAAAATGTTGAAGGCCAAGTATTATCCTAATGTAGATTTTCTTCAAGCTGCCGTTGGGTCGAATCCATCATTCACATGGCGAAGTATTGTTAATGCTAGGCCGCTAGTGGAAGCAGGTGTAAGGTGGCGAATTGGGGATGGATGCTCGGTTCCCATTTGGGGTACAAAATGGGTACCTAGGCCCCATACATTTCGGGTTTGTTCTCCTCCTACTGAGTCATTAGCGGATGCGATGGTCTGTGATTTGATTGATCAGGATCGGAGAGGTTGGAATGTCCGGCTGCTCCAAGAGAATTTTTTGGATATGGATGTGGAGGCCATTAAGCAAATTCCTCTCTGCTGTCATGGTCTTCCTGACATGTTGGTCTGGCATTATACAAGAAATGGTGTGTTTTCGGTTCCTTCGGCTTACCATTTGCAGATGCATCTTAGCTCCCATGAGGGCAGGGGGTCTGGGTCTGAGGGGTAATATACCACTTGGTTCTAGAAGCGGGTTTGGCATCTAAGGATTCCCAACAAAATCAAGGTCTTTGCTTGGAAGTGCTGCTCAAACATTCTGCCAACAAAAGCTATACTTTGGAACCGGCATTTGCTTATGGATGCTATTTGTCCCCGCTGTGGGAATGGGACTGAAACACTAATGCATTGCTTGTGGGGTTGTTCGAGGGCGCAGGAGGTGTGGTACAACAGCCCGCTACTGTTTGTGTTAGACAAAGGAGTTGGTCTAGATTTTTTGAGTTGGGCATATGAAATTGGGCGAAGTTCGGATGCGGATACATTGGGGTTATTTTTCGCCATTTGCTGGGGTGTGTGGTCAGATCGAAATGCAGCTATATTCAATAGTATTGATCGTTCGGCGGCTTCAACTTTTCAGATGGTGAGTGTATTGCTGCAAGACTTTAGGCAAGCACAATCCAATATGTTGGGGCCTCCAGTTGGTTGTAATTTGGAGAGATGGAGTCCGCCGGCTGGGGGTTTTGTCAAGGTAGATTTTGATGGGGCCACTTTCAAACATAAACAGGTCTGTGGTGTGGGGGTAATCATCCGTGATCAGCATGGTGAGCCGATAGCTGCCTTTTCGGAACAATTCCCGGCATGGGTGGAGGCCGAGTGTATTGAAGCCATTGCGGCTGTCAAGGCGCTAGAGTTTGCAACCGAATTGGGGCTAACCAATATTCATCTAGAAGGAGATTCTTTGACGGTGGTGAAGGCTATCCGAGATGAGAGCAATCTTTTTGCTTCTTTTGGTCATTTTTTACAATATGCAATTTCTTGTTCTAAGCATTTCTTACAGTTTAGAATCTCGCATGTGAGGCGAACTGGCAACCTTTTGGCGCATCTCTTGGCCCAAATGGCAAAGGATGCTTCAGCCAAGCATGTGTGGCTTGCTGAGGTCCCTGCCAATTTGGTGAATTTGTTGCTGAATGATATTCATAGTCTGTAGGGGGGACTTCCCTCTACCCTCTAAAAAATAAAAAAATAAAAAACTTTATATAGTTTTTTATGCATATATTTAAAGACACGCATTAATAAGCTTTTAAGTTTTAATCATAGTTAAGACAATCAAAAATGCTAGAGACCCCAAAAATTCTACTAAAAGTTTTACCAAATGTCTCACATGGGTGTGGGACCCACATTGTGTGGATCTGTGAGACATTTGGTAAAACTTTTGGTAAAATATTTGGGGTCTCTAGCATTTCTCTAAGACAATTATTATCAAATCAGACAATGCTTTTTGTAATGAAGTACAATACTGAATTATTCTGAATAACTAATCGTCATTGCAATCATCTACAAATGGAAAAACTAATCATCAATGCATTGATTAGCCTTAATTGTTAGAGTAATGACTAAACGGAAAATTATTCAATATTTATGAAAAAATAAATCTATGTGCATAGAAATTAAGAAGGTTGTGTCTCATTTTATGTTTGAGTTTTATATTTTTATCATTATTGCTACTAGAACATTGCTAAGTGGTATTCTAAATTAGTAATTATTGATTTAAACTATAAGATCCATTATTTTTATATTAGAATTATGAGAGACAATTGATCTTGTATTTAACTTGTAAATGAAAAGAAACAATATTCTAACAGCATTGAAGCTCCGTTTGGGAAGTGGGTTGACTTTTTGACTTTTTTAGCCTGTGGCTAAAAAGTCTGGCTTAGGAAGGGCTTTTGGCTTTTTTAGATTTTTTTTGTGAGAAAAAGAATATAATGATTATGGGTTGGATGTGATGTTTTGTCTTATTAGACTAAAAAATTTATTTTATTTTTTGTGACTATTTTAGCTAAAAAAGCCTCTAAACCAACTTTCCAAACGGAACTTGAATAATTTTCCAAAGAAACAATACTCTAACAGCATTGAATAATTTTCCATGACTAGACATATATATCATTCTATTATCTTAGTATTTAGGAAAGAGGACATCAAATGTAGTTGTGATTTGTTAGCTAACAGTGTACTGCCGTCTTGTCTGATAATAGAGGATTAGGAAACGTACAATTATTTAAATATTAAAAATTATAATGTGAAAACATAAATTAAGAACCCATAAAAATAAGATAAATTTATATACATCAACATAATAGAATATGGGACATGAAAAATTAAATGAATTGCAACAAAATGAGACTAAACATTCTTATTTTAAAATTTATTCATTTTAACTTGAATTATCAAGTAAGACTTTTTTTTTTTTTTTTTTTCTTTCTAATATGTGAGATGTTGGGCTATAGAGTGATGGTTAGTAGTGATTATGGTTAGAAATAAAGAAAAATTAGATTTTGTAATCATGGGAATGGAAGAGACATATGCATTAAGAAAATTTTTCATTTTAGTATTGTGTTTTTTTAACGGATAGAGAATCGATCATAAAATCAATTATACAAAACAATTATAACATATATGTATGTTATAATTATTTTGATTGGTTATGTGATATACAGTAAGAGACGGATGTATCTTTTATTTTTATTGTTCAAAATGCTACAAAGTCTTTTTTTTTTGGGAAATATTAGGGAAATTACAAAAATTAAAATTAAAATTAAAAAAAAATCATAAAACAAAAAAAGTTTTGGATTGTTTGGAAATTGGAACCATGTGAACCATATTCCCTACCTTACTAGTAGTACTAGAAGAAAAGCCCGCATACGCCCTTTTTCGTGCATTTTCGGAAGGAAGAAAAAAAATAATTTTTTGTTGTTGTTGTTGTTGTTGTTGTTTTTGAGTCTGGCTTTGGTCCAGTTCATCATCGGACTGGACCGTGCTGTTGGGCCCGTGGGGCCCACCACGGGTCCTGTTGTGAAAATCTGAACCGTCAATATGTAAAACTCGTCGAGTACTATATGCCTGTAAAAAATCACGTTGATCGGATATCGATAGCTATGTGATCAAATCCATTCTGTATAAAAAAAAAATGGACGGTGAATAAATTAACAGTTGATAAAAAAATGTTTTGATCACATAACTATCGATATCCGATCAACGTGATTTTTCACTGGCATATAGTACTCGACGAGTTCTACACATTCAACGGTTCAGATTTTTAAAACGGGACCCGTGATGGGCCTCCACGGGCTCAACAGCACTGTCCAGTCCGATGGTGAACTAGACCAAAGCCACGCCTTTTTTTTTAAATGTGTAAAAATGTAAAGTAATGGTGTGACTCACATAAATATAAATTGATTTTTTTTCTAATTGTCAAATTAGCATATAAGTTATCATTTGGCCAAAAAAAAAAAATAGTTGAGTTTGTAGAGTTTGGGATCTTTTTTTTAAGTCAAGATTAAAAAGTTCGTTTAAATTAATTTTTAATTTTTTTTAAAAAATAATTATAATTTAAATATAATATTTTATCTTATTAAATTTTTAATTATTATAAAAAATTATAAAAAAAATAAATATGATATTTTATAATATTTTTATTTTTTTAATTAAAATATATAGTTAACAGACGTACTAACTATTTTATTCCCAACCTAACGCATTCCAACCCACGTAGCTAAAGGAGCCAGTCAATGAGCCAAACTGTTCCTCCATTCCATTCCATCCCTCTCCATCTCTTTCCATCTCTCTCTCTCTCTCTCTCTCTCTCTCTCTCTAAAGCACACTCTTTATTTCTCTCTCTACACTGCTCTGAAGGCACTGAATCAATCTTCTTCTCCTCATCATCACCATCTCTCTACCCTTCTCAAGCATTCAACCAACAGGTACTTCTCACAATTTATTACTTATTGGGTCTTTCGAATTAAAAAAATGCGAGCTTGAGAATGTTCTGTATGAGTCACACATGCATTGATTATCAAATCATTGCTTAGTTAATTCATACAAAGTTGTCACATTTATGTTAGGTAATTTGATATTTTATTTTTTTATTCTTTAATTTTTCTCGAATGATCACCCATTACGATACTCATTGATGTGGCAGTTCAGTATTTGAATTTTGAAAGATTCTTTTTTTTGTCAAAATTTTATTTTATTTTGCTTTTTAACACAATTATTGCTTGAATTACTAGTATATTTATATTTTCTATTCAATTCATTGTTCTGGGTTTTAATTTTTTAATTTTGTACATTTAGGTTCCAACGGTTGTTTGAGAGATCTAATGCTCGCTTTCCTCTGTTAGCTGTAGTCGAATGGTCTTTCCTCACAAACTCATAAATTTTTTAAATTTTATTTATTTTTTGTTATAATTTTTTTTTTTAAAAATTAGGGTTTTTTGAGAAATGCCAATGTGGGTAATTTTTATTCCAATTTTGATCATGATATGTATGCACATTCATACATCCTCTAATTTCCCCATGCATATTTCCTAAATTTTGAGCTTGTTTAATTATTGATATATTTTGAGCAATCGGTATTAACTCTTAGGGTTTTGGGCTTCGGTCAACTGTCATTTGGTAAATCTGAAAATTTGTGGTGTGAAAAGCATTACTGTCAATAGGTAACCTTTTACTAACTTCAATTTCTTCTTTAGTGAAGTTTGGTCTTTAATTGAAGTTGTACATCTGTTTTGTTGCTCATTATCCAGATTTCAGAAATCAATTATCAGATGGGGACTTAGTTTTTCTTAATTATCTACAATATGCAAGACTACTATGCTAATTTTGTTTGTTTTTCTTGTTTATATTTGCAACTACCACACCCAAATTTGTTGCAGAATCTGTTTTTATGTATATATATATATATTTTTTATATATTTTTTCTAATGAAAAATTGGGAGATAATTTTGTAGTAATACAGGATTGTTGGGATTTCAGTAGAATGGCCATGCAAACAGCAACTCTTCCTATTCCTCCCACTGCTCAAGTGGTTGGAAATGCTTTTGTCGAGCAGTATTACCATATTCTTCACCACTCACCGGAGTTGGTTCACCGGTTTTATCAAGATTCAAGTGTGCTAAGTCGGCCAGAGACCAATGGTGTAATGATGTCGGTGACGACGATGAAAGTAAGTTTATTATAGACTTCTGTTTGAGTTATTGATGTTATCATCTTTAGATAAATTATTTACCAATAAAATTGTAATATGGAGGCATATGCTTTTTTTAATTTTTTATTTTATAGTTTTAATACGTATGTAGATTTAATTTAGTGGTAGCACTTATGGAAGTAATGAGGGAAAATAAATTAAGATGGTTTGCTCATAAACAATAAAGACTGATGATGTACTAGTTAGGAAGGGTGATTTTATCCAAATTGATGGTACTGCTAGGAGGTGAGGAGACTGAAATTATCATGGGATGAGATAATACAGAAAGACATGTTATCTAGTGGTTTAACTAAAATTATGGCTCTTGATTGAGCAAATGGTAAAGCAGTTCATGTATCCAATCCAAGTTGAGTTGAGATGAGGTTTAGTTGTGTTGAGTAACGATATAATTTATTATAGCTGATTATCTTTGGTGGTGATGATACTTTGTTGTACCAAAAGCTATATAAGCACCACAAATATCGCATCCCCTGCTACACTTGGTGTTCTTTTTGCCTGTGCCATCTATTGGCTACCATGTATTGAAATCCTGGAGACAACTTCCCATGTGTTGTTCCAAATTTTCTGATGGCTAAGGCTACTGCTGAAATGTTGGTATGAGGGTCGTGTACATTGTTCTTAAAACATTAAGCCAGTTTGATTCTAGATGGATGCTCACTCAAATTCAGGCTTATTCTTGTTAATATGTTAAGGATGGGGTTTATATTCTCTTAGATTCATTAATAACCAGTGCAACAAAAAGAGCAAAGTAGCTCCAACTTTGCAGAACCACATCCCATGTCAGTTTAGGTCTCTCCTCCTCGAATTTTTTCATTTATGATGATGGTATAATTCTTGTTTATAGTTTCATCTACAGGTGTTTGTTGTATAACATGTCTAAATACTCTTTTAAGTTTTTATAGTGTACACTATTCCTCTGACTCTTTTTTTGGATTTTGTTGATACTTTGAGTGGTTGATCAGTGAATAGGGATATATATCTTCCTCATTTTTGTTTTGCATACACCGGTGGTTCTCCTCAACATTGTATAATGTTGAATGTAACAATTCCTACACCTACTCCACTATAGTTAGTGCACCATAGTTAGTGTTCCATTACCATTATACCTACTCCAATATAGTTAGTGATTTAGTTTAGTGCTCCATTTAGTTTAGTGAGTGCTCCATTTAGTTTAGTGCTCCATTTAGTTTAGTGAGTGCTCCATTTAGTTTAGTGCTCCATTTAGTTCTTATTGCTTAATTAATTATGGCTCCATTGTATCCCATTTCTCTCTATAAAAGAGAGCTCTTGTAAACACATTGTATATATCAATCAATCAATAATATCAATACATTAATTTCCTACATGGTATCAGAGCAATAGGTTAAGCTCTTAGTGTTTTTCGCCTTCCGGCGGGCGGCAACCTTGCCTTGACCGCCGCCGGACCTCTACACATACCTTCAATTCAACCTCAATTAGTTGCTGTTAGGCAGAACATGCCAATTCACTTTGGGTCATCTGCCTCACCTCCAGTGTTTGGTTCTTCCTTGTCTACCAGTTCTCTGTTTAGTTCTTCAACCTCTAGCAGTTCTCTATTTGGTTCTTCAACGGCTAGTAGTTCTGTATTTGGTTCTTCGACGACTCCTAATGTGTTTGGCTCAAGCACTAGTTTGGTCTCAGTTCTTCAGCTTCCTCTTCGGAGACAAACTCCATTAGCACCAGTGGTGCCACTTCAAGCTTATTTAATTCCACTTGGCAGCCCACCAAGCCTTCATTTAACTCAACATTTAGTTCTGCGGCTCCGTCAACTGGGTTCTCCTTTGGAGCATCCTCGGTTTCTGTTGCTGCTACCAACAGTGCCCCTATGGTGTTTGGATCATCCATTCCTACTAGTGGCTCATTGGATTCCATTTTCATGTTCACTTCAGCTGCTTCTACTGCTACTGCCTCTTCCCAAGCACAGCCCGTGTTTGGTAGTGCTGTTCCTGTCTTCACGGCTGCCTCAGGTAATGGTGATCAGATGAGCATGGAGGATAGCATGGCTGAGAACCCAGTACAGGCATCCATCATGCCTGCAGTTCCGGTATTTGGTCAACCGCCCATCTTAGCAGTCCGCATGTAGTGGGTAATTATTCCAACTGGCACAGGAGCAGCAGCAAGAGCAAGATAAAGCTTATTTACCTTTTTCTCTCTGATTTTTCCATGAAAAACAGAACAGTACTCCTTAGTTCTAGCTAACACAACACAGCCTTGTACAATTATCAATCTGATGGGTAGTCTTCAATGGCTCTGCAAAGCAAAGCCCAAGGCACGAGTAGCAAATGGTGCACAACTTTCTTCAATATTGTCTGTAGTTCCTCCAACAGATGTACCCGCTGGTTTGTCTAGAACAACATGGGATTCAGATACAGCTATAATTCTGGATCTCCAGTCAATTTCATAGCACCTTGGAAAGCGTTTTGGGTGTACATGCACCCTTAAAACTGCTGGAGCTGTGGCTTCCTTATATATCCTAAATTCCTCTGCCGTTGCGGTTGGAGGCAGATCTGGATATACAAGGGTATAATATATGGCTGCAAAAGCTGCTTCCATTAGTTTGTCGGGATTTGGATCTGGGGGGCCATTTGGCTTTGATTTCTTCTCCAAGAATTGGAATACTCAGAAAAAGAAATCTGGGTCATCCAAAAAGAGAAAGCAATTGTAGTAATGTCACCAACCTATTTTATTCATGCCAGGGATCAAACCCGATCACCATTTTACCAAAAAAAAAAAAAAAAAAAAAAAACAACCACAACCCATAACCACCACAAACAACCAGCCTCACTTCTTCGCCTCTTCAGCTGTTCGCTTCCTCTTGCCTTTGTCTTGGGCCTCCCTTGCCGGTGTTGCCTCCGGGTTTCCCACACCGCCGAGCACGTTAACTTCCCGTTGCTCCTCAACCGTTACATATGGCGCCCCTCCAAATCTGAGCATCACGGTGGCCTTCCGCTTCAGTTCCTTGTTTTCTGCCTTCAGCCCACATATCTCTGCTCGGGCATCCGTATACATGCGCTGGAGCAGAGCCAGTTGAGCTTTTACCTGCTGCACCTCATTTGTTCTACTCTGAAGCCGGTGCGACAGGTTGTTAACCGCAGTCATGGTCTCAACACATGACCTTAATGTATAATAATTGGCCTCAATATCAGATTGAGCAGCCATTATCTGCTCAACTGCCACCATCGGATAGTTCAACGGTGCAAAACCAGGGGGGCTTGGTCCAAGGGCACTTGGTTGCGGTTCCAGGGCAACTGCCCCGGTTATCTCTCTTGTGCACTCATTGAGGTCGGGAAAGAGAGTAAGACCCCGGGAAGAAGAAGCTATGTTCTGGGTAGCTGAACGGGAAGATGAGGCCATATTCAGGGTTGGTTGCAGCGTGTTACAGAGTATCTCTCAGAAGTGTTACAGAGTATCTCTCTCAGCAAAAACAAAGAGGTTTTCAGAGGTTTTCAGCAAGTGTTTTGTTCTGTCTAAGCCTCAGCCTCCGTCTTCGTTAAATAGCCACAACAGCCACGCGTATCGCGCGCTGCTCGGCGCCAGACGACAAATCGGCGCGCCTTTTGATGGCTCGCCTTTTAATGGCTGTCGGGCACACCTTTTGATGGCACGCCTTTTTATGGCACGCCTTTTGATAAGATTGGGCACGCCTTTTGAGGGTCCGACAAGACTCTGTAAACTGTCCCGACATTGATTCCGGTTAGCTCTTATATGGGTCCGACTCCCGACATTGATTCCGGTTAGCTCCTATATCGGTCCGACATGACCCAGTAAACTGTTTTCTACAACGGTCCGACATGACCCAGTAAACTGTTTTCTACATCGGTCCGACATGACCCAGTAAACTGTTTTCTACAACGGTCCGATATGACCCAGTAAACTGTTTTCTACAACGGTCCGACATGACCCAGTAAACTGTTTTCTACAACGGTCCGACATGACCCAGTAAACTGTTTTCTACATCGGTCCGACATGACCCAGTAAACTGTTTTTCTACAACGGTCCGACATGACCCAGTAAACTGTTTTCTACATTGGTCCGATATGACCCCATAAACTATCTTCTACAACGGTCCGACATGACCCCATAAACTGTCTTCTACAACGGTCTGACACGACCATAAAGTGTCTCCTATCTACTTTTATTTGTCAGCTTATTTTTCTTGTTTTGTTACTCTCTCCAAACTCAAGTTGGTTAGTTCCTAACCCCCTTGAGTTTGAGGGGGGCTGTTGAATGTAACAATTCCTACACCTACTCCACTATAGTTAGTGCACCATAGTTAGTGTTCCATTACCATTATACCTACTCCAATATAGTTAGTGATTTAGTTTAGTGCTCCATTTAGTTTAGTGAGTGCTCCATTTAGTTTAGTGCTCCATTTAGTTTAGTGAGTGCTCCATTTAGTTTAGTGCTCCATTTAGTTCTTATTGCTTAATTAATTATGGCTCCATTGTATCCCATTTCTCTCTATAAAAGAGAGCTCTTGTAAACACATTGTATATATCAATCAATCAATAATATCAATACATTAATTTCCTACATATAATTTAGTAAATAGTGTCTTTCTTGTTAATAACTCAATTCTGATTATACATCCATTCATTCGAGCAGGGCATCAATGACAAGATTTGTTCCTTCGATTACAAGAACTACAAGGCAGAGATAAAGACTGCAGATGCTCAGGAGTCTTTCAAGGATGGGGTGATTGTTCTAGTCACTGGGTGCTTAACTGGAACAGACAACATAAGAAGGAAATTCGGACAAACTTTTTTCCTTGCTCCACAAGACAAAGGGTACTTTGTCTTGAATGATGTTTTTAGGTATATGGAAGATAGTGATCCATTGGAAAGTAATAAGGTGACAGTTAATGGAATGCATGAGGCCCCATTAGCTCCCCAGATGCCTGATCCAGGTAAGATGTACTTTGGATTTTCTTGTTCAATTAATTTGAAATTATGAGAAAAGCTTTTGGCATCATCTTCATTTTTGTTTCTAGAGTCTGTTCATGTTTTTGATCCTCCAATGGTGGAGGATTCTACAACTTCTCTCATAGAGGAGGTTCAAAATGTTGAAGAGAAAGCTCATGATCCAATGGACAATGAGAGACAATTGTTTTATGAGAAAGAAGTGATTGTGGATCCTGAACCTCTTTCAAACAAGAATCACCTCCCTGCAGTTACAGAATCAGCTTCATCTACTGCCCAAGAGGATACTCCAAAGAAGTCTTACGCGTCAATTGTAAGTTCACAAACAAAGAAAGGGGGTTCAGGGACTATTAAAGTTTATGTACCAGCTAATACTTCCAGAGTGGCTCATACAAAGACTCTGAAACAGACTCTGGGTTCAGTAGCACATGCTCCAATGCCTGAAGCATTGTCACCTAGTGCTTCTGGTAGTGTCAATGCCCTTGAAAGTGGGAATGCTCAGGAGGAAGGTAGTGATGCTTTTTATTACTTGCTGTTTCAAACGACAGAGTGACCCTCTGTTTAAAAACACTGATGCTTTTTATTACTTGTAGTTTAAACAGTGTGGCCTTCACTTCTCAAAAACTTGTTTTGTTGAAGACACATATACATGAAAACAAAATTTTGTGCATCTATTCTTTTATGCCAAAACGAAATCATATTTGAGATGTGAAGACTGTGTTGGAATGATTTGGTATCATGAAACTAGCTCTCCTGTTACTTCTTCCTAACTCTTGCATTAAAATATGTTGCATTTTTTAATAGTTACTTTTACTTTTAATAGTTGAGGGTCACTCCATTTATGTCCGGAACTTGCCTCTAAATGTGACGGTTGCTCAGCTGGAGGTGGAGTTTAAGAAATTTGGACCAATTAAGGAAGGAGGTGTCCAAGTTAGAAGTAACAAGGTCAGATTTATACAAGTGATTTTGTATTATGTATTGTGCTTCATTTGATACAGCAGTTGCTTCAATGACCTTCCATTGAGTTTGTTTTGTTTCTTTCTTGTCCAGCAACAGGGTTTCTGTTTTGGCTTTGTTGAATTTCTAAGTTTGAACTCCATGAATAATGCAATTCAGGTGTGTGTTTAATAAATTATCAACTTCCAATTTTTCTGTTGATTTTCATAAATTTTGGTTAGTATTACTATTAGGATACAAGATTTGTGTTTCTTCTTCATGCGTGTGCAGATATAATTCTTAAGTCCAAAATTAAATCTTTAGCCATACTATTTGGTGCACGTCTTGATTTGGATGCCACTGTCTCCAAACCAGGCAACCCAAAAATTGGTTGCCACATCAGCAAAACACAAAAATGACTAGTTAGATTGAATTTTGCTCCAGTGCAAGTCATGTGAAGAATGATGGTATGGTAAGCACATATTGATTTCTACTTGCCATTGAGGTGTGGCAGCTTCGACGCCAGACGGATACTTTAGCTTGTTAATGTAATCATTAGTGCTTTATTAATTTTAATCCAGCTTGATATGCACAATGCGTTGTTTTCCATGTCCAATATATACATTTCATTTTATGGGGATATTCTATTCCGACCATAGGAGACTTGAGAAGAAGTAAATTTAAAGAAGAGGGTGTGGGTACATATGTTAAAATCTCATACATGGCATGCCATGTCACTATCTCCAAGAACTTTTGACCCACATGGACCAATCTGACATTTCCATGTATTTTAATGTTTCCCTCTGAGGCCAAGCTATGTCAGCCGAGGCTAACATACACCATTCCTTAGCCTCGAGCCTAGACGCCTAGGACCATCCTCTAGTGCACCTCAGCACCATCGGTTCAACTGAGCAACTCTGTATCCGAGCATGTCCCCAAGTCCCTTATCTCCAGTGATATTGCCAAAAAGCATCTTGATTCTCATGTCAGTCCAGGTCAGGAGCAAGGCCTGGGACCTTTGGGGATAAATGGCTTGAGTCTTGACAGCTAGAGTCAAGGGTTTGTTAAGGATCTCATCTTCCTCCAACAAAATACTTACACTTAGAGAAAGAGATCTCCACAAGAGTACAACTCTAGACCATGACAAAGACGGATGGCGTGCTCCTTTCTTTGCTATACTTTAAGAATATTTTAGACTATTGTTATAAGTTATAGCCATGAAGACCTTTTGAAAATTTTGGTATTAAAAATGGCCTTTACCTCCATGATGTCAAGCTAAGGAAAGCGAATCACCTTTCCTCTTGTTTCTACTCAAGCACATGACATGGTGCATTCAGGTGAACTGTCATCCAAGGCTGGACTCTCCTATAAATAGGTCACCACCCCCATGATTACATACATATAGGGCCCTTCTCCTCCAACCAGTTTGGAGAGTTTGATTCTCTATTTCTACTCTCTTTCCATCCAAGACCGGTTCAACTCCTTTGGCAGGCTTTCTTCATCTATATGTTTATCATAATTTCTCAAAGGGCTCCACAATCAACTTACTCACCCTCTGGGAAAGAGTAGTTCTCACTTTGCATAGTGTCTCCTTAAATGAGTGGCAAGCCTCCCTCTGACACCCACTCAGTCTTAGCCCGTTGTTCAACTGGGGGTTGACCAGCTCAGCTATATGTCTGATAGTCTTTCTAGTATGCATCAGGCCCAACAATTCACATTTGAGAGCTTGTTGGCTTTACAAAGGGGCCACATGATCCCACCACCATCAGCTTAACCCATAACTCTTCCTGCTCTAACTGATTCTGGTTGTGAGCCCTCTATGTTAATCCTCTGCCTCCTAATGGGAGCCACTTAACCAGAGGCCCTACTCCTCTGGTTTCTTGTGGATGGCCTCCATTGTCTTCCCTTAGATTCTCACACAGCTCCTTCCATCAAAGCCTCAACTTACCTGGAATCAAGTTAAGGATCACGTCCGAGCCTTCTTCCAGCAAGAGAGCTCATCAGTCCCCGTGGGCTTCAACCTTGACCTTCATCCAACATCCACCATACCCCCATAAAAATTGTGAATATGCCCTTTTCAGAGGGCATATTCACAATTTTTCCTTTTCTCAAACAAGGCTTATACTTGGTACACTAACCTTCCTTGGGTTCCGTCTCCTCTTGAGAAGACAGTGTCAAGAAGTTCCATGCAAAGCAACATCTATAACAGGGATTTTGCTGTGTCCCGAATTTTCCAAAATATTTGTTTCCCCTCAATTCTGATGGTGGAGATATCAGCAATTGCTAGCTGATTCACATGAAGTGATGGTCTGTGATGTGTAATTTAAGAATAATGTGGTGTTCTAGTAATGAAGTGCTGTTATATTTATTGAGAGAAGCATACCAAGCTGTATTCTGGTAATAATGAATTGCTGCATCCTTGGATATGGAAGTGCCGAACAGGCTTGCAAAATCACAATGTCGTACGGACTCTTGCGCCCAGTTTCTTTTAACAGCATTACCAAATTTTCATTCGTCTCCAATAGACCAAGCCTTCTGCCAAAAGAAGACATCACTTTACAAATGATCTTTGAGGAAAGTACAACCTTTTCAATTCAGCACTTGGGAGGGTGTCAACCAAAATCTATTTTTCTACCAATTTAGTGAATCCACGTGTGCAAGAAGGGCTTTCTTCCAACTAAATTCCAACCGCTTCTATCGGTCATACCACTTGGGAGTAAATCAATATGTATCGGTCATAGCCGTAGATATGCTCAATATGCAATATATATTCAAGACTTCTCTCCATGCCATGCCCAACTTTTTGATACATATCCCAATATCCTAAGATTTAGGTTTAAGATGATTGATGCTTGGATATGCACCTGCACCCGATACGCATACGAGAGTCCGTGTAAACATAGCTTCTAGGTGCAACTTTCTTCCTTTCCTTCCTTTCTTTTTTTGTTCCCCTTTTAATTGATTTCTTTTCTTTTGTTCTTTGTGGTTCATAATACATATTACACTAGTCAATGAAGATTCTATTAACAAATATGAATATCAGAAAGAAAGTCAAAAAGTAATTGGGGGAGGATAATTTGGTTTTGTATGTTTATCAAATATATATAAATATATTCATATTCTAATATACTAACAAATTCAAAGTAAGGTTTTTTTTTTTTTTTGTTAGTCTCAACACTACATAGCTAAAATATTCTTGATGCACTTTACACTACACAGTTTCATGTCTCTTTAAGCTGGCTTATATTGCATTTGATACTGATATTTTGATCCATGGTATGAAGTTGAGTGTGATCATTCAATGTACATGAACAAAATTATTCTTCTTTTGCCTTTAAAATTGCTATTTATTCCCTTTATTATTTGAGCTTCTTCTCGAAGTCAACAAATACAATCTGTGTTTCTGGGTTTGGATGGCTGATATAGTTTTGGTATGCCATTAAGCTGACATTTATGTGAAACTTTGCTTGCTTGTCCTAGCAATCAAATGTCTGTTAACTGCAGAACCGTTGGCCATTTTTTTATGCTAACTTTAATTTATAACTTTCAGATAGCTTATTTGTTTGATAATATGGAAATATGATTTCAGGCTTCACCCATTTCTATTGAGGGCAGGCAAGCTGTTGTTGAGATAAAGAGAACTACCACTCGAGGCAAGTGAAAGTTTATCAGCTTTTTGATAATTTTTTTCCTCTGTTATTTCCAGTGTAAAAAAATTGACAGTTAATTTATAATCTATTAAAAAAATATGAAAAGTCATAAAAGGCAAAACTTGTTGATGGTTGACTGTTGGTTAAGAACTTGAAATGATAGTTTTGGATGCTGCTGGTTCTTGCAGTTGGCAGTGGGAGAGGTAGGTTTCCTCCTGTGAGAGGAGGGTTTCGAAGCGATAGTTTTAGGGGCCACAGAAACTTTGCTGGTGGACGGGGCTATGGAAGAAATGAATTTGGGAACCGGGGTGACTTTTCAGGCCGAGGTAGAGGTCCAGGTGGACGCAGTGGAGAAGGTTATCAGCAAGGAAGAGGGAGAGGTGGTCATCGAGGTGAATTTAATCAGAATGCCGTTTCAGCGTGAAGAAGTGCGTGTAGAGATTTTTTGACACCAATTTTTGCCAAGTGTTGTTTTTCTTGCCATGATCAACACTTGAAAGTTAATGACTTAATCGTAGCGACTTCATCAGAAAGTTAAGAAGGTTTCTGACTCTTGAGTCGGGGTTGGCTGGAGAAAGGCATTCGCTGTAGTTTCACGTAATTCTTTTCTAAAGAATTTTGTGTAGGGTGGTGGCCTTTCCTCACAGGGTAGATTGTAACTCTACCGAATCTTCATGTCATTTTCTGGTTTATGATAGTTAGTAATTCTCTCATTGAAGTTTAGAAATTGTAGATCTAAACTGTTCAGTAGATAACGATGGATATCATATGGGTTTTTGTTTTTTGCAGTTGCTTTTGTTTTCTTATGATGATGACAAACCTTGCTTGATTTAGACTAGGTCAGTCAACGGATTAGATTTAATCTCAGAATCCGATCTGAAAAAAAATCAAAATCCTTTAATATTTGTCTCGAAAATCCGACAGCTAATAATGTGTGATATTGTGAAGCTTGTGAGTGAATACCAGGGGGGTTTGAAATGTTTGAAATCTTTTACCTGTGTCAAGTTTTAATTTTTAAATATTAAAATTTATTAGTAGTTTATTTAATAAGTTTTAATTATCATAGTACCTTTTCGATAATAAATTCACTTATTAAGACTTATATGTAAATTCTCTTTTTTATTTTTTGAGTTTGGTCTTTCTTGTAACGATCTTACTCCGTGTATGTTTTTATTTATTTATTACAATAGCGTGTTATTAAAGTATATAATTTAATGATTTGAGTTAAAATCGAAATAAAATTATATTAAAGTCAGACAACTTGAAATAAAGTAGCTTGTTTCACTTTTTTTATTATAGAGAAATCTCTAATTTTTTTAGTTGAGTTGTGTATAAAAGGAAATAAAATAATTGGTATAATAATACAACATCAAGTGCAATAATACAAGGCAACAATTAAATTTTAAAAAAATTTAAAAACAAGTGTGACTTATATGTATTTTTAAATAATATAAATAAAATATAAATATTTTTAATACTCAAGTTGAGGAGTCAAACACCAGTCCCGCTCTGCTTCGCTGCCAACCCACTTGGGTGAGAATGAATAAAAAAAAATTAAATAATTTATACTTCTAAGACTACCATAATATATATGGATAAAAATTATACTATGATATGAGATTACGTGTCATTTTTTTTTTTTTTTTTTTTATTTCAATCATTTGTTTAGCCTATCGGTCAAAGTAGTATTTAACGTCCGACTTTTCTTAAGGGGTTCCAAGTAAAAACTTGAATTTTATGTTATTTGAAGTGACTGATCATAAATTATGTTGGTTTGTTTTTTAAAATTTATATTTAAAATGTTATAAATTAATTTGATTAAAATAAATATTATTTTTATAAAATTTTATTTTTTGGAAGAACAAAAATAATTTTTTAAAATTTAAAAATATATTTTTTGATTTTGATTTTTATCAAATTAATTTATATTTTTTAAAATAAATCTAAAATAATTTTAAAAAAATCAAATCAAACCTGACGCATGTCATTTTTTAAAATGATGGGGTGGTTACAGATAATAGAATGGGCTGGGAATGAATTAAGATTTTTTATGTTTTTTTATCAATAATAATTTTATTGTGATAATTTTATTATTTAAGTTAAAAATTAAAATGACATCATTTTGAAATAAGTAATTTATAATAAAAAATATATTTTAATATTATTTAACTTTAATTTTGAACTTATGCTGGTGAATAATAATCTTTACTAACATGTCTTTCATGAAACAAAATAATGATTGAGAAAACATATCTAATTTTTAAAAGAGATATGTTGCATTTCCTAATTCAGATCTTTTAAATTTATCCCTAATAACATGATTAAAATTTATGTGAAGCAATTTCATACTCTCATATTTTTTTCTCTTAATTTCACATTATTGAGGGTGAAATTGAAGGGATAAAATAAAGGGGATAAATAATTTTTCTTCTTAAAAAAAATATTATATTATAAAAAAAAATTACAAATAAAATATAAATTAAAAGGCGCTCAGATGTGAAAGTCATTTTTAAATCTTCTTTAATATTTTATCTAAAAGGACGCGATTAGACAATACCTTCGACTTCACCACCACTCTTGTTTCGTGTAATCTTAGATATCATGAAAAAAATATTATAAAAATAATCATAAAAAATTTTTCATCATAAGATTATACATACACAAAAATACCACACACTAATTAAAAAATAAAAAATCTCCATAAAACATTTCATAATTTTTTTTTTTTTTTGATGATCCTTACTATTATTCCTCTTGTTTCACTTTCATCTTCCATCTCTCTCTCTTCTTCATTCTCTGTGTTCAGAGCCGACAATACCTTCGGCTTCGGCTTCAGATTCGCTCCGGCGGAGGGACGAAGAAGACTGGCCACCGAACCCATCGCCAAGGACGCTGCCATACGGCGGCGCGGCGACCCCGGTCTCCATCTGGGAGTCGGACAAACGGCTTTCCTTGTTTTCTTTGCAGCAACCCGAGTCTCTCTCTTCATCCCTTCTCTCTGTTCCTCCTCCTCCGCGATCACCACCACTGACAGCGGCACTGTCTACCAAGACTGCCACAAGCACACCTCCGCCGTCTATACCCTCAAAGTAGTCCACGGCGACATCGCGTTTGATCGACGATTCCGCCAAGAAACAAGTCGCTAGGTGGTGGATTGATATGGACTCCGCCGCTGCTCAGTCGTACACCGTGATAGAAAACCCCTTCTCTCTCTCTCTCTCTCAACATATTTGGATCTGAGTAACTCCATAACTATACACATTCATTCATGCATGCATGTATGTATATATGTGTGTGCGTTAATCTGGAACTTTGGTGATGGTGATGATGATGATGAAACAGATTGTAACAGATTAAAAAAATTTGACAGATAGGATTTGAACAGATCGAGGTTTAGCGTATTTCAATCACAAAAATTTAAATTTCAATAGATAAAAAATATATATAAAATGACTTTTTACAGATAAAAAGATAAATCGATAGAAAAATTAGGGTTGTAAAATTCAACAAATAGAAAATAAGTTTGAATTTCAACCCTTAAAAAAATGAAAACAAAAATCTTTACAGATAAAGAAAGATAAGACAAATTTTAACACAAATAGAAATTTTAACAGATAAAAAAAAATAAGACAAGAATTTCAATAGATAGACAAAATAAATTGAATAAATAGAAAAAAAAATTAAACAGGTAGAAAGTTTTTTTGAACAGGTAAATATAAATTTTAATGGATAATTAACAAAAAATCAACGGATAAAAAAATTAACAAATAAATTAAAAGGTAAAATTGAAATAAAATATCTTCTAAAATCAAAGAAATGACTTTTTATCAAACTATTTTATAAATGAAGATTTTTCACTAATAAAAAATATTCATTTAGCCTAATAGCTTATAAATATTTCAATAATTTTTTCAAAATTTTTAACAAATAACATAAAAGAAAAATAAAAAAGTGCAGTACACGCGCTTGGCGCGAAGCTAGATTGGTGGCAAAACGTTGTAGATACGTATGACGCGATGGGGTTTCTCATTAATAGCCGGACACGTCGCCTTCAGCAAGTTGGTGCTTGCTTAGCTGTTGATCTGCAACCACGTTGAGACACGTGTATCCAACAACTACTTTTATACGCGTGGCAGTTACCCAGATGACTCGTACCCATTTGAAAAAAAGTGCAAGTTGATCCTCTTGGGGTCCAGCCCTGATCTCAGATCCTTGATTTTTTTGTTTTCTTATTACTTTGCTTTGTTGTTTGGGAGATTCCTCTTGGCCCAACTTGACATTAAAAATAGTCTTCAAAAACATACCACTTTGTTTAATTAAACTATACAATACTGATTAATCTAACTTTTGTTAGGGTCAAAAGAAATCTAAATTATCTCATCTAGATACAAATATAAAATCCTTATACCTTAGAGAGAGTTGTGGTGGGGAAAATTTTAATGGGTGTATCTAGATTTTCTTGGGAGTTGGTTAAGAAAATGTAAAGTATGATTACTTTGTTTTAAACTTTAAAAGTTAAGTTTTTGAGGAAAGAAGAGAGGAGTTAAGAGAGGGGAGGGGGAATAGAGTCATGGGGTAAAATAATAAAGTGCGAAATAATGTGTGTAAAAAAATTCAATGAATTACCCTTGGCTTGTGTTTGGGGTCAAATTGATCCATGCCGCATGGCATTTTAAATTGGATTAATGTGGGAAATGGTAAATAATTCAGGGATAAAGTGGATAATCTACTTTCAAGGACTAAATTGAAAAAAAAAAAAAATTATAATTTAAGAGGCAAAAGTGTAATTTATCTTTTAAAAAAATAAATAATGTTAGACATTTTAAAAATTCTACTAAAATTTCTATCATGGGTGTGTGATCCTCATTATGTGGATATCATATAAATCTTACACTCATATAAAATATTGGGTGACTTATTTATAAGTCATTTTTCAGACACTTATGGTGGGTTAAGTCCTGTGTAATTTCTTATAGAGTCTCAAATCCTATTTAGATAGGAATGTATTTCACAAGATCCTATATAAACGTAACTTGACGTGACACTTACATAAACATAACGTGACGTGACACTTACATAAACGTAACATAACGTGTCACGTTACGTTTCGCAAACTTAATGAGTTTTTATTTTTTTAAATTAAATGTGAAAATGTTACTGGTTTATGTTGGTGTCACGTTACGTTACGTTTATGTAGATATAATCTATGGGAAATTGAATGTTGCCATAGATCATAAGTGTCACGTTACGTTTATGTCGGTGTCACGTTACGTTACATTTATGTAAATATGATCTATGGTAACATGCAATTTCCTACCATATATAGGAAATTGCATGTTACCATAGATCATAGGTGTCACGTTATATTTATGTAGGTGTCACGTTACGTTACGTTACGTTACGTTACGTTACGTTACGTTTATATAGGTGTCACGTTACGTTACGTTTATATAGATATGATCTATGGTAACATTCAATTTCCTATATATGATTTTACTATTATTTATGATATTAACAACTAATATTGAGGATAAATATGTCAACAAACTTCCCACAGGACTTATGAGAATATAAATAGGACTATATGTAGGACTATATATAGTATAAGTCTCCTTAATAGGACTTATAAATAATTTTTTTAAAAATATTTGATAAAAATTTTAATAAAACTTTTGATATTTTAATATTTTTATTAAAAAAAGAGAAATGTTAAGGATCATGAAAATTTTTTCATGAAAAATTTGTGACCCTTAGATTATCTTGATTAATGTGTGGTGCTTTATTGTAAGTGTAATCTAAAGGTCACAAATCTTTCATGACCATTTTCATGAAAGACTTTTCATGATACCTAGCATTGCTGTTAAAAAAAACGTCTTCCAATCCTAAATGACATGTGGTTACATAATCCATGCGAGGATGCGAGATTTTGAAGTTATCATCGCACTTTAAACAACTAAGGGGTGGTTTGGCATCCCCTAAATAATCCATCTTTTTATATTTTTTCCATCACATCACCTTTCTACTTTTCTGCACATCTTTTTGTGAAAAGACAAAAAATACACTTATTTAGTTCATTCCAAACAACCCCTAAGATACCATTACTGATGGGTGTTAATCTCTCTTAGCGAGTAGCGATACGAACCACACGCCACGACAGTCTTTCGCGTAGCTGAATTTGAACGAGAAAAAATTATTAAGCAGTGTTTTAAGAAATTGATAAAAAGTTAATTTTTTGATTTTTTATAATCTATTTTATTTTTTTATAAATAAAAAATATGAGAGATAATGTGACTCAAAATGTGTAAAAAATTAAAAGTTAACTTTTTTTTTTTACTTTCCAAAAGACCCCTAAATGACCTTGGAGCGTCGTATTTATACGTTTTATTAACCATTATACATTATATTTCTCAAAATTTCTAATTTTTAATATTGGATTTATTTTTAAACCAATTACAGTATTCTTTATACACTACGTGGTCGTGTGAGAAACGAATCCGGATCTTCGGCCGCCCTACCCAACGGCCCTCCCAGCAGCCCTCCAAAACGACGTCGTTTTGGAGATTTTTTTTTTATATTTTTTATGAGAAGAACTTGCCGAAATTTCTTTTTCCCCTTTCCAAAACGACCTCACGGATAGCAATGGTGCATCCAAATCCCGATTAAGAAGTGTTCTCACTCCCCTCTTTGATTCAAAGTTGAAAACTGGCTGATAGATCAAGATTTCAATTTAAAAAGAAAAAAAAAAAAAAAACAGAACAAGGCTCGTTGACTCCGTCCTCTCTCTCTCCAAAAAACACCCACTCATCTCTCTCCTCACTCTTCTTCTCTAATCATTCATTCACTCCATCTTTGCCTGGTATCACAATCCAACTTCACAAATCTGAGATATATATGTGAGTCGTTTTACAAATCTGATATATATATGTATATATACAAAAATCTGAGAAAATCTGAGAAATTTGAATTTTTGTATATATATATATATATAAATGTGAGATATATATATATATATATAAATGTTCAATTTTGATTTATCATTTGGATGTTCATTATATATATATAGATGTTCATTTGGATCTGAGAAATAGACCATTATATATATATATAGATGTTAAATTGGATTTTCTCAAAATCTGGATATATATAAATGTTAGAACAGGTCAAAGAAGACATTGATGAAGAAGAATCAATGAATTCGGGCTAATCGGGTTCTGCAAAACAGATCGAAAAATTGAATAGTGAATGAAAGGGGTTGGGTTTTGAGGTTCTTTGTGATCCTCCACTTCTCAAAGATGGAGAAGAAAGAAAGGACAACGAAGAAGGGGAGAGTCCACGCGTGTTTCAACGGTTGGTTTACTTTGCAGAGAGA
The DNA here is from genome assembly GCA_030407325.1 of Camellia japonica. Lineage (NCBI taxonomy): Eukaryota > Viridiplantae > Streptophyta > Magnoliopsida > Ericales > Theaceae > Camellia > Camellia japonica. The sequence continues at coordinate 17,075,420 of JAPPVO010000002.1, read as the reverse complement.
GAAAGAGAAAACAAAAAGGACAGAGTTGGGTGAAGGGTGGCATCACCAGCAGAACCCATTGTTGATGAAGATGATGAAGCTGATGATGATGTTGAAGATAATGATGTTGTTCAAAATCTGAAGATGAAGGAAAAAAATGTTGATGATGTTGATCTGGATTGAAGATGATGGTGATTTGGATCTGCAAAATTTTGATGTTGATGAACAAATTTTTTTTTTTTTTTTGGTTGATGTTGATGAACCCAGCAGACCCTTGTTGATGTTGATGAACAAATTTTTTTTTTTTTTTGTTGATGATGAACCCAGCAGAAAACCCATTGTTGATGAAGATGATGAAGAAACATTGTTCCTCCCATTGTTGAAGTGAGGAACTTGAGGAACATGATGAACCCAGCAGAACCCATTGTTTTTTTTTTTTTTTTGGAAAAATTGGCCTCAAAACGATGTCGTTTTGGGGGCGCTGCTAGAAAGGGCCGCTGGATAAGGCGGCCGAGGATCCAGATTCGTGAGAAACACCCAATAATTACTCATGACGAGACAGAGACGCGAACTATCGTATGGCGTGGCTCCACAGGCGAGCCCGTCAGCCACGTGTTGAAATTCAGTTCCACCACGTTCCTCTGTTCTGGAAGACAGCTAATGTAATTAGTACTTTTAGAGAGAGAAAGAGAAAAAGAGAGAGACAGAGAGACGTCGCGGCTTTACGATGCCGAGATTTTGTTGCCACTTGGCAGGTTAATCCAGTTCCACGTACTACGACCGACACGTGTTATGTCGAAAACCCAAACATATTTGACACCTTTCGCAGAGGACGGAGACGCTTGTTTGGCGTCGCCTCAAAACCAGGTTATCATAACCACGTGGTCTGTGTGTGCTCTCTTTTATTACTCGACGTGTCATCTACATGCTCGTTTTCGTTTCCATTATGATGGGTATTTTCGTCATTTCAGTTTCATGGAAATTAAAATCTTCTCTCTTTCCACTTCCTTTTCCTCTTTCTCCTCTCTCCATCTCTCTCTCTCTCTCTCTCTCCATCTCTCTCTCGTTTTTCCTGTCATGGCCGCCGGCGATATTTTCCGGGAAAACAGCAGAAAAATCAGAGGTTGTGATTCGTGGAAACGATGTCAATTTCGTTAAATTCTGTAAATATCGTTAAACCCTTCAATTTTCCTTATCATTTTCCTGAGAAAATCTACTTGTTAATTGAAACAACCCATCTGGGTAATCTCTGATTTGAAAACCATCGTTCATCGTTGTATAGAAATGGGTGAAGCTCAAAATAATCATATAACCCCGCAGAAGAACGGTCACCCGAGAGATCCAATGCAAAGATTTATACCCAGGAATTATTTTCCGAGAAAATTAACAGCAGATGAGGAGGAAGAGGAGGAAGAGGAAGAGATAGAGCTGAGTCTTGGGCTTTCGTTGAATGGTCGATTTGGGATTGACCCAAAGAGGGCAAATACGATGCTAACTCGTTCATCTTCCATATCAGACTTCATGTTGAACACCACCACCACGGACCACAACAACACGAAGGCGGCGCGTGTGGCAGAAGGGATGGCGTATGCGCCGCTGATAAGGACGTGTTCGCTTCCTACGGAGACAGAAGAGGAGTGGAGGAAGAGGAAGGAGATTCAGTCGATGAGGCGTATGGAGGCGAAGAGGAAGCGATTGGAGAAGATGAAGAATGTGAGGACTACGGTGGTGAGAGATCAGGTGGGAATAATGATCAGTGGTGTGGAAGCCAATGGTGAAGAGAACGTTGTTAGTCAAGGCCCAGTGGCCGTGAAGGGTTCAACAAGAGGCGGCGGAGCGGACGGGTTGCCACCACAGCCGTCGTCGCAGGGTTCAATTGGGTCCAGAGGGAGTGGGTCTTCTGGGATTTCTGAATCTGAGACTCAACCGACTCAACCCCAAGGTACTGCATTTTTAAAAAAAAAATTTCTTTTCTTCTTTATCTTTCTTCGTCTCACAACATATATGAACTAATTACCGGGTTTAAATACGAGGTAATTTGCTGGATTTAAACCTTAGAATGAAGAAGAAATCAAATTTGTTTGTCCCTCAAAATCATGACTAGGATTTGACCGACTGAGACAAACCCAGTTGGTAGTGAGTTTAGATTACTATGATTTTTTTGTTTACTTGGGCCTCGGCGGGGAACATGCAAATAACACGCTATTTTAGTATTTTTTTTAGTTTTTTAGTTAAAATATGTGGTAAAAAAATTAGTATATTTAGAATGATTTTTTAATTTTTTATCAAAAAAATGTGAAAAAATAGAGAGAAACTGTTTTTTAAAATTTTTTGGTAAAGTTATAGGTTGTTTCATTTTTTTTAAGTGACTTAACACTTGCATGCCAAACTACGCCTTAATAGTCAATAAAATAAAACAAAACACTCCAATCACATTATTCTCTCAATTTTTTTTTATGTATTTTTTGTAAAAATCTATTCACAGACGGGGCCTTAAATGCACCTTATCACTTTATATGAGTTTAGATTATGGTGTGAAATGTGTAATTATTCAGTAATTCTGGAATTAGTTCCGGAGTATCACATAATATTGCTCTCAACAGTCATCCATGTTAGGAGATAAGAGATAACTTGTCATTTGTGAGACTATCAAGTACTAAATTTTGATTTTCAGCTAACCGAGCTCCGACTATTCGATATGTTTCTTGCTGGAAGTATCCTGATCTCATTGATAATGAGTGGGCCAAATAATTCAATCGGGTAGGTAGCTGAACCATACCACATAGTTCTAAAAGAATGAAAGTTGCAAGAAAGGCAGCAGCAATATACTAGAAAGAACTTTTTCAATATTGCCCATATGCAATCCTTTGTATAGATGTTGGGACATGTGGACGCTAAGATAGAATAGACCTGCTAATAAAGATGATGAGAGGTTATTCCTCTCATAAGGAAAGGATTAAAACCTTCTACTCCCTATGTTAAAAAAGCCTAACTATAGAAGGGTGACCTTTGAGATAGACCCTAAGAGTCGAGGCCCGGAGGCTATATTTTTCTTGTTAGTTCACAAGGATCAAGCACATGTATTCCAAGACTATATAAGCATGTTACATGTACATGAGATGCACTATGTGCTACTTTAGACCTACTAATAATTTTCCTGGTGGAATATGGTACAATTGCTGCTTATTTACTCCTCATCTCTCTAGTTAAACTTTCTATCTTAATTGGTGTAACTTTATGTTTGTGGATCATATTCCTCCTTTCATTATTTTGTGAAATATGGTACAACTGGTTCTTATTTACATTGTTGCCCTTCCTTCTTTGTTACTGTATTTTGTTCAGTTAAACCTGCTATATTTACCATGTGAACACTGCCTAAGCACAAGATCCAGAGTTTTAATTTTAATTTTTATAGTTATTATTTTTTTTAATAAAAAAATGATGGGGTTTGCTGTAAAAGCTAATATATCAGCGGTAAAAGGAACTTATTCATTCGGAATGTGACCTCAAAGAAGAAAAAGGATATGCTTTTGGCAAATAGATATATATGGTTTAGTCCTATGTTACATGGCTAGGATATGAGTATTGATTGTAGGCATCAAACCTCTTAAATCCAATCTTAAGAAATATGGACATGTAATTGAAAATTCTGTACATAGACACATCCTACACGTTTGCATTAATTGCATATTGTATGGCTTATCAAAAAATAAACAAATAACTATGTTGTATATTGTATAATATTGAGACATGCTTTAAATTAAATGGGATCTAGGGGGTTAAAGGGCAATTCTATATCTCATCCATGTAAGACCCTATAATTTTCTTTTACTGTCCAATAAGAAATTCTTCTTCTAACATCCTTTAGAGAGAGAGAGAGAGAGAGAGAGAGAGAGAGAGTTCTGATATTTAATTTGGATTTAAGTATTCAAGTAATCCATATTCTTACCCTCGTTGTTGCTCTATAACCTTTACTACATATTCTTACCCTCTTTGTTGCTCTGTAACCTTTACTTCTTGTTCATTTTTTTTCCTTCTTTTAAATGGTAAATGATTCTTTCAAAAGGTGCCAAAAGGGCCCAACCTGTTCACATCATGAGTATACAAAAGATGGATTTAAAAAAAACACCCATAGAACATCTACAAAAGATAAGTGCCCCATAAATTCAATAAAAGCAAAAGCAGAATTACAATATTTTGCTTCTAACCAAAAAAGGAAGCAGTGTAAAAGTGCCATTTTGAGTTTGAGTCCCCACATACACTTCTTCAAAAGTCCTCTGGTTACACTACTGCTTCCGTAAACTTCGCATTAAAGCATAAATGAGCAACCATTTTTTTTATATACTTCAAGTTACAGTGAAGGATGGTAGTTTAATTTTTTCCTCTCAATAAGGAACTGTTGAGAATGGGATTCAAAGCTAGGCAATTTCAGTGTAGTGCCTGGTACGGTGAGTAAGTCCAAAAATTTGTGCAGCTAGATTTCAACAAATATGCCACTGTGCATTGGTACAGGTGGCACTGCTTGAAGATGAACTTCGATACACAAGTAATGATGGATCCTTTTTTGTATACAAGAAATTGATACTGTTCTAGTGACATTAATTAGTTAGTTAGTTAGTTTATTTATTTATTTGCTTGTTACTCGTTTAAACCAAACTAAATACTGAACTTAAGAGTAGAGTTGGCCTAGTGAGGTACTACCTTATCGGGTGTGATGTCTACATTAGAGTCTTATTGTTAAGTTATGCAACTTTCCTATCCCTATTCCCCTCCTGTATGTTGTTAAAATAAGAATGCAGGTGCATAATACTTCAGAGTAGTTTAGCCCCACAGTTTTGTTGTGGAGTTGACCATGGTGTGTATAAATAAGGTTTCAATAGGACTATGCTTCCAAAGATAATTTCTTTGGTAAGTAAAGTCGTTTAACATGACTATTAAAGGGGAAATCTAATTACTTGAACTTGAAAAGCATATCATCAAATCTTGTTAAAACCAACAAATTCGTAATATTTTGATTAAATGAAACCAAAGTATTAGGACTGTAGACAGAAAGTTTCTTTTAATGTGTGTTTCTTGTAAGCGAGTAGATATCAACATAATTTCTTCTTGATTACCATTAAGTTTGTTTGGGATTATATAAAATCGCTTAACAACTCATCTCAAAGGGCTCCATGCCAAATCTTTAACAGGGCAAGGGGTTTTCTCTTTTAGAAGCCGATTATAACACCCAATGAGCCAGTAAAAGATTATTATATGTAATTAATTTTTTTTTTACTTGTACACGACTGTTTGATTTCCTTATCATCATGTTTTTGTGTCACATTGCAGGGATGAACATATGCACAGAAGATAGAAGCCCCGCCAATGACCAGTCTCTGCCAATGCAGAATGAGCAAAAACCAGTAGTCACCGCCCCTGGAACAGCAACTGGGAAATCAGTCCAGCTTGTGACGGAGAATAACAAAGCCATCACAAGGAATATGATGGCGGATATGCCTTGCGTATCGACACGTGGTGTGGGGCCCAACGGGAAAAGAATTGAAGGTTTTCTATATAGGTATAGGAAAGGAGAGGAGGTGAGAATCGTGTGCGTATGCCATGGCAGCTTTCTCACACCGGCCGAGTTTGTGAAGCATGCAGGTGGTGGTGATGTGGATCACCCTCTCAAGCATATAGTTGTTAGCCCTTCTCCACTCTTGTAATGGCTAATAATGGCCATGCCAACTCTTTTTAACAATATGGTGAGGAACAAACAAGTAGCGCCTTTTGTAATCTTTTCTTCTTTATCTCTTCCAATGTTTGAAAAAATTTCTCATCTTTCAATGGATTGGGAAGCCTTAAGGCATTTACTGAAGCCTTAATGTTGGGAAGGATTAAAAATGGTTATATAGGATAGAAGATATCCTCAGGCATATATGCTAATATAGTATTCTAGTGTGTACCTGGCTTGTTGGGGAGGGAAAATTATTTGGTGGTTTTGAATTTTTATTGGTTAATATAGTGGGACTTGGTATTTTTTGTCGAGATTACGAGAGACAATATAACAAATGTCATGTGTTGAATGGTGTAAAGTATTTGATAGTTTTGGACTAATGTTTCATACTATTCATCACATGATATTTATCATGTTGTCTTTTAAAAAGCATAAAAAAGTATTTTGAATTTTATTATTTTAATCAATAAAAATTAAGTTGGGACATTACATATACATGTCCTAAGACTTTACCATATAATCATATAATTTTTCGTCATTGGGGGGTTGTTAGACAGCGTTTGGTAAATTAATTGGGTTGTATGAGACTCGTTAGTTAACGAGTCTATGATTTGCATACGAGAAGTCATAGGATCAAATTTTGTAGAGTAAATTAATGGTTAAAATTTTCAGTCAATCTTTTCTTTAGGCCACCTTACAATTTAGGCATACTACCAGGCTGAGAGACTACACCTGAAATTTTTTGGGAAAAGGAAAATGGCGAGAGAATGATCTCATTGAATAATTTATATGTGAATTATAATTAATAGTGTTTAGATACAGTTTTATATTATAATTTATTTAAAATATACAACTTATTTAGTTCAAAAAAGTTTCTTTAGTTAGAATTCATAATTTTTTAATTTAATTGAAACTGAGATTTTTTGGGGGTCTTAATTATAATTTGAGGGCATTTTGAATATTTGCAAAAAAAAATAATAATAATTATATGAATTTATCTAATTAAACAGGTTTAACTTTTCTCATAGACCATGAAAAGTTACATGAGAATTATTTTAATTCTTTTAAACTAATAATTTAAAAAATTATAATCATAAATTATCTTCAAAGAGATAAGGTCAAAATGTTTGGCTGATTGAGCTGAGCCAAACCTCTCTCAACAATACAAGTGTTCAATGAGAAACAAGGATGAGAAAAAGAACAATTCTATGTGAAGCCACAAGCGATTGATTCTGAAAGAAAGGACGACCTCAATGCAGCAAATTCATAGGTTGAACTGTTCAACAACCAAACTCCAGTAGCTACAGACACATGAGGTTAACATTCTTCCATATCCCAACTCAGAAAAACATCATCAAAATTTTCGAAACAATATGCTTCATGCAACATATTTCACCTGCGGAGTATAACCAAGCTGATTCGAAAAAGCAATCAGCAGGATTCCTCAGAAACATTCACATTTTTCGGTTTTATTAAAAACAAGAAATCAAAGTGAGATACACGTGTACAACGTGCACCACAAATACCTGCATTCTTCTGCAGACCTTAACCAGGGGCATGACATTGAAAAATGGGGGAAAAAGTATAATACAATTTACATGTGGATTAACTACAATTCATAACTGAATCTAAGAGTATGATAGCCAGCGGATAGAAGAACCAAGAACACTTCTTTTTTCTTTTTTTTTCTTTCTCAGAGAGTGCAAAGCAGAACTTACAATTGGGCTTTTTACCTTCTACACAAACTATGTCAATCCATTGATGCCTCATCAAAGTACCTAACATGAAGGAGGTTGGAGTTGCTTCAGCCGCCGTACAACTTGCTTCATCGTAGGCCTGGTTGAGAGCGAGTCCACTGTACACACCACAGCCAAATGCAAAACTTCCACCAAATCATCATGTGGACCTGCGTCCCATAAACCTGCAGTGAAGAACTCCTTGGCCGTCCCTGTCGCAAGAGCATGCACGCCCACGCAACAATATTAAAGCCATTGCCAAATGATGAAAATGATGGGTCGAGGGCTTTCTTGTCCGAGATTAACTCAAGCAGCACCACTCCGTAGCTATAAACATCAGCCTTGTCTGAAACACGGCATGTCATTGCGTATTCTGGAGCAACATAGCCAAAAGTTCCGGCCACACCTGTAGTGGCATGTGTTTCTGAAGTACCCAGAAGCCTGGCCAATCCAAAGTCGGATAAATATGCATTGTAGTCATCATCTAATAAGATGTTACTAGGCTTGACATCTCGATGGAGGACACGTGGCACACACTGATCGTGAAGGTAGGCTAGTGCACGAGCTATGTCCAAAGCAATTTTGTGAAGTATCCTCCAATCCACAGCACGCGTGGACCTTTCGTGGATGAACTTTTCCAAATTACCACCGGGCAAATAATTATATATTAGGAACATCTCTGTTTCACTGGCATGGTAACCTATTAAGGTCACAAGATTTTGATGGCGAAGCCTCCCGAGGGTTTTGATTTCTGCATCAAATTGTTGAACCCCTTGGAACCGTCCAACTGCAAGCCGTTTTATTGCCACCAGAACTCCTGGAGAAATCTCAGCCTTGTAGGTTGCCCCAAAACCTCCACTCCCAATGCAGTTGCTTGCATTGAAACTCCCAGTGGCCCGCACAACATCCTCGAAAGTCAATGGAACTCCAATAATATCAGTGAAGATGGTAACTTCTTTTCTGACTGAAGACCCACCAACTCTGGACCTTGGGTTCCACTTTCGAGTGTAAAAGAAGAGGACAAGAAGAGCAAGAAGGACTGACAAAATGGCTGCTGCTGAGGTTATGGAAGCAATCTCAATTGAATTGAAACTATTATTTTTCTGGGGTGGGCTTGAAGATGGAGCAGCAGCATAATTTTGTGAATAACCCTGTGGATCTGAAGATGGGGCCGTTAAGGAGTACACATGGCAAGATCCCAGATAAGGGTTTCCAAGAACACTACTGCATTTCATCAAGTTGCTATTCAATGGCAGTGGCCCAGATAAGTTATTGAAGGACACATTGAACGTTGAGAGTGTAGTCACATTGAACAAACTTGAGGGAATCCGCCCCGAGAGCTTATTGTTGTTGAGTAGAAGAACAGTCAGGTTCTTCAAATTCACAAGATCTTTTGGAATCCCACCAGAGAGAGAATTTGATGAAAGTTCAAGCACTTGCAGAGAATTCAACCAGCCCAAGCTTGTAGGGATGGATCCGGTGAGGTTATTACCAGCCAAAGAAAGAAACTTGAGACCACTTATCTGGCCCAGGCTGCTTGGAATTGGACCTTCCAACATGTTCCAACTCAAATTAAGGGCAACTAGAGACGACAAATCCCCAAAACTGGGAGGAATAGTCCCAGTAATTTGATTCCCAGAGGCATCCAAAAGTTTGAGAGATTTGCAAATTGAACCACTCTGAGCTGGAATTTGACCAGAAATTTTGTTGTTGCTGACATTAATAATCACTGAATTCAATACATTGCACTTCTCAAATAGATCTCCAGGAAATGGCCCTGTTAGATTGTTTTCACCAGCAAGAAATGCATAAACAATCAGATCTGCTAATCCGTCAAGTCCAATTGGCATTGACTGCAAGGCACCAGTGAACTTGTTACCACCAAAGTTATGATACACTGCAAGACCACCATCTCCAATAAACGGAAAAACAATTCCAGCCTGTGTTTTATTGGCAAAAAATGACAGGTATGCAGATGGTAAGTCATATGGCTCAAAAGGATATCCACTCAAGGAAGGAATATGGGGGCAAGCACTGTAATTGAATCTAGGAATTGATCCTGACAAGAGATTTCCACTGACATCAAAAACAGTCATACAAGGTACCGGAAGTTTCTCAGTGAGCTCCCCAGTTAGCTTATTCAAGCTCAAATCAAGAATATGCAGATTCTTGCAGCGGCTAAAGTCCTCAGAGATTCCCCCAGTGAAAAGATTCTGGCCAAAGTTCACCATCTCTAAGTTATCGCAAGCACCCCAGTTGCTGGGCAAACTTCCCTCCAAAAGTAACCTTGGTGCCCATATAATCTTGAGCTTTGGAAGTCTCACAATTTCATCCGGAATTCCACCTTCGAAGAAATTAAATTCATCTTTAGGACTAGATTGCTCTAACAACAAATCAGCTTCTGAATAATTAGCCTTTGGAAGAGGATCAAACAAACTTGAGAGTACAAGAACAGATAATTCAGCACAATTTCCAAGGTCACGAGGTATTGGACCACTTAGGCTGTTCCTCGACACATCCAACACTTCAAGCTTAGTCAGCCGACCAAGTTCAACAGGAATAACCTCTTGCAAGAGGTTCGAATACAAGACAAGCGACCGCAACACGCTACAATTTCCCAAACTACTTGTGATCGCACCAACCAGGAAATTACCAGCAAGCTCCAAATGCTCAAGTGTCCCACAATTGTCCGCAATCTCATTTGGAATTGATCCACTAAGTTGATTAAAAGACAAGTAAAGCCCCCTCAAATCTCTAAAAGCACCAACAAACCCCGGGATCGTCCCATTCACTCGATTCCCAGCTAAATTCAAGACTTGCAGATTCCTACAACTTGACAGTGAATGTGGTATCTCCCCTACAATGTTATTAAACCCCAAATTGAGAACCCTCAAACTACTGGAAGCCCCAAAATGAGATGGCAACGACCCAGTTATCGAATTCCCTTCGAGATCAAGAACTTCCAATTTCTCCATACCCCAAATCAAACCAGGAATTCCACCACTCAATTCATTGAAAGGAAGTGATAAAACCCTAAGTTCAGAAAGGTTCCCAATCACCGGAGAAAGCAAACCCACTAATTTTACATTACTATCAAGATAAGTCTCCTAATACCAAACCCATAAAGTGGAAATTGAGCAAATTTAGGGCAAGAGGAAGAGCTCGAAATACCTCCACCAGTGATGTTGAGAGCCACAACCCGAGAATTCGAATCGCAAGCCACACCGAACCACGAACAGTGATCAGAACCACTTGAATTCCAGCTCGCGAGCACTCCAGAAGGGTCTGAGACTGAGGCCTTGAGCTGCAAGAGGGCCGATTTGTCGGAATCGGCGCCGGAAACAACGTTGCAGTAGCTTGAACCAAGACCCAGAAGAGAAGGAACAATTTCAAGGGTTTGTGAAGATGGTACCATTTGATCACAGACCAACCACGACCCATCACTCAAACCCTAAAAGTGTCAAAGAATAACCCTAGAAAAACCCCTCAACCCCTGTCACTCTCTCTCAAATTGTTTAGCGGACAAAAAATGAGGGCTTTTTGGTTCAAAACCCTAACCCTAACCCTAAGTTGGGAGCTCTGTGGCAGAGGAGAGACACAGATAGACAGAGAGAGAGAGAGAGACTCAACAGTGGGTTCTATGAGAAAACGCGTTGTTCTTGTATTCATTTCATTCTTTTACTAGCCACTTTTTGTTTTTGTTTTTGTTGTAGGGGGGTGAGCTTCATAATCTTTTTCTTTTTTTTTTTTTATATTTTTTAAAGATTTAAACTTTTGTGTTTAGATATGAATTTAATATAACATATAAATTAAATGTAATTATATTTTATTTTTTCTTTCAAAATTTCTATTTGTAAATTGTAATTAGGTTATCACAAAGAGACCTCAGTTCGTGATTTTGAAACAATACTCTATCTATTACTTATCCAAAAAACAATACTCTATACCATTTATTACTTAGATCTTATCAAGTTGTCTCTAAAAAATTCAACAATAAATATTAAGTTTCATTGTTTTAATTAATAAATATCAAGTTAAAATATTTTTAACGTATTGGCTATTATAATTAGTCTCATTCTATTTTATTTAGTCTAATGAATTAATTATTACAGTAATTGTTCTAACAAAAAAATCTTCCAATCTAGCTACATTTAGAATCTTGAGAAATCTTTTAAACAAATTGTGTGAATAAATAAATATAATAAAGAAAAACGTTGAAATATATAAATACAAAAATATAGTCAATAAATAATGAAAAGTAACGTTGAAATTAATGCTGTGTTTGGTTGGGAGATTTGGAAAGGGAAAGAGAAAATGTGTGTGAAACTAGGTGAAATGTGAATAAAATACATTTCACCTAACTTTTCCATTTCTCTTTCCAAATCCCTCCTTAAATCCTCCAACCAAACACAGCGTTAGAACACCATATAGACATCCCAAGATTAGTAAATAATTTTTCCATGAAAGACTACACTTGTAGGAATCAAAAGTAAAAATGTTAAACACCTTAAATAATTTATCAAAAATTTTATTAAATTTGGAGTGTGGGTTGTTATGTTAAGAATTTGATAAATGTGTTTGGTAACGTTTACGTTTTTAGTTTATATTTACAAAAATTTTATAAACTGGTTTTTGTTTATTTTTAGAAAAACATAAATTACAAACGCGTTTGGTAATTGACAAAATGCTTAAAATTTTTTAAAAATATAAAAAAGAGTGAGAAATAGAAAGTGGTGGCAAGTGGCGGCGGAAGACGGTGGTAGAAAGTGGTGACGGTGGGTGGCGGGTGGGTGGTAGTGGTGGATAGGTGAGTGACGTGACGGGTGGTGGTGGTGGGTAGGTGAGTGACGGTGGCGGGTGGTGGGTGGTAGCGAGTGGGTGATGGTGGTGGTGGTGGCGGTGGTAAGTGGTGGTGGCGGCAGGTGGGTGGCGAATGGCGGTGGGTGGTAGTGGTGGTGGGTGGTGGTGGTGACCGTGGCGGATTGGTAGCGAGTGGGTGGTGGTGGCGGGCGGTGGGTGGTGGTGGAAGGTGGATGGCGGATGGCGAGTGGTGGTGGGTGGATGGATGGGTGACGGTGGCGGTGGTAGGTGGTAGCGAGTGGGTGGTGGTGGTGTGGCGGCGGTGGTGGTGGCAGGTGGGTGGCGGGTGGTGGTGGGTGGTAGCGGGTGGCGGGTGGTGGTGGGTGGATGGGTGGGTGACGGTGGCGGTGATAGGTGGTAGCGAGTGGATGGTGGTGGTGGTGGTGGTGGTGGTGGTGGTGGTGGTGTGGCAGGTGGTGGTGGGTGATGGTGGTGGTGGTGGTGGTGGTGGGTGGCAGGTGGTTGGTGGTAGTGGGTGGCTGGTGGTGGCAGGTGGGTGGTGGTGATGGTGGTGGTGGTGGTGGTGGTGGGTGGCAGGTGGTTGGTGTAGTGGGTGGCTGGTGGTGGAGGTGGTTGGTGGTAGTGGGTGGCTGGTGGTGGCAGGTGGTGGATGGTGGTGGCAGGTGGGTGGTGAGTGGTGGTGGCAAGTAGGTGACGGTGGTGGCGGGTAGATAGCAGGTGGGATGTGGTAGTGGTGGTGGTGGTGGTGGTGGCAGGTGGTGGCAGGTTAGTAGTGAGTGGTGGTGGGTGGTGGTGGTGGGGGTGGGTGGTGGTGGCGGAAGACGGTGGTGGAAAATGGTGGTGAGTGGTGGCTAGTGTTGGGTGGTAAAAAAAAAAAAAAACTGAAAACTCAAAACGGAAACACATTTTTTTGTTTTTATTTTTTGGCCAAATTTATAAACTGAGACCACTGATTTATAAATCAAAAATTTTACCAAACAAGTTTTTATTTAAGTTTTTAAAAATTTTATAAATATAAACAGAAAACTGAAAACGTAAGTATTACCAAACGGCACCTTTGTATCCTAATTTTGCTGAATCGAAAATCTACGTGGACAGACATCGATTCGACCCACGTGTCAGACATAGAAACAATTTTTTTCTAGTTCAAAAAAAAAAAACTTTTACCCGTAAAACCCAACCGGTTTGGCCGGTAAGTCTCCTTGGTCTGGGCCTTTGACTGGCTGATGCATTTGTAGACCGGCAATGGGCCCCACCGTCAGCATACCCCCAAACAAAAAGACAACCCAACAAAAATATATATATATAATTTTTTTATCACAAGTTATTAATGTTAGATTAATATAATTTTTTTAAGTATAAATTACTTAACAAGTCTTGTAAGATAAATTATTCAAATCATAAAAATAAATCAGTAATGAACCTCTATCGAGCACAATAGTTGTGCTCTTGGCACAATAATAACACTATATTCACATTAATCTCATATATTACTAATTCTCTTGCTATTAATCTTATTAATCAAACAAAGTTTTTGAGTAAATTACACTGATTTTCTCTTAAATTAATTAAAAAATATAGTAAATTTTATAATTGTGATATAATTACATTGATTCTATTTTTAATATTAAACAAATTAAAACTAATGTAAATGATAGAAAGAATTAAACATATATATATATATATTTCAATATAAATATGGTTAATAAATTATTGATAAAAATAAAAATTAAATATTATGAAAATTAAAATTTAAAGAAAATTAAATATAATAATTATTATGTTAAAAATTATGAAATTTATTATATATATATATTTGGTTGGGTTGTGTTTTTGTTTGAGATGTGCTGATGGTGGGGCCCATTGCCGGTCAATAAATGCAACAGCCCGTCAAGGGCCCAGCCCAAGGAGACTCTTACCGGCTAAACCGGTTGGTTTTTACGGGCTAAAAGTTATTTGTTTTTTTGTCTGACACGTGTGCCGACAAGTCCACGTGGATTTTTATGCTTACAGATGTGGTCCTTATAGAAAAATTATTTGGCCATTGTCCTAATTTTATATTTATTAATTAAAATAGTGTGATTTAATATATTTTTTTGTTAAGTTTTTAAGAAATAATTTGATGAAAAGTATTGAGTGATAAATGATATAGATTATATAAAATTTTATCAAAAGTGTCTTATATGGGTGTGAGTCTCACATAAGAGGGTGATTTTAATGATCTAAATAAATATATTTTTTAATTTTTTATGAAAATATGTATAAAATAATAGAGATATAATGTGACTTAAAAAAAATAAAAATTAAATTTTTATAAGAGATGTCAAATAATATCTAAGCGTGGATCCACACATTATAGTGGTAAAAAATTTGGGACCACTAATATTTTTCAAAGAGTATTGCTTGAAAATCACCGACAAATCTCGTTGTCTGTTATAAGAGAGATTATTCGATAATTTTGAAGCAATACTCCATACCATTCATAAAATGACACTTGTTATCTCTCAAAAAAATCAACAAAAGAAAATATTAAACCCCTATTCAACAAATCAAAATTATATTAAAATTATGTCAGGGCACTGCATATATTATTATTTTGGGGGACTTATATGTAGGTCCTAATATGTAGGCTTATTATCTAATAGATCATGTAAGAATTAATGGTATTTTTCATCAAACATTATTAAAAAGCGTAACTAAATGTTAATTTTCAGCGATAGTTTGAAAATTCTCACAAAAAGTCACTAATTATAAATTTTAGCGACAGTTTAAAAAAATCGTCATAAAAAAAGTCACTAATTTTTAATTTTCAGTGATAGTTTGAAAAATTCGTCACAAAAAAATATCATTAATTGCAAGTTTTAGCAATAATTTATAAACATAGTAACAAAATGTCACTAATTTTCAATTTTTAATAACATATGAAAAAATAGTCCAAAAAATTATTTTTAACGACAATTTTACTATAATTTATTTTTAATAAATTTAATAAAAATTAAATTAAATTATTAGCACATATTAATAATTTACCCTATTCCGCCATCAAATAATTTTTTGAGTGGGCCTACTCTTTAACAGTCCAAATTCTTTCGTAAAAGGTCTGTTTGAGTATATGGTACGTTACATCATTTTCCGTGGACATTCTTCATTTCCAAAGATACATAGAACCCAAATTTGAATATTTATAACAAACTTGTTACATATCTTTGTTGAATTACTAAAACTTTTTCACATGATTGTGGTCCACACACGTCTGTAGGTGCATACTCATGTGTGAAGGCGCAGTAATGATTTAGACTTCCACAAAATATCACCCTCATAACCTCCATTCACTTGTGATTGATCCAAGTAAAAAAGAAAAAAAAAAAAAAAAAAATACAAACACATCATTGGTCCACATCACTATGGGGGTGGTGGGAGTCACCCCAAAAGAGGGTCCTAAACATTATTGATTTTCAAGTCACATTTTTATAGCTTTATTAAATATTTTTATACGTATGTAAATATAAATATTTTAATTAAAATTTCTAAAATATTATTTTTGAAAAAATATTATTTTGTATTGTACATCATACGGGTCAACTACTAAATATGTAAGAAAGTTTAATAACATATAACTAGCAGTTGACTTGTGTGATGCACAAGACAATAATTTTTTGTCAAAAATAAATTTTCAAAAATTTTAATTAAATTATTTATATGTATAATGTATGTTTAAATGTATTAAAGCTCCACATAAATGTCGAGCCTATACCCATATGTATAGTTAATAAAAGCAATTAATAAATTTAATAAAAATATATTAAAATTTTGTATAACCACAAATAGAGATGTTTAGTGGTCAATTCAAATTGAGTTTACCATCAAGACGCTTACCAAATTGATCATATCACATTAGAAAAAAGGCCACTCACTGCAAATCAAGAGTATATTTGAATTGATTGTGACTCACCATTCGGATTGGTGCTCAATTCGATTAGCGAGATACATACGCAACTCAATCTATTTCTCACTTTTCTCTTATATTGTGATCGAAACAAATCTCAAATTCAAACATGTATAAATAAAGTGAAAGAGATAGATCTGAGAGATTCGAACAATTTTTTTGAACATGCAAACAAATTTAAAAAAGAATAAAGAGACTTAAGAGAAGAAAATGCACACAGAGACAGAAAGACTTACAATCGCTTAGATCTGAGCGCCACCATCACAGTTGTCACAAATATGAGAGACTTAAGAGTGGAGCAATAAAAAGAGAGGCTTACTATCGCTTAGATCTAAGCACCATCATCACAATCGTCACAAATCTGCTTAGATCTAAGCACCATCATCATAATTGTCACAAATCTAAGAGACTTAATAGTGGAGTGATAAAGAAAGAGGCTTGACGTCACTTAGATCTAAGCACCATCATCACAATTGTCACAAATTTGAGAAACTTAAGAGTGGAGTGGTAAAGAGAAAAGCTTACCGTCACTTAGATCTAAGCACCTTCATTACATTCGTCACAAATCTGAAAAGACTTAATAGTGGAGTGATAAAGAGAGAGACAAATCTGAGCAACCATCATCACAATCGTCACAAATCTAAGCATCATCGTCATCGTCTCACAGATCTTAGCATCATTATCATTTAGCACCATTTCTACTAGAAACAAGACATTTATAGAAGAAAAAGGGTTTCAAGTAAGAGATTGTGTCAGTGTGAGAGAGAGAGACAAGAGGGTTAAAGCATGAGAAAGCGCCATTGCTAGCAAGAGAGAGAGATTGAGAGGACGGTGTTTTTGGGAAGGACAAGAGAGTGAGAGAGATGAATTGAAGAGGCGAGAGGAGATATATCTTAGTCTTGAAAATATAAACCTAATTCAATGAGCCAGTCAAGTCCACACGTGGCCAATGTAGCAACATCTATAAATATTTCATTTTGGTTCGGTTTCGTGAGACTATCTTAAACTACACCCGACCGAATTTAATTCGAAACCGTTCGTAGCATGCTTGAATTGGTCAAATTTGGGTAATTTATTTAGATGATTCAGTTATTTGAACACTTCTAACTAGGAGCATGTATATTTCAAAATATACAGTCAAAGATTTTTTTTAGCAAGAGAGGAGCATATGCTTATATGGAAAATTACAAAAATAAAAAAATAAAATAAAAAAATAAAGAATAATTTCAAATCAGTGGTATGTTCCTTATAATTGCAACATAAATGGAAGAACATGAAATCTTTAGTTGAAAAGACCAAAATAACCTTTTTCATCTTCTTGTCTCCTTGTCAACCTTTATCTACTTACCCTATGCAACTTTGGTGGATGCCACCGGCCACTACGTCAAACTGTCCCTCTGCCATCCCCCACTTTTTCCTTACCATCCCCGTCTCTGTTACCATTGATGCTCAAATAAACCCCCTATCACACTCCTAGAACCACCATCACTTGCCACCACATTATCACCAACTACTACTGAAACCTTCACCCATTATTCCTTTCTCACAATACGACATATAAGAGTTTTAAAAATCAAATATTTTTTATTTTTAAAATTGAAAATTTTGTTGTAAAAAACATTTAAGGACCAATTTCTATCGTCATGAGAATAGTCGCTAAAAGGTCATCTTGAAAAATCAAAATAAGACTTTTAGCAACAAAATTTAAAAATGTCACTAATAAATAGACTTTTAAGGATAAAATAATTTGTTCTAAAAATGATTTATTTTTTTAGACAAAATTTGATTCCAAAAAGATAATAATTCATCACTAATGTTCAATTTTTGTTATTAAAAATATAAAGATGACACTTTTCGCAACAAAATTATTTGACTCTTAAAAAATAATTTTATTCCTAAATTTTGATATCTAAACCTTAATTTTTTGTAATGTCAACTAATATGTTCACCATCAAAACCCTAGCTCACAATCCAAACCAACCCTTCAACCTACGTTACCACAACTCCACCACCCACCATCATCTCAGAAATCCTAAGTGCCATTAGACACCACAACCTTAAACAAAATCCTATGTTTAGTTTGTGAATTTGGAAAGAAATTTGAAAAGGAAAATAGAAAAAGTGTGTAAAATTAAGTAAAATTTATTCATATTTCACCTACCTTTTTCATTTTTCTTTCCAAATCATTCCTCAAATCTCCCAACCAAACACAGTCTTCCTTAAATATCCCAACTAAACACAGTCTCCCAACCAAACATATAGTATAAAAGAGAGAGAAATTCCAAATCTTAGATTTGGATTAGATCTCAAATCTCAAAACCCTAAAATAGATATAAAAAAAAGAAAAAGAGAAAGAGACATGGTTGCTAAGGTTTCGCGATGGTCGTAATTTAGTCGTGATGGTTGCAGACTTGCAATGGTCACAATGGTGGTTGGGATTTCAAAGAGAGTGAAGAAAGCAAAAGAAAGAGGATAGGAGAGGCTCTGGCGATGGCAGGCGAAATTGGGAAATGAGAGGAGAGAAGGAAATCAATCAAGAGAACCACTTTTGATAATTTTACATATTTTTGTCATACCGTTAGAAACTTCCATGTATGTTGTAATTTATTTAATTCTCCCATTACATATCAATAATCTATTCCTCTTTCCATTTTACTGCAATTTTTCCCTGCTTAATCTGGTGCATATCACTTGTCACATTTCTGTAAGATATGGTAATTAAAGTATGAAACCAAAAAAGAGAGTTATTATTGGCCTAATCAGGTTAGCTTAGGTGTTTATTATTTTTTTATATTAAATTTTTTTAATTCAATTATGACTAGCAGATACATTAGATTTTGTTAAGGTTCCATACCTAATAACAAACTAATACTCCTTATGATAAATAAAAATATATATATATATATATTTAAAAAAATTAATAATTTAATATTATTTTTCAAAAAAATAGGATTTTTTACGGTCCAATTACAATGCACCAACAACACTTTTGGTGTATCGTTCCTTGAAAAATACAATAAATAATAAATAAATCGTATTGTGTGGCAAATAAAATTATCAATTCCAGTAAGAAGTAAATATTATTTTTTTATCACATTATATATAGCAAGTAAAAATTACTTCATTTTCTTCTAGTTTTACACATTACTAATAAATTTTCTTCTCATCCAAATTTAACTGTTAATATTGATTAGTGTATGTTATATCAAAATAACCACTGGTGCACCGCAAAAAATGGGACCAATTAGGGGAAAAAAATGATATTATTTCGGATCCAGTGTCACTGCTATGCGTGAAGCACAGCAATAACTGTTGTGCAATCCGTGAAACTCATTTCGGATCCTATTTTAATGATTCGAATCGTTCAAATTTTAAAAAAATATCGAGAACAATATACCTGTAAAAAAATCAAATTGATCAGATATTAATAACATCTTCATCAAATAACATTTGTATTTAGTTTGATACATCCATATTTATTTTTTTATATAAAGATGTGATTTGATGAACATGTTATTGATATCTGATTAATTTAATTTTTTACAAGTATATTGTTCTCGATATTTCCTAAATTTGAACGATTCGGATCATCAAAATAGGATTCAAAATGAGTCTAACAGGTTGCACAACAGTCACTGCTGTGCTTTACACACTACTGGATCCTATTATTTCATGATTAGAAAGAAATTAAAAAATCAAAAAAACAAATTGCCAAATCATCGACAACAATCATGTAATGAGGAGCAAATGTTGTTGTTCCATGTGAAGGCAGAATTGCCAAATCACCATCCAAATATTCAATTCAATTTTTGGCTATTCATGGCAAAGGCTAATTCCAAGAACTTATACATCAAACAGGCTGTTTAGGTCCTTTAAATAAACATATTAATGGCTGATTAATCATATTCTAAAACTTCAACATCAAACAGCCTATTTGATCCAACAACATGAGAAAAATTAGCAAAATTTTTGACAGGTTGTGTTAAATAAAAGTATTCCTATATAGATTATTGAAGAAATAATCTTCTTTTATACCAAACATGCCTCTCATATGATTGCATTTTGCACATAGACATGACTTCAAATTGTACAACAAAATCAAAAAGGAAAGAAAATTAATTCTTGCATCTAATTATCCAATTAACATAGATGAGGAGTATATAAGATTCTTTCTATTTTTTTTTTTTTGGGAGGGTGAAAAGGAATTTTCTCAAAGGAAATGTAAACAGGAAAAAAAAGAAAAGAAAAATCTATAACATTCATAAGACCTAATCCTACTTTCATTTCCGAAGAATATAAGTATACAAAATAAGAAATTAAACATATTTAGGGTTCTTATATCCAAGAAGAAAAAAGAAAAAAAAGGATAAAGGACTGTAGACCACATATTATTTGACTGATTAAAAACTCCATCAGAACCATGAATTGCAGATTACAAACTAAAGGAATGGACAGACGACTAATAAAAATAGCTAGACTAGGCCTGTCAACGGATCGGATTTAGAGCAGATCTAGAAGAATCCAATCCGAATTTAACAGATCCGATAATGGACAATCCGAATCCAAATCCAAATCCGCCTCATACAGATTCATATAGTCTAGCTACAAACTAAAACCCAACTGCTCAACATCAGATGCACAAACATGCAAAGGAAACTGTATGACCCAACAAATATACAGAAACGGTTAATAATTAGCTTCAAACTCCGAAACTTCTCATTTTTTATTGGACTCATTATGCTTAAAAAAGTGCAACAAACTTGTGGTCATAGGCCCAATTTCAGATCTCCAAATCAGGAGAACAAGTTAGGAGGCATTCACCGTCTCAACAGCCAAGCGAGCAACAAGGGAAGCAAGAGAACCATTTCGTCTCAGCAGGTTTTGGGGGGTTTGCCACCGGGGCTTGTGGCTGCGATTCTGGTTTCTCAGGGGGGTTCGACTGTAAATTTTCAGGAGCAACCTTCACTGAGGGAATTTTTCCAGCTTCACCGGTCAATCTGAAATGAAGACAGAAAGAAAGTATAATGCTTCAGGTAACACCAAGGAACTATACTTCACATAATATTCAGAACCAAGATCATTTTAGATAAAAAAAAAAACAGTTAGATTATGTACTTCAACTTCAAGTGCACAAAAGGTATGAATTCCCTACTAGAGAAAAAGGAAAAAAAAAAAAATTGAGAGACAGAAAGAATGTTTCCATAAGTCTATGGCAAAGGAGACAAGGTATGGAGGCATTGTGTTGAGAAAGTGAAAATAAAGTTCATGGGTAGATGAAAACAAACCCGTTAGTTTGGCCAAATTCAAATCGTTAGACAATGCTCAAACGAACGGAAGATTAGGAATGTATGACAAAAAGTGCTTAGGAGACATTCATGCAACCGTAGGAAATTCACACACAACTGTTTCCACCCAGATGTGTAAGAACGAAACAACTTACACTGGGAATGCAAAAGAACTGCTACTGTTACCACTCTCATCAGAAAGGCGAGGGGTGCTAGCAGAAGTATGTACACCATCAGCAGGAGGCGTTTCTTTACCATCAGACACATTCGAATCACTTGTTGAAATATGGACCCCCTCAGCAGGAGGCCTGCTTCCCTTACTCTGAGTTTCCTTTGGCATTTCATCTGCTGATGCTTTTACATGAGAGTCCTCCGCATTACTAGCACTCCCGTGATTGTCGGATGCTACTTCATTTACAGTGGGCAGGCTAGATGGTGCATTGTTCAACTCATTGGACTTAGCTTCAGTGACAGGTCGTTGGTTGGATTTAAAGTTGTTAATATCATCAGGCTTGGTTAGCTCTCCAGACTTGTACAACATAATAGCATGATCTCTAGAGAAACTGTTATTCCCCATGTGAATGCTAAACAATGACTCATTTGAAGCAACGCTCCATTCCATAGGTGTGGAAGGTTTGCTAGCGAAAACGGATGACGGAATTCTATTTGGGTCATACCCAGAACCAGCTCGCCCCATCATTTGTGTAGGAGGGGATTGCTTTGGAGATGCACTTAGCGTTCTCCACTCTGGAATCTGAAGGGAATGTTCTGGTGATGATAAGGGTCCTGGTCCAGCCCTTGGCGATGAACTTATCATGCTCCAATCGGGTGTCTGAGACAAACCTTCAGGCAATGAATTAGAATTATCAAGAACTTCCTTTTTGCCATTGTCAGATTCAGTTAAAGGATCAAAAGATGAATCAGATGACGAAGAAGAGGAACGTGACAGTTTTCCTTTAACAACTGGATCACCATTAGCATGAGAAGACTCAGTAGGCACCGTAGAATGCTTAATATTTCCACTCCCAGGTTCTGACTCCATTGCTTGTGTAGTTTAGGACCTATGCCATCTCAACAATAGCAACCGTGCTGCACAGTGGAGGGGAAAAGGCACAAAATTAAATTTACAAGAACACAAAAGAGTCCATAGAAATGGACAAAATAAGGCTGATCATGAGCATTTAAATTAAACATTTAGGATAAATGAAGGACATAAATACTACAAAATAATGTATCTTGAACCTTGCACCAAACTGAGGAAATTGTGAAGTAATTTTACTTTCATAAAATTCCATCAAATGTTTTCAAGTGCTGATGTTTATACAGCTCCTATGGCTATGAGCTCTGAACTCTCTTCTCTAAGACCAGGTTAGATCAAATTTAAAACTTAGCCTAAAAATGTCAAAACGAAAATCCAGGTTGTGAAAGTTATTAAAGAAAATAAATAAACAAATAAACAACGGGAAAAAACAGTTTTTCCTTTGTTTGGCTATTGGCAAGAATGTGACAAGATAACAGAAACAGGTTTAAGAAACTTACTGTACAAATTTGACCTCTTTAAGCATTCCTTTTCAGTTCCATCAATTCTTCTGAAAGCCAAATTGAGCCTTAGGGTACAGCCTGGAAGAGGTTTAAGAAAAAGTTAAAAGGGAGAACTGCTTGCCTAAATGTGAGAGAGAGACGTATTTCAATTTTCTAACAAATTTAACAGAATTTGGTGACGATGCCCTGAATTAATCAGGCTAAAGTCCTGATGTTGTGCTAGCAGCAAATTCACAATTGCAATAAAAATAATTAGCAAACTATAGCAAGAAATTCCAAGAGACATATTACATTCTTCTCGAGATTGTTGAATTGAAATGGGTTTTGTTGTTGTGTTGTTGTGCAAAAGTTTTGGAAGTAAATGGAATTGTGAAATAAGAAATAATAATCGGTATGTTTTGAGTTCATAGGAGGTGGGATAAAATAAAAACATAAACTTCCATAAAATTCAAAAATTCTAACTTGGTTTAGGGCTTTGCATTTGTAGATGTTCAATGAACCCATTAACCACAATCAATTTAACATGGAACGAAAGCTCTTTTGCTGTTTCTCAGAGCAATTAACCCAAAATTTGGAGCTTTGTATTGGGTTTTGGGGGGTAATATTGAATTTGGATTACATGTTCGATTGGGCAACTGGGTTTTCTACAAAGGTTTTTGCACGATTAATGATTATAAATACAGACATTGTAAATTAAAATAAACAAATAAATAAAAAGAGTCGAAGAAATTGAACTTACTTGATTGAATACAAGAAAACCCTAAAGGCCCCAAGGGATTGTTGATGATCAGCAGTTTCTCCTTTGCCAGTACGTCAACCCAAATATAGACTAGAAGAACATGCAAATGTAGAATAATAACAACAAAAACAGAAATTTATAAATAAATAAATAAATAAAATTGTAAAATCCAGATGATAACACACAGGATTAGAGCAAAAGAACGGGATTTTACAGCAATGGACACGGGGAAGCAGCCGAGGAGGTATTAGGGTTTGATCTGATAATATGTGCTGTGAAAGAGAGGGTCGACCGCCCATTTCGCTGATCACAAAACCCTTTTTTTCCCATTGTTTTTTCGTATATATAGTAGTGGCCGTTCCCGCCAGTTAACTACTCCCCCGTCTTAATTTTTTTTTCCAACAAAGGTAGGCTCCTTGAATTTTTTTTTGCTCAAATAGATCGAATCATTTTTGGCGTAAAACGCTATTGTTTAGACGCATTCGAGTCATAAAATTTGAGCTATTAAGTATTTTTTTTTTATTGTTTCAAAATATTTCCCTTCTTAAAAATTAACAAATAAAATAAGAGTAAATTTTTTATTTCAATTTTTTTTTTTTAAAATTCATTAATTATGTCAATTAATATTCTTAAAAAAGGTCAAAGAGTAATTTTAAAAATTTATATTTTTAAAATATAATACTTTTGCTATTAAAAAAAATTAAAATTTTCAAAATGGACTAATATTTTGAGATGGAAGGAGTATGTCGGCCTTTTTCCTTTTTTTTTTTTTTCTCTAATATGTTTTTTAGAATATTTTGGGGAAAAGAATTGCATATCTAAAAAAAAATCAGTGTGTTTGGTTTCAATTTTCTAAATTTAGTTTTTTTCAAATTGAATTTTTTGTTTTTTGTTTTTAGTGAATATTTTTAAAATTTTAAGCATTTTTTTTACTTTTTTAGATGCACCTTACTTAGATATATCTAAATAGTAAAATATTTGTAAAAAATATTTTTAAAAATTAATAAATACATAAAAATACGAAAAATGTACTAATTTTTTATATTTTTGTATTTTTTTTATATTTAGTGTATTTTTTAAAGATTTTTTTCACAAATATTATATTTTTTAAATGTATTTATGTTAGGTGTGTCTTAAAATTTTTAAAAAAATGCTTAAAATATTAAAAAAATTTATTGAAAACATTAAAATACGAAAAATAAAAAAATAGAATTTTCTGAAAAGTGTTTTCTAAAAACCACAACCAAATGCATTTTTTTTACAAAAATTAAAATAAAAAATAAGTGAAAAGTACTATAATATTTTCAAATTAATGGGGAACTTTTTTATATTGCAATAGAAATTACAAATGGTTAAATTTAGAGTTATTTACACCAAGACCCAATTAATTATTAATGAATATTAATTTACATTCTGAACTTGTACATTTTGATCCTCTTCAATTATAAAAATTTTACAAATACATAATTTTAAAGGTGGTCTAGAGAGGGTTTGCGCCGGTGGAAATTATCTATTTTTATAATGGAATGATTAATATATATGAATTCCTCGATGAGAAAGGTTAATTAATAGTTAAAGATGTCTTAATATAATTAATCCTTAAATTTACCCATTGAATTGACCAAATTGTCTCTCATCTTCCATATCTGCCTATCTGTTGCTTTTCTTCTTGTAACTCCCACAGTTGACCACCAGCTCGGCAGCCACCACAATTTGGACAAAAAATCTTTCTTATTTGTTTTTGAAAATAATAATCTAGCTCAATTTAAGAATTTTTTTTTTTTTTTTTTTCAGATTCAAGCTCAATTTATTTATATAATCGAGCTTGGTTCAAGTTTTTCAATAATTGACAAGCCAAGCTTACAATTAATTTCAATTCAGTTCAAACTCAAATCCAAACTCGACTAATTTGAAATCAAATTGAGTTTGAAGATCAAGAAACTTAACTCATTTATATAGCCTTATAGCCTTACAAAAGTTGCAATATAACCATTGGATGGAAGGCCAGTCAAACTAGGGTGGCAACTGCACTGCAACTCATTAACTCAGCATGAATTACTAAAACATTTTGAAAAAAACAAAATCACCCCCTTTTCCATTTTCTTAAGCAAAACAGAGGACCACCATGAGAGGGTAATTTATATGCAAATTATGCCGAGCTGGGCCGTTATGGGCCCTAGTGTGAAGGGCTAAGTAAAAAGGCCGTGAGTTACTCCGGTCCGAGGGAGGCTTGGAAGTTAGTCCGGTTCCAGAAAGCATTAGTTCTAGCCCGGTTCAGAAGAGTACAACGGATAGTTCGGTCGCCGCATTTAGTTCGGTCATGGCGTATGGAACCGAGGTATACTGAGTCCTCTTCAGGACTTGGTGTTGGGTTAGTTCGGCTTAGACTCTTCTATGGATAGCTCGGTCTTGGCATGTGAAGCCGAGGTAGGAGAAAAGCAAGGGAGAGCCGAACTAACAGTTAGATCGGTCACTTTAGTTAGCCTAGCATGGCAATGTTATTTCGGTCGTATGGTAGTCCGGCCATAGTAAAACCATCTCACTTGGTTTAAGCAGTGAGGGGGGTGTTGAAGGATAAGCATTATCTTTCAGGAGTATGAATCCTAGGAGGACTCTACATGGAGGAGTAAAAGTTCTACTAGGATTGTGCCACGCAAAACTTATAAAAGCTCACAAACATCACCTATGGAGAGGTAACGCAGCTTTGATTCCCGAATATACAGAGCTTTTGTCTATTTGTCTAGTTTACTAACTTAGGCATCGGAGAGGTTTCCGGCACACACCCGCCGGCTAGCTCACGTTTGTATTTTCAGGTAGTAGAACGACGTCGTACAGAGGAGCGCAGACTTGATCAACAGGATTATACGAGAAGGTTTATTTCTTTCCCGTACAATTGGCGCTGTCTGTGGGAATTCAGACAAGAACAAAACCTCTTGATCAAGCTTTTCCTCTAAAGAATCAATGGCGCACAATGAAGATTTACCACAATCCGCCATTGACGGACAAACACCAGAAGGAGGTACGAGGTGCGAAGGTCTACCTCTTATCCCTCCTATGGGGGATTTAGAGCCACAGCGACAGAATCCCAGGAGGGATGCGAGGGGGAGAAGGCGGACTAACAGCCCCCGTCACTCTCGTTCACAGAGTCCAGAGAGACAAAGGCGGAGGATTGATCCTCAAGCTTTGGAGGATTGCGTCAAGGAGCAGGACGAATTGATTCGACGGATGGCGGCGGACATGGAATCTCTAAAGCGCCAGATTAAAGGAAAAGGAGTGGCGACAGGAGAGGGGCGTACAAACAAGACGCCCCCTCGCCACTCGGAAAGTCGTGATAGGAATACCACACCCTCTCAGGCAGAGAGTAGAAGCCTCAGGACAGGCGATACTCAATCCAGATCCTCTAGAACTCGTCACTCCAGGTCTAAGAGGACGAGATCTGAGAGGTCGAACACTGAAGGAAGCACCTATTGGCCCTTACATACGCACCAAACAAGATCTAGACAGACGGAGTTGCCCAAATCGTCCGACTTACGAACCGTGCTCAAGGAAAAGGCACGATGCAAGGAGGATGCCAGGGCACGCGATCCACACAGAGTTTCTGCCTTACAGCGGTTGGCTCCTCGGACGCATGGAAGCGTCGAGGTTAGAATGCCAATACCGCGCCCTGCTTACGAACCGACGGACAAGGCATTAGCAAGGCTACAAACCTCGTCGTTCGTTCCGGCGATTGAAAACGCGCCCCTACCATCAGGCTTCCTTCAGCCCAAATTCACTACATATGAGGGGAAGACGGACTCCTACTCATACTTGAGCCACTTTCGCCAGGTCATGGCTGTATACCAGCGGAATGAGGCTTTGATGTGCATTCTCTTCCCATCTAGCCTTGGCGACCTAGGCTTGACTTGGTTCGAAAATCTTCCAGAAGGCAGCATAGCCTCCTGGGCGCAATTGGCGGAAGCGTTCGTCACAAGGTTCAGAACAAACACTAAAACCCCGGTGGAGATCGACCAGTTACTCTCCATCGACATGGGCGACAAAGAGACCCTAAGATCCTACAATAGTCGCTATTGGGAGACCTTTAACCAAATTGGGGACTGCCCCACCAATCTCGCCATCGCACAGTACAAAAGAGGCCTTCCAGTCGGGAACAGACTAAGGGACTCAATCACCATGACACCACCCCTTACCATGGAAGCCTTGATGGAAAGAGTGCATCAGCACATCAGGGTGGAAGAGGATGGTGCACGTGCCAAAACAAAATCTGGCACGACCGCAGTACCAGAGAAAAAGGCCTTAGCAAAGGTCAACGCGGTAGACCGTCCAAGTAAAAACGGACGAGGTAGGCGAGACAACGGAGAAGACCAGGATAAGAGATGGTTGAGAGTCCGCACTGCCATAACCACGGTCTTCAAGAAACCGATCTACCGAATTCTAAGTGAAATACGGGATGAGCCTTTCGTCAGATGGCCAGCCAAGCTAGGGGAAGCTCAGAAGGACTATGACGACAGATCACGGTGCACCTTCCACAAAGAAAAGGGGCACCGCACTGAAAATTGCACGCCATTGAGACAGCACCTGGAGGAGTTAGTGGCAACAGGTCACCTGGATAAATACATTGAAGGAGGGGCGCAACCAGCCCCCCAGGACCATAATAACCCCAACGGAATGCCAATCGACGCCCCACCTCAAGGCATTATCAATGTGATACATGGAGTTTTCGAACCTGAGCGTGTATGCGAGCTTAGAAGATCAATCAAAAAGGTTGAGCATTTAAGAGAAGTACTAAGTGCCCAACCTGCCATCAAGAAGGGGAAGACAGAGGCTGTCACGACCCAAACCCGGCCCTATGGGTTTAGCACCGTAACCGGCCAGTAATCCGTGATTACCGAAGGCCTGCTTAACAGTAATACAGTAAATCAGAGTACAGGGCCTGGCGGAAGCCAATACAGTAAATAACTAGTGTCCATTGAGCTGTGAAAATCTGTATGCCAAAAACATTTTTCACGCATTCATACAGTTCAAACAGTACGGTCCATAAACAGTCTATACAATCACATACAACATTCAGTACGGGGACTTAATCCCTCGATAACAGTACAGTAAACATTCAGTCTATACACTCCCTTCAGTCAATACAAAACAGTGAGGCAGTACAAAAAGGGGAAAGTACTAAAACACCCCTAAGCCTTAGCATAACAGGCTTGGAACCTCACGGTGAGGCACACAGGCTGGCTTGACAAAACTGGGGACCAACCCACGCTCCTAGCTCTGGTCTGGCTGCTGAGAACCTACATATATATATAAACAGTGAGCTAAAGCCCAGTGAATAACATAAAGCGTAAAGAGGTTACGAATGAAATGTCCTTACAGTAATGAAAACAGTTCATTTCAATCAGTATTACAGTTGTTCGGTACAATAAACAATCATATGTGGTACATCCATTAGCATAACAGTAACAGTAGGTCAAAAGACCGAACAGTAATGATGGCCAGTCATTCAGTAAACAGTATGGTTCCACAAGGGAACCGACAGAGATCTCTGTAACAGTAACAGTCAGTAACAGTAGTGCTAAGGATGCCACAGTACAGTTCAGAAATAAAGGACATACATTCATTCAGTAAATAATTCCAATTCAGTAAACAGTTCAGTTCAGTATTCAAAAGATAGTCATTTTGAACATATCTTTACACAATTGTTACTCACAGAGATTGGGCTAATAGCAGCTAGAGCGCGTCCCCGAGAGCCAACCCTAAACAGTTAACAAATAGAACACACACTAAGTTTCACAGTCGGGAAGGATGATAATTAAATCCCTAAATTTCCTCGGTGTGGTTCTATGTCTAAATCCTCATTAAGATGTCTTAAACTAGGCCTAAGAATGCCTAGGATGAGATGAGGATGCAAAAATACAGTTGGAAGGCATTTTTCAAAAGTTGCTGAAAATAGGCGCTTCGCTCGAGCGAGCTTCAAAAATCAAAGGCTTCGCTCGAGCGAACAATCCTTCGCTCGAGCGATCTGATAAACAGTAAAAGTACTGGTTGCTCGATTTTTACGCGCGATACCACGCTCGATGCTCGCTCGAGCGGAGCCCTGAATAAAGGTGCTCGCTCGAGCGAGGAATCCTTCGCTCGAGCGAATAAGCCAAATCTGGAATTTCCAGATTTGCCTTCCAAGCTCAAACCAAGCATTCACAATTCGATTCTCAACCTCTTAGGCCCAAATTCTGGAAAATACATCCCAAAACAATGTATAACAAGTTTCAAAAGCCAATTTGTACATGCAAGGGCCAAGAGTTGGTCAATTAAAGCCATTTTTCAAACCCATTTCAAGAACAATCTCAAAACATGCAATGCATGAACTTTAAACCAAAATCAAGCTTCAAATCTTGCTCTAATGAGCTCAATAGTTGGAAAACCAAATGAAAACATGGGCTTTAATAGAAACATGAGCATGCATGTACAATCTATCAAGAATTCAACTTCAAAAATCATCAAAATGGCCATGCATGCATGAATTCAAGCATCATCCAACCTCTTAGCACTAAATCATGGTTTAATCTTACAATGGAGCATGAATCATGCAAGAACAAGTTTAAGGACAACAATGGAGACTTAAATTTCTTACCTAAGTCTTGTATTCAAGGTTGGGAAGCTAGATTATGCAATTGCTCTTTCAAAATTACAAGTCTTCAAGCAAAACCTCAAGAGCAAGCCAATACAACAAAATGAACCTAAGTCTTGTTCTCTTTCTCTCTAAATTCGGTGGAGCAAGGGGAAAAGGCTGATGAAAGTGCTTTGATAAGGTATAAACAAGGCCTCAACTATGAATAAACAAAACTCCACTCAATGGCAATTCCGTAATTACGATAACTTAGGTGTTTAACTTAATTTAATCTAATTTAATCATTCCTAAACAATTTTCAAATAAATACATCATTAAGTCACAAATATTCTACTGATTATGGAACACCTAACGGTTTTCAGTTCGGCCGCCGATAAGGCCTTCAATTAGCAGTTTAAACACATAGACACAAACAGATAATCGATAAATCAAGCAGATGCAAAAAATGCAATTTAACAAATAACTTATTCAATTTCAGTTTCGATTTCCATCAGTCCATTCAGTACCTCCATTAATTCAATCATCAGTCATTATCAATTCAATTTAGCAGTAATCAGTATATAATTCAGTGGTTATTCGGTAATCAGTACGAGGTTGTTACAGAGGCCACGAACGTCATGTCTTTTTCGGATAAAGACTTGGCAAGGATATATTACCCTCACAATGATGCCCTGGTCGTTACTCTTCGAGTCAAGGATTTTGAAGTCAAGCGAATTTTGATCGACCAGGGTAGTTCATGTGAAATAATGTACTACGAAACATTTAAATAGTTGAAGTTACAAGATAAAGACTTGGCACCTGCCGTATCTCCCCTAATTGGATTCAACTCCATGCCAGAATAGCCCGTCGGCAAAATAATCCTCCCAGTCAAAGCAGGAAGCGTGACGAAACAAGTGGAGTTCTGGGTATTGAAAGTCCCCTCCACTTATAACATCATCTTGGGCAGAACATGGCTGCATGCCATGCGATCGGTGGCGTTATCCTACCACCAAGTAATGCGGTTCCCCAACGACACCGGTGTAATTGAAGAGGTCTATGGAGATCAGATTATGTCCAAACAATGCTTTGTCACGGTGAATGGCAGTCGCGCTGCCAAAGGATACATTCATTCGGTGGAAGAACCTGAGAGCAATGAACTGTTCGCAGATGTCGGCAAAGCAGCTAATCAGAAAGCGGTGGAAGACTTGGTAGAGGTAAGAACAGATGAAAAGAACCCGAATAAGTTCTTTTTGCTCAGTTCGTCGTTGTCCAGCACTAAGAGATTAGAGGTCATGGAATTTTTGACCTCTAACATCGAAGTGTTCACCTGGACACCATACGACATGCCAGGCATTGATCCCAACTTCATCTGTCACCAACTCAATGTCCACCCATCCGCCAGACCAATCATTCAGCGCACACGTAGATCGGCACTCCACCATGCCGAGATAGTGACAGAAGAAGTAGGAAACCTGCTGGAGGCAGGAGCAATCAGAGAGGTGCACTACCCAAGATGGATCTCCAACACAGTCGTAGTGCCAAAAAAGAACGGCAAGTGGCGTGTCTGCGTTGACTACAAAACAGTCAATAAGGCATGTCCAAAAGACAGCTTTCTTCTACCACGGATAGATCAACTGGTAGACCTAATGGCAGGGCACAACCAACTTAGCTTTCTGGATGCATACAGAGGCTACCACCAAATCGCCATGCATGAGCCAGATCAGGAAGTCACATCCTTTACAACTCCAAGAGGACTGTATTGCTACAAGGTCATGCCCTTTGGCCTAAAGAACGCTGGGGCGACATTCCAACGGATGGTCACCAAGATGTTTGAACCATTATTAGGCAGAACAATGGAGGCTTACATCGACGACATGGTGGTCAAAAGCAAGGATGAGAACGACCATCTCAAGGACCTAGGTGAGATGTTTGAGATCCTGAAGAAGCACAAGTTACGCCTCAATGCGTCCAAGTGTGTGTTGGGAGTAGGATTTGGCAAATTCCTAGGTTTCCTAGTGACCAACCGGGGTATCGAAGCAGACCCCTCCCAGATCAAAGCAATCCAGGAATTGGAGAGACCAAACTCAGTAAAAGAAGTACAGCATCTCACCGGCATGGCAGTTGCGCTCAATCGATTTATAAGCCGATCATCAGACAGACTACGACCATTCTTCCATGCACTAAAAGCCAAGTTTGAGTGGGACGAAGAATGCGACGCGCTCTGGAAAGCTTAAAAGAATACATGTCTTCTCCACCACTACTTGTCACCCCAGTACCTGGAGAGGAACTCTTCCTGTACCTAGCAGTCTCTCAGCACGCAATTAGCGCAGTGTTGGTCCGGGCGGAAGGAATCCAACATCTGCCCATCTTTTATGTCAGCAAGACATTGCTGGGTGCCGAAACAAGGTACTTGCCACTGGAAAAACTGGCATTGGCCTTGATGATGGCCTCAAGGAAGTTGTCGCACTACTTTCACGCCCACACCATAGTTGTCCTCACAGCCTTCCCATTAAAAGCTTTATTTGAAAGGGCAAACTTTTCTGGGCGAATTCTGAAGTGGGCAGTAGAGTTGGGACAATATGACATCAAGTTCCAACCCAGGACCGCGATAAAGGCTCAAGCTTTGGCAGATTTTGTCGCAGAATTCACACCAGGAAGTCATCATATCTGCCCAGTCGACCTGACTGAAATAACCGAACTAGGGATGGAAGTTGACGTCGGAATAGCGCAACCCCTGGTACAGGATATTCAGTCAGACCCCAAGGCAGACCAAAGCAAAGCAAGGAAGGAAGAAGCAAACCATGCTACACCTAGTCTAGACTCACCAACAAATAAAGACTTGGTACAATCAGATAGCAAGGGGCAGACAGCAAGCATGGACCCTGAAGAAAACACCAGCAACATGGAAGATCCCAAGGCATCATCTGATCCCTCCACTTTCTGGAAGTTGTTCGTTGGAGAGATGTGGAAGCTCTTCGTGGATGGAGCATCCAACCGGCATGGAGCAGGGCTGGGCATAGTCCTCATCTCTCCAGATGGCCTAGTAGTGGAGCAGGCAATCAACCTTAGCTTCCCAGCATCAAACAATGAAGCAGAGTATGAAGTGCTTCTTACAGGCCTCAAATCAGTATTCTACATGAAGGCCACCGAGCTAATGGTTTACAGCGACTCACAGCTGGTGGTAAACCAAATATCTGGCGACTACGAAGCAAAGGATGACAGGATGGCCAAATACCAAGAGTTGGTCAGAACAGAGATCAAGAAATTTGAAATAGTCAGGATAGAACAAATCGGCAGGGAGGAAAACATCAGAGCAGACGAACTAGCAGGCTTTGCCTCAATGGCAAACACCTCCATCCCTCATCCATTACTGATCGACTACCTACCTAGACCGAGCATTGAAGACCCCGAAGCAGAAGAGGTATGTTGCGCAGAGCTAGGCCCCTCTTGGATGGATCCCATCATCCTGTTCTTAAAAGACGGCATCTTACCAGAAGAGAAGAAAGAGGCCAACAGAATAAGAGCAAAGACGCAGCGATTTTGGCTCTCCCCATCCCTAGCATTGTACAAAAAGTCGTTCTCAAGACCCTACCTAAAGTGTGTTCATCCCAGCAAAGTGGAAGCATTCTTATTCGAGATACACGAGGGCGTATGCGGAAGCCATCAAGGAGGAAGATCACTAGCATAAAGAGCAATTTCGCAAGGATATTGGTAGCCATACATGCAAGCGGATTCAGAAAAGTATGTCAAAAAGTGCGAGAAGTGTCAGAAGTTCGCACACCAAATACACCAACCTGCCAGAGAACTTCTACCTCTAACTAGCCCATGGCCCTTCGCAATATGGGGATTGGACATAGTAGGACCACTTCCAACATCACCAGGGAACATGAAGTTCTTTCTTGCAGCAACCGACTACTTCACAAAGTGGGTGGAAGCAGAAGCCTTAGCATCAATCAAGGAAAAAGATGTGAAAAAGTTTGTCTGGCAGAATATCATCACTCGATTTGGCATACCAAAGGCACTAATATCAGACAACGGCACTCAGTTCGACGGCAGAATCTTCAGAGGCTTTTGTGAAGAGTACAAAATAGAGTTCTACAATTCTACACCGGCATATCCCCAAGCAAATGGATAGGCAGAAGCATCAAACAAAGTAGTCTTGGATGGATTAAAGAAAAGGTTAGAGAAAGCAAAAGACAAGTGGGCAGAAGAACTCTCTCATGTTTTATGAGCTTACCGCACCACACCTCGGCGATTAACAGGAGAAACACCATTCTCCTTAGCCTATGGTATGGAGGCAGTAATCCCACTGGAAGTTGGCCTCCCCACAATTCGAAGCGAGAATTTTGATCCAGACTTGAATGGCGAAGCCATAGCATTAGAGCTCGACCTTGCAGAAGAAAAAAGAGAAAGAGCACTGGTTCACATTGCCTCATATCAACAAGAGTTATCCAGGAAATACAACAAGACAGTTCATCCAAGGCAATTCAAGGTCGGAGATTGGGTACTGCGCAAAGTGATGGGAAATACCTTAGTACCAGGAGATGGCAAGCTAGGGCCAAATTGGGAAGGTCCATATAAAGTGGTAGGATTAGCAGGCAAAGGGGCATACCACTTAGAAGACGAGGACGGCAAGGCAATTCCCAGGCCATGGAATACTGCAAATCTCAAGTTATTTTATTTTTAGCTTTTTTCTTATTAAAGTTTTTGTAATTTCTCCATTTCTCAATAAAACAAGTAGTTTTCTTTTCAGTTAGACGTTTTCTTCTGTAAAAGTTTGTTCTAGTAAATTAGTGAGTTAGGAGCATAAAAAACACAGTTGGCCGGATTAAACCAACACCCTTCCTAAGCCCAGGATAAGGATCCAGGCTGCAAGACGTTTGGTCGGAATAAACCAAACACTTTATTCTAAGTTGGCTGGAAAAACTAACTTAGAGGTTGGTTGGATTAAACCAACACCCCTCCTAAGCCCAGGATAAGGATCCAGGCTGCAGGACATTTGGTCGGAATAAACCAAACACTTTATTCTAAGTTGGCTGGAAAAACTAACTTAGAGGTTGGCTAGATTAAACCAACACCCCTCCTAAGCCCAGGATAAGGATCCAGGCTGCAAGACATTTGGTCAGAATAAACCAAACACTTTATTCTAGGTTGGCTGGAAAAACCAACTTAGAGGTTGGCTGGATTAAACCAACACCCCTCCTAAGCCCAGGATAAGGATCCAGGCTGCAGGACGTTTGGTCGGAATAAACCAAACACTTTATTTTAGGTTGGCTGGAAAAACCAACTTAGAGGTTGGCTGGATTAAACCAACACCCCTCCTAAGCCCAAGATAAGGATCCAGGCTGCAGGACGTTTGGTCGGAATACCCAAACATTTATTCTAGGTTGGCTGGAAAAACTAATTTAGAAGTTGGCTGGATTAAACGAACTCTTATTACTATTCAGCCGAAGTAAGGGTATAGGCTGAAGATTGGTTGGCTGGATTAAACCAACTCTTATTACTCTTCAGCCAAGTAAGTATATCGGCTACAGAGTGGTAAGCTGGATTAAACCAACTCTTATTACTCTTCAGCCAAAGTAAGGGTATGGGCTGAAGAGTGGTTGGCTGGATTAAACCAACTCTTGACACTCTTCAGCCAAAGTAAGGGTATGGGCTGAAGAGTGATTGGCTGGATTAAACCAACTCTTGTTACTCTTCAGCCGAAGTAAGTATATCGGCTAAAGAGTGGTTGGCTGGATTAAACCAACTCTTGTTACTCTTCAGCCGAGTAGTATATCGGCTAAAGAGTGGTTGGCTGGATTAAACAACTCTTGATACTCTTCAGCCGGAGTAAGTATCGGCTAAAGAGTGGTTGGCGAGTAAGCTTAGTCAGATTGATCAGCTAGGACCGGAATAAAGTATCTCGGCCAAACTACAGTTAGAAAGCAAGCTCAAATAGGAAATTAAACCGAGATAACAGTTGGAGCAAAAAGATCATGGAAAAGTAATTACAAGTACAAGCATACCGATCAAACCGAAACAAGTATTGAGCAGAAAAGATGATTTTCATTGATCAAATTTAAGGCGATTACAAGGGAGGGGCTCCCAGCCCGGTTACAAGTCAAAAGAAAAAACCTAGTTAGTTAAACAGGTCATCCAGATCGGCGTCGATGTCAACACGAAGACCGGTTCCAGATGGTAGATCGGTCTCGGTTGGGAGCACGGTGTCTGTTGGAAGCACAGTTTCAGTCAAGTCTTCAACCGTAGGCTCCAACCGAGCTGATGGATTAGCCGGATCGTTGACGACCGGGGTATCAGTTGGCTCTTCTTCATCATCATCAGAACCCTCAAGGAACTGTTGCTGAACGGATGCAGCATACTCCGCTAGTGAGGCCGGAATGGACTACTGAGGAGGGTTGTAGACCTCGGTTTCGGGCCCACAACCAAGCTGCTCCACAGCACCTCTCCAGCCACATTTAAAGAACAAATCCTTGGCGGCCTCACATTATGGAATATAGAGGGCCTTCGCCTCCTTGAAACCTTCGGCGTTGGCTTCATCCACTTTCTTCTTTAGTTCGGCGATCTCTGCGCCTTTTTTCCCTTCGAGCTTGACTAGCCACGAAGGTACTTGTCTTTCATCACGGTCAACGCCTTCTGTTTGTCATCATTAGCCGAGGTAACTAGTCCGGTTAGATGAGCTACCTCGGCCTTTAGCTCGGTCATTTTTTGTTGTGACTCCTTCAGTTCGGTTGTTTTTTCTTCGACCTCTACCATGGCCTGCCTAGCTGTTTTCCTGAGCTCCAACACCTTTTTATGGGCAATTTGGCTCTTTTGCATAGCCTACAAAAGAATGGAAAGAAATCAATGACAAAACCGAACTGAAAGTTCGTAAAATTTGAGAGACCAGAGGGGCATCTTACCAGGATCATGGACTTGGTCGCCGACCGAATGGCCTTAAGCTCGGTCAGGTGTTTGTGATGCTCCATATCGGTGGGCAGACACACACTCTTAGCCAGATTGAAGGCTAGCATGTGGTCTTTGTCTGCCGCCACTGAGTCCGTGTCGCAGATAGCACAGTTTTGGAAAGTCATTTTTGGACTCCATTTTGAGGAGCTAGCTCGGTCGGCAGGCTCCAGTTGCGGACTTGGTGGGTGGCTTGGTGGAAGTATAGTTTCATCTTCGTCAACAAGGCGTGGCTCAGTTGGTGTAGTCCGGGCACGCTTGCTAGGGCGAGATGAGGAGGGTTGTTGTGATGGAAGGGCCACCACGGTTTCTTGTGTTTGGTTTGGTGGCGGTACTTCGGCTATGTTTGTTTCGGTCAGCAGGGCCCTTACTCTGTTTCTTTTTGCCATCTCTTGCTCAGCTGTCAGGGGGACTAGGTTAATTTGTGGCAAGGTTGGGTCCGGTTCGGGGGCGTCTTCTAGCAGAAAGTCGGTCACTCTGGCTTTTCGGCGGCTGCTGTATCTGTATGTCGGTTCAAAATTTAGCAGCTTGGCCCAACTCCGTTCTGGATACCGTAATGCGGCACGAAGAGTGTTTAGATTAGGGTGGCTGTAAAGAGATTGGAGATGGTCTGAATCTGCACACAGAAGACAACTGTTAGTTCGGTTCAAGAATAGGAAACCGAAATAAAAGAAAAGCATGAAAGGAAACCGAAGATAAGTGTACCATGGATTCCTTTATTCCAATTTATACTGCGGCCTGGGATCTGGGCTTGGTGGTCTTCAAAATTGCCAGATACCCAGAAAAAATCGTCATCATTTAAGTCTTTGTCCGGTGTGTCCTTTATTATTTTCTCACGCCGGCGTCGTATTCTTAAATAGTACACCCAGCTATCGTCTTTTGAACCTATGGAGTACTGGTGGAATATCTCGGCTAGACCAAGGTTAATGCCGGCTCGGCGGTTTAGTTCGGCTATACTGTTTATTATACGGTATGAGTTGGTGGAAAGTTGGGTAGGGCAGATCCTAGTTTGCCTAAGAAATTCACAGAGCAGAGGTTGGACTGGAAATCTTAGACCGGTTTCTACTATGGACAAGAGGGTAAAAGGTACGAAGCCTTCGTTTTCCCATGGAATGGTATCTTGTTCGGCTAGGGTAAGGTGGACATCGTCAGGGATATTATAATCCTTTCGAAATTCGGCTAGGCCACCAGGTGTTTCTACCAAAAACCTATACTTTCCCATTTATTTTATAAGTTATGAATAAATTAGATCGGTGGGAAATTTGTGCTCAGTAGCTCGGTTGAGCGCTCGGAGGAGTGCCTGGGCAACCTAAGTCTGCAAAATGGAAAACAAAGATGTTAAGCACAGATCGTTGGACCGTGCTACAAAGTAAAAAGCAAGAAAATAGAAGTCCTACTTCGGCTATGTAGGATGTTACAGGTTCTATCTCGGTTTCAACAAGGTGCTTGGTAGCTCGGTTTGAGCAGAAGTTTTTTAAGCTCGAGTCTTAACAAGCAAACTCGGTATCTCGGTTAAGGAGAAGGTTCTGTTAGACCGGTTAAGCTTCTAGGGGCAGCTTTTTGAGTTCGGTCTAAAAACTAAGAAAGCTGGTTTAGCCCCGAAGACTTAGCTCGGTCGAAATTAAGGTTTCCGAAGTACACTAAGTTCAGACTTAGTTCGGTTCGTTTATCTCGGTTAAGGTAAATCAAAAGATGGTGACTTATTGAAACTACTAGTGTATACACAAGTTCTAGTTCGGTTATGGTCTGGCTAAATTTACACGTAGCACAAACAGTATCCTAGTTCGGTTGGGACGTGTTTATGGATCAAACCTAGTGTTTCTCATGTTATTTCTAGAATCAAAGTGGTTCTATTACATGTTTGTGCAGAAAACACGAAGCTAAGCAGAAACAGTGTTTTGTAAAAGCACATGAACAGTATGCTATGGATTAAACAAAATACAACAACAAGGAAAACAAAAGAAAAGAAGAACAGATTTGAGTAACTTACCAGATGAAGAAGTAGAAGCACTGAAGGTGTAAGAAATGGCAGCAAAATCACGCAGCTTCTTCAAGAACAAATTGAAGAACAGTAAGAACTTAGAAGGGAGAGAGAAAGAAGAGATTGAATAGTAAAGTGAATGATTTTGAAATGCAAAAGGGTTTTGTTTTTGTGAAAGAGCTGGAGGCGGGAACTGTTCAAATTTTGCGAAGTACGAGGGCGGCGTGACAGCTGCAAAGAACCAATCAGAACCTGCCACGTGTCACTAGAATGGGAATCGATTTAGTTTCTGTGACTGAAGGGACGTTTTGACTAGATAAGGATAGCTCGGCTTAAAATGTAGCTTGGCTGGAAAGGCTTAAGAGTTTTAGCTCGGCTGGAAAGGCTAAAGGGTTTTTTTAGCTCGGCTGGAAAGGTTAGAACTTTAGCCCGGTTTATAGACAGGTAATCCCTATCATGCTACGCAGATGGAATTAAGGGGCAATTGAGAGGGTAATTTATATGCAAATTAGGCCGAGCTGGGCCGTTATGGGCCTCAGTGCGAAGGGCTGAGTAAAAAGGCCGTGAGTTACTCCGGTCCGAGGGAGGCTTGGAAGTTAGTCCGGTTCCAGAAAGCATTAGTTCTAGCCCAGTTCAGAAGAGTACAACGGATAGTTCGGTCGCCGCATTTAGTTCGGTCATGGCGTATGGAACCGAG
Source organism: Camellia japonica (assembly GCA_030407325.1). Lineage (NCBI taxonomy): Eukaryota > Viridiplantae > Streptophyta > Magnoliopsida > Ericales > Theaceae > Camellia > Camellia japonica. The sequence continues at coordinate 17,035,435 of JAPPVO010000002.1, read as the reverse complement.
GTATACTGAGTCCTCTTCAGGTCTTGGTGTTGGGTTAGTTCGGCTTAGACTCTTCTATGGATAGCTCGGTCTTGGCATGTGAAGCCGAGGTAGGAGAAAAGCAAGGGAGAGCCGAACTAACAGTTAGATCGGTCACTTTAGTTAGCCTAGCATGGCAATGTTATTTCGGTCGTATGGTAGTCCGGCCATAGTAAAACCATCTCACTTGGTTTAAGCAGTGAGGGGGGTGTTGAAGGATAAGCATTATCTTTCAGGAGTATGAATCCTAGGAGGACTCTACATGGAGGAGTAAAAGTTCTACTAGGATTGTGCCACGCAAAACTTATAAAAGCTCACAAACATCACCTATGGAGAGGTAACGCAGCTTTGATTTCCAAATATACAGAGCTTTTGTCTATTTGTCTAGTTTACTAACTTAGGCATCGGAGAGGTTTCCGGCACACACCCGCCGGCTAGCTCACGTTTGTATTTTCAGGTAGTAGAACGACGTCGTACGAAGGAGCGCAGACTTGATCAACAGGATTATACGAGAAGGTTTATTTCTTTCCCGTACAACTACTATAAGAGATCTTGTTCAATACATGTGGAAACTAGAGCTGTCAATGGATCGGATCTAATCCGACTCTGACTAGAATCCGACTCGAAAATCTGAATCCGTTTACAAAAATTCTGATTCAATGATCCGAATCCGTTTAATCCGTTTATTAAACGGATTGAATATGTAAAAATCCAATCTGATTATTCTCAATTTAAATGAAGAAAACAAAAAATGAAAAAAATAAATCAAATTATATAAAATTGTAGCTCAATAAATATATATAAATGGATCAGATCAGATTATCGGATCAGATATCCGAAATCATCAGATTCGGATTCAGATATCTAAAATCGGATATGAACTAAATGCATTCGAATCGAATTCGAGTTTGCCTTAATCGGATCGGATTCGGATTTGCCAAATCCTATCCGAATCCGATCCATTTATAGGTGCATTGACTATTTTTTTTTTCTCTCTTTCTCTCTCTTCAGCACTGCTACAACTACCACTCTCAAGAGGAGTCCAGATCATCCGCCGCCCATTTCTGCAGCGCTTCCTGCGGCCCGCAAAAACGACGTCGTTTTTTTTTTTTTGGCTCCTTCTTTCTTACTTTTCTTTTCTACTCCTTTTCGTTTTTGAACCCAGCCCTTCTGAGAGAGACAAACAGAGAGGCGAGAGTAGTGAAATGGGTGCTCAATTTCAATGGGTAACTCTGCACATGAAATGTGGAGCAAACCCTTACACTGTAAACAAGCATAAACCCAATCTCCATCAACAATCGTTAAAGGAACTACAAGTATAAATCAAGGTCTTATCTTTATTGCACAAAATCAATGGATGTGGGTGATTGGGTTGCTGAAACTCAATCTTATTCTTCTGGGTATTGTTGTTTTGCTTGGGATTGAGCAAAGCACACTTGAAAAAGCATCGGATTGACCTACGAAACGAATTTGTGGGTTTGGGTTAAAAGGCGGAGATTGATTTCGGCGTGGGTTTTGCATCTTTTTAGCGAAGGATTTTAGAGAGAGAAAGAATGGTGGTGGAGGAGAGATGGTGCCGGCCATTGATGGGTTTTGATAGGGTTTTTTGATGGGAAGTTATGATTTTATGTAGCATTTTGATTGTTGAGATTGAAAATATAGTGATTGGGGTTTGAGATATATGTATATACATATAGAGATAGAGATAAAAGAGTGGATACAGAAAGGAACTTGAACTGAGAGAGAGTGGGGAGAGAAAGAGAGGGAGTTGATAAACAAAACGACGTCATTTGTAGAGGACCATAGGGAGACCCGCAGGAAATGGCGGCCATCATCCTTACTCGGAGTGAGAGTGGTTGCCTTGTGAGGTTGGAAAACAGATCCTCGATCGCCCTTTCCTGCTGCCCTCTCCAAAACGACGTCATTTTGGCCAAAACGACGTCATTTTGGTTAGTTGTTATTATTTTATTTTATTTTTATTTCTTCCCCAAAATTTGAATTTCCCGCTTCTTTGACTATCATCTTCACCCAGCAGCTCTATGTTTTGTTTTGTTTAGCCCTAACGAACTGAGAGAGAAACGGTAGACAAAGAGAGAGAGAGAGAGATGGTGGAGGGGTGTGACGGTGACAGCGACGGCGAAGGACGAAGGATGGTAGAGGGGCGTGACGGCGAAGGACGAAAGATGGCGGAGGGAGGAGACGACGGCCATGGTGAAGGACGGAGAATGGCGGAGGGACTCGACACCACGGCGAGGCGATATTGCGGCCATGACGAGGTAAAATAAGCAACAAAAAATAAGTGACATTAATCAGGATCATCATTTCAGATTTTTATCGCTGATATTTACATATATATATATATATATTTGTCTTTGTTGTCGGAAATTTCTAAAATTTCCGAAGCTATGTGTGCATTTCTGTGTTCTTTGTGATCGCCATTCATGATTCATGACTGGGTATTGTTTGATTATATTGTGATTTTCCATTTGAATTAAGCCTAAAAAAAAATAAACCAAACACTATTTGCACAATTATCCACCGAAAAAAACAAAGCTCAAGCATATATATATATATAATTATACATATACTCCATTATTTTAATACTATAATAATATTCAAATAACATTTTGATTTGTGGAATAAATTTATTAATTATGCTCAATAGTTGGGTAGGATTTATTAATAATATTCAAATAATATATTAATTATGCTTGAGCTCTGTTATACAAAGTAAAACAGAACTAAAATGTAATAATATTCAAATAAATGGAAGAATAATTAATAGAAGAATAATATATTAATTATGCTTGAGCTCTGTTATACAAAATGTTATACAAAGTAAAACAGAACTAAAATATAATAATATTCAAATAAATGGAAGAATAATTAATAGAAGAATAATATATTAATTATGCTTGAGCTCTGTTATACAAAATGTTATACGAAGTCAAACAGAACTAAAATATAGCTCTTTTGATTTCTAGAATTACTCAGTAGTATTTGTGATATGCTTGAGCTCTGTTTTACTATGTTTCAGCTCTATTTCTGATGAGCTCTTTTGATATGCTTGAGTGTCAATTCTGTGAATCTGGAATTCCTAATTTTTTTGATTTCTTATTTTTAGCTCTTTTGAAAGAATGTTAATTGCTCTGTTGTCAGCTTATTTGTTTTTTTTTTTTTTTTTTTTTATATCTTTGGAAACTTTGGCAATTGATGGGAATTAGCTTAATTTGTGATGATCATTGCTACAAACACAAGACAGAAACCAAACACTACTAGGACAGAAATTTTCAAAATTTATTTGTAGGTCCGCTTCTAAAAAATCCTATCCATAAATTTTTGGGTATTAGCTTATTTTATTAGTTGTATGGTACTCAATTGTAGGCAATGGAAGAAAATAATGTTGTTGATGAGTTGGGTAGTTGTGGTTGGAAGCCGAAATTGGGCATGCCATTTGACTCTGAACAAGCTGCGTATGACTTTTACAATAACTATGGCGGAAAGGTGGGCTTTAGTATTAGGAAGTCGTATGCACACAAGAACAAACAAACTAAGGAAATAATTTCATGGACTTTTGTATGTTATAAAGAGGGAAGTTGGGGTATTGACAAGCGAGATCCACTAGTAAAATTTCCGAGACAAGAGGTGAGATATGGTTGTGGTGCCCGATTAAGTATCAAGTTAGATAGAAATTTAGGAAAATATGTTGCAATTGATTTTGTTGAACATCATAATCATGACCTTGTGCATCAAGAGTGCATTCATATGTTGCCATCCCAAAGAAAAATATCTACCACCCAAGAAATTGAAGTAGAATTGGCTTCAGAATCTGGAATTCCTCTTAGGTCTGCTTATGAGCTATCAGGTAGGGAATCTGGTGGAAAAACATCACTTGGCTTCACCAAACTGGACCAGAAAAATTATTTGAGATCGAAGAGACAAAAAGATTTGAAATATGGAGAAGCGGGTAGTGTGTTGCAATACTTTCGTAAGAAAATCGTGGAAAATCCATCCTTTTATTATGCAGTCCAATTAGATTGTGAAGAGCAGATAACTAATATATTTTGAGCCGATGCTCAAATGATAATGGACTATGCTCAATTTGGTGATGTAGTGACCTTTGACACTACTTACAAATTAAATACCGAGCATAGACCTTTTGGGACCTTTGTTGGATTTAATCATCATCGAGAAACAATTATATTCGGTGCAGCATTGATGTATGATAAGACTACCGAATCATTCACATGGTTGTTTCAGATTTTTTTGGAGGCAATGTCAAACAAAGCTCCAAAAACTATTTTCACAGATTAAGATGCTATGATGGCTAAGGCCATTCCAATTGTCATGCCTAATACAAACCACCGACTTTGCACATGGCATTTGATGCAAAATGCTGTGAAGCATGTAAGTTCTCTTTTTGGAGATGTAGGGGTGAAGGGTGTGTTTTCAAAATTTATGCATGAAATTGATGATGAAGAAGAATTCAGAATACAATGGGACCAAATGCTTGATAGATATGATGTACACAACAATCATTAGTTAAAGCAAACTTTTGGTGTGAAAGACAAATGAGGATGGCCATATATTATGAATTCTTGGGAGCTGGAATGAGTACTACTCAACTAAGTGAATCATTCAATGCATGTTTGAAGAATTATCTCAATTGTGATCATAACTTGATGGAATTTTTCACACATTTTGAGAGGGTGCTCTATGACAAGAGGTATAAAGAATTGGAAGCCGAATATAATTTGTCCCAAAAATTACCAAGGGTTTCCATTCCAACTTTGATGTTAAAGTAAATGGCAGATATTTACACCAAAACAATTTTTGAGGAATTCCAAAATGAGTACGTGCAGTCTATTGAAGCATCCATTATAGGCACTCTTAATGATGGTGAGAGTACCATATTCACAATTCGAACGATGGTAGATGGAAAAAAAAATAAGAATGTGATAATGGATAGAGATGGTTCTTTGAGTTGTAGTTGCAAGAAGTTTGAAGTGAAGAGCATAGTGTGTCGACATTGTTTGAAGGTGCTTAGAGATATATTTAATGCAACGGACCTTCCTGCACAATACATATTGAAACGATGGATTAAAAAAGCAAGGGCTGAAAGTGTGAAAGATAGCCGTGGGTATGACGTCAAGGCCGATGTGAAACTACATCAAAGCGATCGATATAGGTCATTGATGAATATGTTTAGAGCAATAGCAAGTAGAGCCGCTGAAAGTGAAGAAAATTATCATTTGTCACTTACAAAAGGTGAACAATTGAGTGTAATGGTTGAAGACAAATTAAGTGTGCACACTTGTGGTCAAGTGGAGGTCACTGAATTGAGCAATTCCTCAACTAAAACATGCCCACAGAGTGATGAAGTAGATTGTCCAATCCAAGCTAAGGGACTGAAGAAAAGACAAGCAACTAGTAAGGGAAGAATGAGGATCAAGGGCAGGATGGAAAAATCTATTGCAAAGAAGAAAAGAATGCAATCTAAACAGGTAATTAATTTTGTTATGTGTTATGTGATATGTGTTATCAATTTTGTGTTATGTGTGTTTGGAAAATAATGAATTAAATAAATTGGTTATTTGCAGGGTGATGGTTTTTGTACTCCCGAAGGTCAATCTGAGCCTCCTGTCGCCATGGGTAATATTTACTATTGTGTGCAACCTTGTATCAATCTTGTTGGATTGGTTATTCTTGCAACTAGTAGCGTGATATTTATTATTTTGGGTCTTTTGTGATGCATGTAGGGTGGTTCTTTTTCTGCTTCTCAAGGTCAATCTCAACCTTCTTCCACCATGGGTAATCATTCAATACAGGTAATATTTAATTTTGTATGCAACCTTTGACATGCATAGACCTTAGGGAAATTGAACCTCATACGGAAATTGAACCTCATATGAATTTTTTTTTTTTTTTTTTTTTTTTTTTTTTGTGCATTGGTTGCATAGGGTGTTACTGTTTACACTCCGCAAGGTCAATCTCGACCTCCTTTCGCCATGGATAGTAATTATGTTGAGGTAATATATCATATTATTTAGTTTTTAAAATGAAAATGCATTATTAATTTTTTTTCATTTCACTTATTCTTTTCTTTATGTTGGTTTACTTTAGGGTGTTTACACTGCACAAGGTCAATCTCGACCTCCTTTCGCCATGGGTAGTAATTATGTTGAGGTAATAGATGATATTGTTTGTTTTTTAAAATGAAAATACATTATTAATTTTTTTTCATTTCACTTATTCTTTTCTTTATGTTGGTTTATTTTAGGGTGTTTACACTGTACAAGGTCAATCTCAACCTCCTTTCACCATGGGTAGTAATTATGTTGAGGTAATATATCATATTATTTGTTTTTTAAAATGAAAATGCATTATTAATTTTTTTTTCATTTCACTTATTCTTTTCTTTATGTTGGTTTACTTTAGGGTTATGGTCATGCAATCTATATTTCTCAATCTCAATCCCAATCTCGACCTGAATCCCAATCTCAACCTTCATTTGCCATGGGTCGTACAAGTGTTCATCATGTCATGTATCCTACATATGATGTGAGTTGTAATTGCTTACATACTTTACATTGAAATGGTAGTATAGATTCTATAAATATTTTAATAAATGTGTCACTATTGTAGGGAAATAACACGCCTCAGTTAATGTCGCCTCATTCAATGCCTTTAGTGTATCCCACTCAAACATCATTTCAAGAGTTGCTTCGAGGTACTAGTTTCCAACTGTCGCAAGCCTCACATAGTCCTGCTGACAGTCATGTGGATGGACATCCCTAGAAGGCTTGCACCGAACGATGATGTTATTATATTTGTGGATTTGGGTGTATTTTTTTATGTTTGGTGGGATTTGGATATTTTTGATGGACATCTTTTGTATGTATTTAATGTTTGGTGGGATTTTGAATTTTTGATGGACATCTTCTGTATGTATTTTTAATGTTTGGTGGGATTTGGATATTTTTTATGGACATCTTTTGTATGCATTTTTAATGTTTGGTGGGAATTGAATATTTTTGATGGACATCTTTTTCATGTATTTTTAATGTTTGGAAACAATGTTCTTTTGTTCATGTGTATGCATATATAAAGTTCTTATTATTTTCAACAATGTTCTTTTGTTCATGTGTATGTATATATAAAGTTCTTATTATTTTCATCTAGAATGCTTTTATTGTGAGGATCACATTAATGTTTGTTTTAGTCAATATTTTCTAGTGGTTGGTGATTAGGGAAGTTGAACAGGTTAAATTCCTTGTGGCACAGGTTCAATTCCTTGTTGTTTGTACAAGCAGGCTTTGCCTTCATTTCCTGTTCTTTTGCTTGTCTGAACTTGTTACTGTTTCACAGCATAGAGAAATGTTTAGGAGTTGAAGAAGCTAGGCATTTTATGATTTCACATGCTAAAATCCATGGAAGAATTGAATCTTCATACATCATATACATCATATTGTAGACACCCCATTTTTGACCGACCTTAAGACTCAGACGTCACCGATTGAGCGCTTGGTGATGTTGCATATCGTGCTCGTTCAGAGGTTTCAGAGTCTTGGTTGCGAGCCTTGCCTCCGAACTTCCGAGCTTTTCTGTGCTTTGCCTCGGTTTGCGAACCAGGCTCTGTTTTCTCTGTTTTCTCTTCCCGAAGGAGGGAGAGGTCTCGTAGACCATCTCTCAGTGGCCGTAGGCTACGTTTCGTGGTCGTAGGCCATTTTTCCCGTTTGGAGCCCGGTTTCTGGTTTTTTGGAGCCGTTGGCCGTGTGCCTCGGTTCGGGACCGCTTAACTACCTCCGTTTGCTCCGGTTTTTGGCACACACCTTATTTCCTCCCTTTTGAGGGACACTGTGGTCTGAGAGACCAACTTCGTGGTCGAACACCACCTCCGGTGCTTAATAGTCAGTTTTCGGGGCCCCGGGCCGCGTGTTGCGGCCCCCGAACCTTCGTTTTGCATCCGTTTTGTTTCATTTTTGGTAGAGAGACCTCATTTTCATTGTTAGGAAGCTTGTAGAAGGGTGGGAGGCCAGCAATTGTTCCTGAAAAGCCAGCTTTATTCCTTCATCACTCTCCGTCGCCCGTTTTCCTCGTTAGAAAGCTGGTGTTGACCATTCCCGGGCCACTTTCTTTGGCCCTCAACCACATATTTGTGTTGTACACACCTGGGAGGCCACCAATATGACATGGTCGGCCAGCAATTGTTCCTGACCCTTTTGAACCCCTCTAGAAAGTTGGTTTTTCTCTCTCCTGGTTCACATTTTCAAGGTTTTGACCACATAGCTGTGTTGTGCACACAGGGAGGCCACCAATATGGGTGGCCAGCCAGCTTTTCTTGCTTGACCCTTTTGAACCTGGTCGGCCGGCCAGGGGAGGTGGCCGGCCGGCCACCTGAACCCTCTGAACCTGCGGCCATGACCCTCTCACCTGGTTCCTTACAGCTGCACCCTCTGTTTCCCCCCAGATCCTGTATCCGAGGGGGGGTCTTTTGGAGGGGGAAATTTGAATTTGATTTCCCCCCCCCTTTTCTCCACTCCTCTCCTCTATAAAACCAGCCCCCCCACTCATTTTCAAGGGTTACAAAAATTTGTTTGGAGCTCTTGCATTAAATCTCCCTCTCTCTCTATTCCAACCCTCAAAACACCCTTGGTTCTTGGCCATTTCTACACCAATCCATAGCACCACACCTCCACACCCCATTCCAGCAACTTGAAGGCTATTTCCAGAGGCTAGGAGCACCATTTCTTAGACCAAAAGCTGTTGAAAACTTAGGCTACAAGGGTAAGTCTCTTTTCCCTCTCTTTTGGCTCTATTTTGCATGCTTTCTTAGCCTTTGTTTCTTGCATTTTTGGGCTCCGACCTGAACTATAAATAGTCACATTTTGAGCTCATCTCCATGTTTGATCAAGGGTCTTTCTCTGTTTGAGGTCTCCTCCTCACCCTTTGTTTAAATAAACTCTTTTAGGCCTATTTTTGCATGATATTTTGGGCTTATTTGTGAGCTGTTTTGGACTTGGTCATAAACTGTGAAATGTCTTTTTTTGAGCCCCTCTTCAACTTTGTTGAAGGGCTCTCCTCTGTTTGAGGTCAGCTGCTACCACTTGCCTCTTTATCCCTCTTTTAGGCCTTTTTCTTGCATGTTTGATTTAGCCTCACTTTTGTTCATTTTTGAGACTTTATGTAAACTATAAAGTGACTTGTTTTGAGCCCCTCTTCAATTTTGTTGAAGGGCTCTTTGCCATTTGGGGCCAGCTGCTGTCCCTTGCCTCTATTCTCTCTTTGAGGGCCATTTTTGCATGATAGATTAGCCCTATTTATGTTCATTTTTGAGACTTGTTATAAACTGGAAAAAGGCTTGTTTTGATATCATCTTCATGTTTTATCAAGGGCATTTTCTTATTTGAGGTCACATGCTTCCTTGTATGCTTGATTGTCCCTTGTTTTAAGCCTTACACCTAAGCTCCAATTGTATGCTTTGTTTGGCCTTCTAGCCACTGAAATCCAGTGGATTTTCAGTGGCTGGAACACTGTTTTGAGCCTCCAAATCAGAGGGGGGTGACCCCCTCTCACCTTGACTTGTTTGGTGGTCATTTTGGCCTTCCAAAGGGACCCCTCTTTGAATGCTTCTTAGCTACTTTTTAGGCCCAATTTGGTGAGTTTTAGGACTACCATATTTGATTTCCAGAGTTGTTTTGGTCATGCTTCATGTCTATCTTGTATGTGCCTAATAACTCCTTGCATGGCCCTCTAAAGGAGCTCCTCATTTTTGCACATGTTGGCTGCATTTCAGTGATTATTTGGTCATATTTCCACATGTTTTGTTCACTGATTTTTGCTGGTTTGGTGAGATTCCATGTGCTTCATATACTTGCCATGTAAACCATGTTTGCTAGTCAAAATTGCATACTACTTTAGCCCATCCTGCTAGCACCTTTTGGCCATGCTTTGAACTAAGAAAGTTCATTTTTTGGGACTGCCTTGACTCTGTCTTCACGCTTCATGATCAAATAATGCATGCTTTGTATAGCTATAGGTCATTGCGTATGCCTAGTTTTGAGTTTCGGGGTTCATCTCATGCATCGGATGCCATATTGCCATGTTTCGGGGCTGTTTAGCATCATATTTTAGTGCTGAAATTTGCATGTTTGTATGCCATATTCCATGCCTTGCTATGCTTTGGTAGAGTGGCATTCGTGCCTTAGGGTCGGTCCTCGGTTCGCGTGCACGTGTGCACGCATCTCGAGTGTCTCATTTCCATCTAATGGCCACTGATGTGAGTGCGGCTGAGGTCCACTTATGTTGGCGTAAGTCCATTATGCATTCGTATGCCATTTCATTTCATAGTATTGCGTATGCTAGGTTGCATGTTAGAGTATCGTGCATGTCGTGTTACATCGAGCATTGTGTATGCCATTCCATAGCATTGTATATGCTAGGTTGTATATTAGTTGCATTCATGCATGTCATGCATATTGCATTGTGTTTGGGATAAGAGTTAGCCCGAGCACGGGAAACGAGGGACGTTTCGTACTTTGAGTGACGGAACGTCTCTCAATTTCCTGTCGCCGACACTCTGGATTATCCATGATGGAGTCTAGGCCTTGTTATGTTTTCATGTGCATTCATTCCATATTGAGTCATGCAAATCGACTCCTCGGCCATCATGCATCGAGATGCGCGATTGGTGGCACGAGGATCGAGGACTACGCTCCCTGAAGAGTAGTCAAGCATACATATGTGAAAATACATTGCCATGCCCCTTTCCTGCTCTCTGTTGCAGCAAATCAAAAACCGGCAATCTCTTGGAACTTCGCGCAATATTCCAGGCTCAATTGTAAATAGAGGCTAATCGGGGCGTCGCAATGGATTTCCGCGCCAAGCAACCCGAACATGCATCATTCATCATCCGAAGCAGAGTCGAGGCAGTCCCTAGCTTGCATGCAAATTTACTGCTTTCCTAGATTAATTCGTTAATTAAAATTTTGCACTTATTTGGACTGTATTATTCATTTGGGACTGTATATTATTTATTCGGACCCTCCGAGCGAGGGCACAATTGTAATAAGTGTGCGTGTGTGTGATGTATGTCTTCCAACCCCACGTCTTTCTCCCTTTTATTTACCAGCTTATGATGGTTAGATTAGGGCATGTTTCAATTAGCATACAGTATGATAGCATGTTTGCATTCATTCATCTGTCTTGCATGCACCGGGCTCGGCGCATCATAACTCACTGCATTGTATTTCAATTCCAAGTTGAATACTTGTTAGCTGTAGCATTCCATATGCCATATTTAGAATAGCCGAGCCTATCTTAGTTGCATTCCTGCATGTGTTGCATTAGGCATTTTTGTATAGTTAGGATCATGCATGATTTCTAATTAGTTTCTGTTTTGGCTTGGAGTACTCGGTAAGTTTTTATGCTTTAGCATCCTTGCATGCGTGTGAGTGACTGCCAATGCCATGATAGCATGCTTACCATGAGGCTATTTGCTTATGTGATATAACTGCCTGAATGCCCGTGGGTGAAGGTTGGGTTATTTGGATTGGAACAATGCATTGACTGTGAGTTTTAAGCCCACTAGATAGTGGCAAAACCATCTTTTCTAAACCCACCCGAGGGTGGCAAAATCTGCATTTTAAGCCTACTTGCGAGTAGCAAACCATCTTTCAAAAAACAAACATGAAATGTTTTGTTCCAATTCAGGCGATCCGGTCTATACTTGTATGCTGTGCGCATCACATAGTAAATCTAGGCTAATAACCGGAATAAGAACACATAATGTTTTCAAAACTAGATATCATGGTTAGTAGAGGCCGTGTCACGACCCAAACTCGGCCCTATGGGTTTAGCACCGTAACCGGCCAGTAATCCGAGATTACCGAAGGCCTGCTTAACAGTAGTACAGTAAAACAGAGTACAGGGCCTGGCGGAAGCCAATACAGTAAATAAATAATGTCCATTGAGCTGTGACAGTCTGTATGCCAAAAGATTTTTCATACATTCATGCAGTCAAACAGTACAGTCTATGCCAATATTTACAGTCACACAGTACAGGGACCTAATCCCTTGATAACAGTACAGTTAGTAGTTGACAGTCTATACAGTAAACCAAAACAGTATGGAGACAGACGGGGAAAAGACAAAACACCCCAAAGCCATAGCATGGCAACTCGGAACCTCGCAGTGAGGCGCATAGGCTGGCTTGACAAAACTGGAGTCTAACCCACGCTCCTAGCTCCGATCTGGTGGCTGGACACCTACATATATATATAAACAGTGAGCTAAAGCCCAGTGAATAACATAGTGCGTAAAGAGGTTAAGAATAATATGTCCTTACAATAATGAAAACAGTTCATTTAACAGTTTGTCAGTCTTTCAGTCAGAACAGTTATTCAGTCATATGTGGTACATCCATTAGCATAGCAGTAAATAGTAGGTCTTAAAGACCGAACAGTAATGATGGCCATCAGTCAGTAAACAGTAGTGGTTCCACGAGGGAACCGACAGAGATCTCTGTAACAGTAACAGTAAACAGTAGGTGCTAAGGATGCCACAGTACAGTTCGGAAATAAAGGACATACATTCATTCAGTAAATAATACCAGTTCAGTAAACAGTTCAGTAAACAGTTCAGTTCAGTATTCGAAAGATAATCATTTTGAACATATCTTTACACAATTGTTACTCACAGAGTTTGGGCTACAGTATGCTAGAGCGTGTCCCCCCAGTCGCCAACCCTACACAGTTCACAGGTTGAACACACACTAAGCTACACAGTTGGGAAATATCATAACTTAATCCCTAATTAGCCTTGGTGTGTTATACATCTATATCCTCATTAAGATGCCTTAAACTAGGCCTAAGAATGCCTAGAATGGGATAAGGATGCAAAAATACGCTTAGAAAACATTTTTCAGAATTTTCAGTGAAACAAGGTTCCGCTCGAGCGCAGGTTTCCCCGCTCGAGCGGACAAGCAAACAAAGGTCCCCGCTCGAGCGGCAATAACCCCGCTCGAGCGGTCTGATGAACAGTGCGAAGTACTGGATGTGCGATTTCTCCGCTCGAGCGCGCATAACTCCGCTCGAGCGGACTGAAAAGCAGGTCGAAAGTGCTGGGAGCTTGTTTTCCCCGCTCGAGCGCTACTTTCCCCGCTCGAGCGGGAGACAGAAATCTGGAAAAATGCAGATTGTACATCCAAGCTAAAAACCATGTTTTGATGCTCCCAACTCGATCCTCTTGGGCCCATTTCCTAGAAAACTCTTTTAAACACATAGAATCACATGATTTGAAACTCAATTTGTAAAATCAAAGCCCAAGGGTGTTTCAAACAAACCCAATTTCAAACCCATTTTCCATGAACAATCTTCAAACATGACATGCAAGAATTCAAACCAATTTAAAGCTTCAAAGCTTGCTCAAATGAGCTCAAACCTTTCAAAACAAGATGAAAACATGGGCTTAAACACAATTATGAACATGCATGCAACCTTTTGCCATGAAATCAACTCAAAATGCACCAATACAAACATGCATGCATGGAATGAGCTCCAAATCAACATCATAGAACTAATTCATGGTTCAACTCTCAAATTTGGCATGAATCATGCAAGAACAATGTTAAATGCAACAATGAGAGGTTCAATGATCTACCTCAAGTCTTGTATTCAAGGCTTATGAACTCAATTAGCAACTACACTTCAATTTCTTCAAGATTTCAAGCCAAATCAACAAGAACAACTCACTCTCTCTCTAACTCTCTTCCTTGGTCGGTTGAGGCAACACAAGGGCTGATGAAATGTTGTTTTAATCAAATGCATTAAGTGTAATAAGGCTCAAAAGGTCTGAGGTAGTGGGCCACTACAAGGCTAGTTTGGTAAATAAGTCCAAGTTTGCAACATTTCAACATTTAATCTAATTTAGTCATACCTAATCACATTTCAATTAAATATGCCATAATATTACATAAATTATGGTGATCCTAAAACACTAATCAGTTTACAGTTCGGCCGCCGATAAGGCCTTCAATTAGTAGTTTAAACATAAAACACGAACAGATATATATAATCAATCAACAGATAGAATATGCAATACAATAGCTATGCTCAGTCAATTCAGTTCCAGTTTTCAATCAGTCCATTCAGTACTTCAGTTGGTTTAATTATCAGTCATAAGCAATCCAGTTTAGCAGTAATCAGTATGTAATTCAGTAATTTATCGGTAAACAGTATGGGGGTTGTTACAGGCCGATCTTTGATCGGGCGAGCGGGGGTGCTCACGAAGTGACCTTCCCCAATCGTACCCAAGTTCCCGAGCCGAGGCAACTTTGGTGATGACGGACACGTGGCCTTAGGCAACGAGTCAGGGTTTCCTAAATTTCCCAAAAATAAAATATTTAGGTGGCGACTTTGTATCTGGCAAAGCAGTCCATGTTTGGCACTTCTTTCAAAAATCTGTTTTCTCAAAACGATTTGCCGGATTTGGACTCTTTGGTTCAGATTAAGAACCATGGCATTTGAGTCCTGAACTATAGTGAGCCCAAGATGAACGGAACGGGAGTCCACCCTCCCGGGGCGTTTGGGGACGTCTACAGTTTCTGGCGACTCTACTGGGGATTTAGAGAACTTGACTCAAACTCATGATATCTGGTTTTTTACTACACTTGTGTGTTTCTTTGCATTGCATTTGCATTGGTGCGCCTAGGACACCGTGTTTGCCATCTGCTATTCCTGAGCGGTTTGCCAGAGGCTGCGTGCCATAAGGCTTACCGGTTACGGGCTCTGCCAATATGGGAACACAAACCCCGGTTTTACCGGGGCACCCTTTTGACCATTCGACCTAGTACATATTCGGAATCCATAGTGACCATTCCAAACTAGGACAGGTTGCTTACCCGATGTTAGGTTGTTTGAAACCGCTGCGTGCGTAGTGAAACCCTAGCTCCTGACAAAATAGGACAGGGAAACCCTACCCCAACATAGGGGTGTTTTGGCTCTCACTTATCTGTTATATGGTTTAAAGTGCGTCTCTACAGGGAAATGCATGTATCAGTTTATGAGTTTGGGCATCAGGCCTGCGGGCATCAGTCAGTATTTGAGAATCAGTTATCTGCGGGTATCAGAGTTCAGTTTTCGGGGACAGTGATTCAGGGATAATGATCAGTGTTTGAGGACAGCGTGTATTCAGCTTATCGACCGTGTGTTGTTATGCCCAGCTGTTTGTTGTGTATTTATTTTAAGCTGTTATGTTGTTCGTTTATCTGGTTATTTATTTCCTTATTGCTTCATTTATCTTTTTGCTAAGACAGTTTTAGCACAATTGCTTCCGACCCAGTAGTTATTCCCCAAGCACTTTGGACAAGAGGTCGTCGGCTCAATCGATCTGAGGATCTGGTTGACAGACAGCCAGTGTTCCATTCTCTACTCCCGGTTGTCAGAAGAAGGCCTAGAAAGCGCAGTGTGTCTGAACAGAGGTTACCAGAGCAGTGGTCTATCCTAGCAGTGAACAGTCGGGTTGAGGTTTCAGTTTCTGCCATAGAGATACACATACCAATCAGTCAGCAAGATCAGCAGAATATTGTCGGAATGAAAGAAATGATGCTCCAGCTCCAAGAGAGCATGAAGCAAATGCAGGAGGACGTTGTCCGCCAAGCGGAGTTCTCTAAACAGCAGGCCACAATCATGGCCCAACAGGCGGAGCTAATCACCCGACTACAGTAGCAAGCCGGAGCATCAGCCTCACATCCAATTCCTCCCCCACCAGGGGTCCCAATACCCGAGCAGACACCAACTGCCCAGAATGTCCTGCCAAATCCCCAGAACATCTTGCCAAATGTCTATGCCACTCAGGAAGACACAGACATCCCAACGGGGCCGGCTCCACCCCCGCTCCCACCTCAATTATCCAAAGTACATACACCCGGACTCTCCTTTGAGTTCGAAGTAGACCCTACAGCACTGAAACTGAGCAAGCTCGAGAAGCTATTCAAAAAATCCTAGGGGGTAAAAGCTATCTCGGATATCGAGGACGGATATACCGATGTGGCTGTGACACTGCTGGATAGATTCAAAATGCCGCAGATCGATCGCTTCGACGGGTTTGGTGACCCCATGGTCCACCTCCGGCTATTCTCAGATATATTACGGCCAATGGGCCTCACCAGACCCCAGAAGCTTTCGCTATTCGGCCGGACCCTGTTGGGTGTGGCCGCTATCTGGTACGCGAAGTTGGAGGATGATGTCAAGCGAAGTTGGGATGAAATGGCCGAGGCCTTTGTTGCGTAATACTCTTATAACACCCAAATTGAGATTACAACTCGTGATCTCGAAACAACAAGGCATGAGCCCAAAGAGAGTTTCTCGAATTTTATAACCCGGTGGAGGGCGAAGGCCTCGATGATGACTTTAAGGCCTACCAACAAGGACCAGATCAGGATGATTGTGCGCAATCTCCAGCCAAAACTGATGCAAAAAATGATTGTGCTCCCCTTCCCCACCTTTTCGGATCTGCACGATATGGGGGTACAAATCGAAGACGCAATGAAACAGGGTCTGATTGACCAAGACAGGGAGCAACCCGGGAGAACCCTTTAACAGTAATAACAATGCAGGCCCGAGCGGCGCTGCAACTGCAACTGCAGAACTTGGAGGTCAGCATGGTCGCCACCATTCCCCTCCCCTTCCAAGGCCCATGGCAGCCACACCCTTCTCCGGTGCATCCGGAAGCAATACACAGACCACTAAATACCAACCCAGAGGCCAAAGAACCTTCACCCCATTGTACATGCCTTTGTCCAAGGCTCTAGGGGTCTTAATCAGAAAGGGGCACCTAAAACCCCTGGAGCCGAGGCCGTTGCCAAATCCACTTCCCCCCACTCACAACCCAGCCAAGTACTGTGCATATCACCAGCAGCACGGTCATGATACCGACCAATGTTTCAGACTGCGTCACGAGATTCAAGACCTCGTTGACAAAAATGTGATTTTGCCTCCAGAGAGACCTAATGTCACAACCAACCCACTCCCTACACACAACCAAGCTCCACCTCCCAAAAGAGTCAATCTTATCCAGACTGGGGTCGTGTCTTACGATCCTAGCATCTATATCACTCCTTCCCATCTACTACCTAAGCCGGAGGTGTCCTTCCCGACTGCACTGACCTTTTGTGCATGTTGGACATCTCTACAACCCAACTGAGTCAATGGTGGTGGCCATTGAAGAGAGTACAGGGAAATTGCGGAGGAGTGGAACTGTTGAGTCTGGGTTTGAGCAGTCTGGGAATTTTGCTGGAGAAGCCTACAATCCAAGTGAGTACATCCTGTCAGTGGGCCGGTCTGAGCCGAGTGTAGGATTGCCAGAAAGAGCAGAACTGTGTGTGATCCAGGGGGACAGATTTGAGCAAGGAACGGATGTTTTGACGGCTGTAGAAGAGGGCTTGGCCAACCTCCAGTTTTTCAATGACCAAGAATCAAGGGACGCGGCAGTCAACTGGTTTGAGTACGAGGAATCGGCAGAGGCTACCGGATGGCTGGATGATCAACCGGATGTTGTAGAGTTCCAACCAGAACAGGGCCCGGCAGGGGCGAGGGTATCAGTGGTGGCCGGAAGGGCCGAAAGTCGGAGTGCATTGCCGGAGAGCGCCGGTACAAAGAATTTCGCTCAGGACAGTAGCATTGTGGATGCAGGGAAAACTGAACAACAAACTGCGCTAACGCAGGTGGAACAAGAAAAGATTTGGGATTCTGAGAGAGTCCGGAAAGCCAAAACCCATGAAGGGATTGAAAGTGCTGTGGGCACAAGAACAGAAGATGCTGTGAGCATGTGGGCTGAAAGTACTGAGAGTACAATCATGCCGGAGCCAGACAGTGTCTTTTGAATGCTAACGGAATGTGGTGGGAAGACGATGATTTATGTCTTGCCCACACAGACGAGGATTGGGGAAGCAATCAACCAGATGACACCTAGTATCTCGATGAGGTTGATCACATGAAAAGAAGCGGGCGGTATTTCAAGCCCCCGCACCTTGACCAGCCAGAAGCATCGGGGAAGGAGAAGGAAGCTGAGAAACAGAAGGAGAAACAGATCGAAGAAGAAGCTGTGCTCAAGCAATTAAAGAAGATACAAGCAGACATCTTCATCTGGGGACTGCTTATGGCGTCACGAGTGCACAGACAGGCTGTCCTATCTGCTATGGACAAGGCTAAACTCTCTATAGATACCACACCAGAGCAGCTGGTTGGACTGGTCTTTCCAGGAGGAGGTTCCCCGACATTAACCTTTTCAAACAAAGAACTACCGCCTGAGGGCACAAATCATAACAAACCCCTCTACATTTCTGTGGAATGTAGAGACAAGTGGATACCGGTGGTTCTTGTTGATACCGGGTCCGCCATCAACGTCTGCCCAGCCAGAACAGCATATGCAATCGGGTTGAAGCCCGCGGACTTCATACCGACTACTCAAGTGATCAGAGCATATGATAACACTAGTCGAGAGGTGATGGGGACTGTCAAAATTCAGACCCAGGTTGGTCCAGGACAACACAACATTGAATTCCATGTCTTGGACGTTCCCGCAACCTTCAATTTACTCTTGGGGCGGCCATGGTTGCACCAAGTGAAGGCAGTCTCTTCCACTTTACATCAGATGTTGAAGTACCCTCACGGGAAGGGGGTGGCCATTGTTTTCGGAATTCGTCCATCCATCCCCCGCCAGAAGTGTCTACACCAGTCTTGGAAATCGAGCACGGCATGGAGGATGTGTTCTTATCAGGGTTTACTCTGGCTGAGGCTCGAGTTGTGCAGAATATCATGGCTGTTAATGAGGGAGTGTACGTCAGTGCTCAATCTGTATACCTCATGAACAAACTACAGCACATCCCCGGGATGGGATTAGGAAGGAGCGGCCGGAAGGGCGTCGCAGCATTGGCCGAAGTGCCACACAACCCGCATACCTTTGGATTGGGTTATCTGCCCACCAAAGAGGACTGGATAAGAAAGGGGAAGGAAATGGTTGGAAGAGCCAGAGCAAAAAAGGCGGGGAAGCCTTTTGACTTAATACACCGGCCCATTCAGGGTACCCTAAACGGACGTTTCGTCCGGGAGGGGAGGACTTTCCGTTTTGTGGCTTCCCCGAGCCGTGGCTGAACGCGGAGAAGAAGCGCGTGCCAGGTTTCGAGATTTTCTTTGACCTACAATTACCAGGGGATGACGTTGCCGAAGAGCAGACAGACCCATCAGCTGAGGTTGAGCAGTGTAAGGCAGTGGATTCCAAGGGCGCTGAAATTGAAATGGAGGTAGCACTGGCATGTCTACTTTCAGATCCTCCGATCGACCATAAGTGCTTGGGGGATAACTTCTCGGTTTCCATGATCGGGAATGAAACGGCTGTGGGCCTACCGTCAACTATTTTGGATGCATCTATCGCACCCTCTCTCACTTGGCAATACAAGATTTTTGTCCAGCAGCACCGGGTCAGGTAGTGAGCCGGAATCTGATTCCACCGAGTCTTGTGAGTCGGAATCAGGTTCCAGCTCGACTGAGTCTGAGTCTGGTGATCCTGGGGATGATAACCCGGATGCCACAGTTTTGTCCAGGTCGTCTTTTTCTTTCTTATTTGAGTCTGTTGTAACCGAGAGTTCGGATGATTTGGATGTGCTTAATGAGAATCAAGTAACCGTGGTTTCTGAGTACTTTTCTGTGCCCTTGATTTATTGCATAAACTCAGACTTTCAAAATTTTGATGAAAACTATGAGGACAAAATTCCTCCGGTTTTACAACATTTAATTGAACAAGAGCAGGAGAGGTTTGTCAAACCCTTAATGGATGAAATCATTACTGTGAATGTTGGTACTGAGGAGGACCCGCGGCTGGTCCAGATCGGGTCCACGTTGTCTTCGGAGGAACGGGAGCGCTTAGTCGCTTTATTAAAAGATTTCAAAGATGTTTTCGCGTGGTCCTACGAAGACATGCCTGGGATCGATCCTGAGATTGTACAGCACCGGATCCCCCTTGACCCCGAGGCCCGACCTGTCAAATAGAAACTCAGGAGGATCCGCCCGGACTGGGCTCTCAAGATCAAGGAAGAGGTCACCAAGCAAATCAACGTAGGCTTCCTGCTGGTATCCGAATACCCGACTTGGTTGGCCAACATTGTTCCGGTACCGAAGAAGGATGGCAGGATCCGAGTATGCGTAGATTTCAGGGATTTGAACAGAGCTAGTCCGAAGGACGACTTTCCCTTGCCGCATATTGATGAGTTAGTGGACTTCACAGCAGGGCATGCTTTGCTTTTATTCATGGATGGCTTCTCCGGATACAACCAGATAGTGATGGCACCTGAAGACCGGGAAAAGACTGCATTCACTACCCCGTGGGGGACATACTGCTACAGAGTGATGCCGTTTGGGTTGAAGAACGCTGGAGCTACTTATCAACGGGCTGCGACCACAATATTGCATGACATGATCCACAAAGAGGTTGAGGTGTACGTTGACGACATGATTGTCAAGTCCAAAGAAAGAGAGGGCCACTACACCGCCTTGCAAAAGTTCTTCTAAAGGATCAGAGAATTCCGGTTGCGGCTAAATCCTCAGAAATGTACGTTCGGTGTTACAGCGGGAAAAATGCTGGGGTTTCTGATTACACAAAGAGGCATCGAAGTCGACCCTTCCAAAATCAAGGCCATCTTAGAAATGCCCCCACCAAGGACTGAAAATGAGGTGCGAGGCTTTCTGGGTAAAGTGTAATTCATAAGACGGTTTATCTCAAAATTAACCTTGACTTGTGAACCACTTTTTGGTCTCCTGAAGAAAGGCAAGAAATTCCAATGGGACGGCCGATGCCAAGCTGCTTTTGAACAGATCAAGGAATACTTACAGAACCCGCCTGTGTTGTCACCGCCAGAGCCGGGGAAACCGTTGATATTGTACCTTTCAGTGACTGAGACTACAATGGGCTGTATGCTCGCGCAAGAATCAGAGGACAAAGTGGAGAGAGCCATCTACTATCTGAGCAAGAAGATGCTAGAGTATGAGACTCGCTATACACCGTTGGAGAAGGCTTGTTTAGCTTTGGTATGGGCTACCAGGAAGCTGCGACACTACCTGTTAGCTCACTCCGTAATGTTGGTTTCACGACTCGATCCCATCAAATATCTTTTCGAGAAACCAGCACTTACGGGAAGGCTAACTCGTTGGTTGCTGTTGCTCTCCGAATTTGATCAAAAGTATGTAACACGCAAGTCAGTCAATGGAAGAGCAGTAGCAGAATTCTTAGCTGATCATCCAGTAGAAGGAGGTGAAGCAGTCGAGTACTTATTCCCAGATGAGGCCATTTTGCACATCGATGATGAAACTTGGACGATGTACTTTGACGGATCGTCAAATCAGTACGGGTATGGGATAGGAGTGTTGCTGATAGCACCCGACAATTCCCGTATCCCTCTAGCCTTCAAACTCCAGTTCAAAGTCTCGAACAACGAAGCAGAATATGAGGCATGCATCGCCGGTCTAGAAGCAGCCCTGGAACTAGGGGCAAGACGGTTGGACGTCATCGGGGACTCGAACCTTGTTGTGTCTCAAGCAAAAGGAGACTGGAAAGTCAAAGAAGAGAAGATGATGATTGTAACATGCCCGGGGGTTACCCGCGCGCGTTAAACAGTTCGGACTCCCGAGATCTCTTTCATCTCAAGTTTCACGAGTGCAATGTGAAACATAGATGAGAGTCCAGATTTGGCAACTTTTATTGAAAATCCATTTTATTGCAATTTTGTCAAAAATGGACTGCGTCATCAGATCTCAGAGTCGCCACCTAATATTTTGGGAAATTAGGAAACTCATGACTCGGTGCCAAAGGCCACTGTTCGTCGTAACCAAGGATGCTTGGCTCGGAACCTTAGGTATGAGAGGGGAAGGTCAATAATGAGCACCCCCGCTCACCCGATCAAAAGATCGGCCTCTACTAAACCATGATATGACTTTTATTTTCTTTATATGTTTATGTTCTGATTATTGAATAAATCCTAAAATTTACTATGTGAAGCATACAAGTATAAACTAGTTTGCTCAAATTGGAACAATTCAATTTCATGTTTGTTTTTTGAAAGGTATTTGACTTGGCCACCTCAAGTGGGCTTAGAATTTGTGAATTTGTCACATTTATTGAATTATTCCAATTCTAACAACAAGCCTTCATCCACAGGCATTCATACAGTTATATCAACTAAGCAAGTAGCCTCATAGTAGGATGCTAAACATAATAAGAAAAACACACACAAACGGGATGCTAAAGCATAAAAACTCACAGATTGACCGACGTCCCTCGAACAGCTACAAAACAAAGTTAGTAAAATATGCATGATCTTATATACAGAATCCTAATGCAATTCACTCATGAGATGCACTAAAGATTCGGCTTCTAGAATATGGCATGTGAATCATCTCAAAACATACAATAGCACACAGAATCACAGAAGAATTGATTAAATCCACACATGTAAATGTAGCCGAATCTTAATTCATGAGACATAAATGTAAAGCATGGATATGCATGGCATGTCAGATATATACATACACACAGTTAGGGAAAGCGAGTAAAGAATGGGACAGCAAAGAAGCGGGGCGGGGAATTATTACAATACTTGAATTATTACAGATCCGAATAAAGGAGAGAGGAGAGAAAAATAAAATAAAATAAAACCTCACAACACTCAAAATAAAAATAAAAGTTTTAAAAAAAAAACCAGCCATTCAGCAACTAGCAAAGATCTATGTGTCTTCAATCAAATCCAGTCTGTGTAAACACATCTTCCATGTAGACCCCACCAAAATCACCAAATTACAAGGCTCTGCTTCGAATAGTCCAGAGCTCGACGCCCAGTAATAAGTTCCAAGAGCAGCACACCAAAGGCATAAACATCATTTTTTTATCTACTATGCCATGCATTAAGTACTCAGGAGCAAGATAGCCAAATGTGCCTTCGAATTTTGATACTGTATGATGAGTCCATTGCTCTGGTTGATTTTCTGAAGCAATAATCTTTACACAATCGCCAAGCCAACCCATTATGGCATGTGCAACTTCGAATATTTTTTTAGCAGCATAGCAAGCTGCATTAAAAAGTAGGCCATCATCATTTTCATCCCCGCTATGCACGCCACTCCTGGAATACCAAGCATGATACCTTCTAGGCCGAAGTTGATGTTCCAAAAGCTCATTCCAAAACTGTCCATAAGTCCTGTGACAAGGCCCAGCATGTTGACAGTAACTCGCATAAGTAGCATTGTTTACAACACCATATTGATCCAATTCGTAGTCACGGACTTTGAGCTCAACATCATGGAATCCATTCATTCCTTTGCCACCTTTGAAGTCGAATACCAGTGCACTGGTGCTCCTGGTAGGAGGAGAGAGGAGTGGCCGGAGATGAAGCAGCGAGAGCGGCTACTGGTGGAACAGCGGCTGTGACTGGGGGAAATTTGAGGAGCATGGACGGTGGAGATTGAGCCACGCAAACTTGGAACATCAGGTCTGAAGAGCCATGTGGGCAGCTCGGGAGAAGAGAGACTGAACCATCTCCTTCATCGGGTCTCCGAGAGAGAGCTAGAGTAAGTGGTGGGAGGGAGAGAGAGAGAGTCTGAATGTGGGACTCTCCCCCCAGCTCAGTGTGTGTGCCTCTCTCCGAAGATGAAGTTGGTGGTGAGTGTCAATCTGTGTCGTGTGTGTTGTGTGCATGGTGTGTGTTGAGATCAGTGTGTGTGCATGGGTCTCTCGTGTATGTGGGTGTGCTCCTCCCTCAACCCGTGTAGCTCTCTCTTCCTCCTCTCCCCCCAAGCCGAGTGAGAGAGAGAGCTGGGTCGTGTGTGCATGTGGGTGTATCATGTGCATGAGAGTGTTGCTGGGTGTGTGTTGTGTGGGTCAAAGCCGTGTGAGTGCTGGGGTGTATCAAGTGTGTGAGTGTCTTCTCTCTCTAAGCAGGTGGCTTCTGTGTGTATCTCCTCTCCCCTCCTGAGTGTGTTTCTGGGTCTTTTTCTTTATGTGTGCATGTGCCTCCCGGGTTTGTTAGAGAGTCAGAAGAGAGCTCGGAGAGAGAGAGATGGGTCTGTTAGGTGAGAGTCCCTGTTACTGTGTCTCTTTTCCCCTTCATGTGTGTGTCTTTTTTTTATTCAAGAGAGAGAGAGATTGGATGCCCCCCTGCCGTGTGCTCCATGTGGTCTGTATATATCTTTTCTTTTTCATCCTCAAAGCAGCCGAGAGAGAGAGAGGGGTCCCCCCTCGGTTCAGTGCATGTGTATGGGATATGTGTATCAGTGTGTGTTATGAGTGCATGTGGGTCTCTTGTGTTGAGTGTGCCTCTCCCACCCGAGAGAGAGAGAGAGAGAGTTTTTTTTTGAGTGGGTGTGTGCATGGCTGTCCCCCCCTTTTGTGCTGTCTTGATTCTTCTCCTCTTCTTTTTTTTCATTCTTTTACATTTTTTTAACACCCAAAGCAGCCCCCCCCTCCAGAGAATCAAGTTGGGTGGTTGGTTTAGATGATATCTTTTTTATTCCCTCCCACTCAAATTATTCTCCACTCTCTTCAGCAAAACATTTTCTTTTTCTTTTTTTGTTTTATCCACTCATGAACACCACCACAACATTATTTTCAACCCAACATCATCATTATTTTTTTTATTTTCTATTTTTTTTATTTTTTTTATTTTCTTTTGTTTTAATCAATTATAAACACACTTAAAAGATATGCACACACCTAATTTAATACACACATATAAAATTATAAAACACTACAAATTACCAAAATATTAGTGATGGCTAATGGGTGAGGTTTGGAATTTGAAATTTCAATTTGATTTTTCTGGTGAGGGTGGTTAAACTAAAAGGCCCAAGTCTTAGGGCCGGTCAAAATGGGGTGTCTATAATGATGTATCACACAGACCTTGGATTTGTTAATTCCTCGGTTTGAGAAGCTAAACTTTGCTCATCTACTAAGAGAGAACAACAGGTTCGCAGACTCTTTAGCAACTCTATCTTCCATGATAGACATCCCGTTCGGAGTCCGGATGCGTCTAGTCATCATTGACCAGAAATTTGCGCCAGCCTACGAGTCGATTGCTGCTATAGATAAAGTTCAGGACGAAAACCCCTGGTATTACGACATTTGGAATTTCGTGGAGAAGGAAACATATCCGCCAGGGGTAAATGCCAAAGATAAAAGGGCAATCAGAAGAATGGCCGTTCAGTTCATCATCTGTGGGGGTAAGCTGTATAAGAGAGGTCATCTGGGAATGCATAAGCTGTGTGTCGATGCCGAAGAATCAAAGCGTCTAATGGAAGCCATCCATGGAGGGGAATGCGGTGTGCATATGAATGGAGTAATGCTAGCACAGAAGATCCTCAGACAGGGTTACTACTGGTCCACCATGGAGGAGGATTGTATCGGTTTTGTCCGGCGATGCCACAAGTGTCAAATTTATGCAAACCACATGAATATCCCGCCGTCGAAGCTGTACAATATGACTTCGCCATGGCCATTTTCAGTCTGGGGAATTGATGTGATCGGGGCTGTCACTCCGAAGGGGTCGAATGGGCATGAGTTCATCCTGGTCGCGATAGATTATTTCACGAAGTGGGTCGAGGCCCAATCTTATGCGGTGTTGAAGGCCTCACATGTTGCGAAGTTTATCAGAAACAACATCATCTGTCGCTATGGAGTCCCAAACGAGATTATTTCAGATAACGGTTCCCACTTCAAGAAGGAAGTGATTGACTTGTTGGAAAAATACAACGTGGCTTTTCATAAGTCATCTACCTATCGGCCGCAGACCAATGGAGCAGTTGAGGCCGCCAACAAGAATATCAAGCACATACTGCAGAATATGGTGGAAACTTACCGGGACTGGCCAGATAAGCTGCCGTTTGCTCTGTGGGGCTACTGGACTTCAATCAGAACTTCTACTGGGGTGACTCCGTATTCATTGGTTTATGGGATGGAGGCCGTTCTACCTATCGAAATTGAGGTTCCATCTTTACGAGTATTGGCTGAGTGTCAAATAGCCGAAGCAGATTGGCAGCAGAGCAGGTTTGAAGAACTCATGCTCTTTGATGAGAGAAGACTGAAAGCACTGTACCATGTTCAAGGTTATCAGCGCAGAATTGCCCGGGCTATCAACAAGAAAGTTAAGTCCAGGAATCTAAAGGAATGAGATTTAGTGCTCAAGGACAACCGAGCTCCCATCCACGACCCAAGGGGCAAGTTCAGACCCAATTGGACTGGTCCCTACATCATTAAGTCTATCTGGTCAGGTGGAGCTGTGGTTCTGATGGATCTAGATGGCTTAGAGTTCTCATAACCGATCAATATGGACAAGTTGAAGAAATATTACCCTTGAGAGGCTCGCTAGGCCGAAAACCCGAAAGGGCGACCTAGGCAAAACTCAGAGAACAAAAAATTTGAAATTATAAAAACTAAGCTCGCAAGGTTAAAAACCCGCAAAGGGCGGCCTTGGCAAAAGTTAGAGCGTAAAAGGAGAGTGAAAATACCCGAGTGAACCTGAGCCTGAACTACGTAAGGCTTGATTCCCATCTTTGGGATACGTAGGCAACTTCATCCTGAAATTCAGCCATAAACTTTTCCCCGATCAACTTTGTCCATTTGATCATCTCAGTCATCTTTATCTATCAGCATTCATCGTGATCTCCGGTGCAGTGCTTTTCAGACTAGGGGCAACTTTCCGTTGCTGTGCAGTGCTGCGGCGCTATTCAGACTAGGGGCAACTTTCCAGTTGCTAGGATCCAGGGTTGTGCATCTCAGTGACAGATCTCAGGCGTGTCCAGTTCTGATCCATATCGAAAATGGTTTTGAAAAGTTTTAATAAAAGTTGACTTTGTTCAAATTAATCTTTTTACAACTAAGACCATTTTTGGACCAAAGCGGAAAATCTTCAGTACCCACAACCTTCAATTTCATTGATTTCAATACAGAGTTCTCCTGCTCTGGCGTACAAATTGAAGTTGTTTTTTATTACATTCATAAAGAAAACTTGAAAGTACTGGTAAAGCAATAAATCCGGGCATAGTCAAGTCAGGTGTCCCTGCGCCCCCTCCCAGAGCTAGTCGAAGCCTCTGATGCCAAGCTAGGCCCAATCTGTGCCTCTTCATTGAGCTAATCCAAGCACTCATCAGACAAAGTGCAACTGAAAGTGGGAGCAGGGGCTAGGAGCTCTCTAGTCCTCCATGCTGCTGCATATCGGGCAAGCTGTGCACCTCGAACCGGGAATGTGGCAGGATACTCTATCCCCTCTGGCGGGCAAGTCTGATCATGACCGAACTGGCGTAGGAACCGGAACGGAAAGTAGAACACACAGTGAGTCAGACCAATCAACTGGATCCCGGTCTGCCGGGACATACTGTAGCTCATTGCCGGAAGATTGAGCCAAGGACAGCGCCAAGCAATGCGATCTGCAGATAGATTGCACATCCAGTCAAACCACCATCCCTCATCAGGGGCATCGACTAGGCATTGTCGAAAGAAGTAGCCGCGAGCTGAGTAGGCTGGGCAAGAGTCCACAACCTGCAATTTATCCATCAACCATACCTGGGGAGGGATGAAAAATGAGAGAATAAAGAATAGAGAGACGACGAACGATGAGAAAAAAAAGAAAGGTAAGAAAAGGGTTTTGTGAGAAAAACCGAGCCTGAGGGCCGAGTGATGTGAGCGATACATATGTGAGAATGGGTGGGAAACATTACCTGCAGCAGTAGTGGGCTCCCCGCAAATCTGGTCGTCTCTTGGCGATAAAAGGAGTCCAAGCCCATCAACGTCTCCGCCAGAGTCATGGCAATGCAGCTTTTGCCTTCCTTCAAGCCTTGAGCAACTTCAATCAGACGAATACTAGATCTGCCAAAGCCCGGGGCAAGCAGAAAGTGAGATAACATGCACAAGCAGAGGGCATGTTGTCGGAAACCTTGCCAATAATGGTCGCCGCGGTCACCGGCCTCAGAAAAGCGATGAATCAAGCCGAGGATGTCCAGTTCCCCATTACAGATCAGAGACCGAGCGTCATGAATGGTGAGTCCACACATTCGCCCTAAAGCTTGGGCGTGGCCAAAGCGAAACTGAGGCAAGATCTCTTCATAACGTTCAGATTCCATCAAAACTTGAAAATCTTCGAAGGTTGGACATACCTCTTGCCCGCCGAAGCTAAAGACGTGCGTTACCGGGTTCCAAAACCTCGCCGCGGCATGGAGAAAAGGAAGGTGCAGCGGAGTACGGCTCAGCGTGAATAGTGCATTCAAGCCGAAACCCCGGAAGTTCAACTTTTTCGAGCCATCTAGAGAAGCGATCCAAGCTGCGAGATTTTCGATGAGAAACGCCTCCATTTTGATGCAAAACTGAGATGGAATGAATGAGCCACGGAGCTAGGACTTTTAAAGAGGATAAGGCACTATTCGGGGGGACACGTGTCAAAAATTTGATGGTTGCTGGGCTAAGTGGCTGGCCGGCCACCTTTCCTGGCAGGCCGACCACCTCTCTCCCCTCAAATGCAAAAAGCTGGCCGGCCAGCTCCCAAAGGTGGCCGGCCATGCTCCAATATGTGCCTTTGGTCCTGTTTTACCCTCTAGAAGGAAGTTCCAAGCATTTTCATGCATCGGGAGTGTCAAAGGCCTCCACTTCCCTCTGTTTCGGATGCGTTCCGTCACCCAGATCGTCCGAAATGCACTTTGTTTATAGAGTTGTTGTGAAGTCTTGCTTATCGAGTTGTTGTTTTGCTTATCAAGTTGTTG